>VDFB02326975.1:0-122500 GCA_007258455.2 Sequoia sempervirens
TAAAATCATAGTTAGATAAAACTGTTGATTCTTTTGTTCAAGAAAAGGAAGATATGAAAAATATTTTGTAGGATTGGGTCAAAATAAAGGAGCTCAAAATTGAATACGCAAGTGGAAGCTGGAATCATTCCAAATCCAAATATGTATGTATAGGTGAAGGAGACTATGATACATAAAGTAAATGTCATCAAAAACTTGATCAATGACTTGCAAAGTGCTCGGGAAATTGGCCAAGATAACAATTTTAACCTTATCAATAGGGTGAAGAGCTTCCTTGTAATTTGTGGGATGATAATGATAAAGTCCTCTCTTCAAAAATAGTTGTCCAAGAATTGACTATTATGATCCAAAAAGAATTTGAAGATCAAGCATTTTCAGTGGCTTCAATGGATAAGTTGCTAGATATGTAGTTGACCTTGGAAAAGCTAAAAGTAGTTTTAGGAAGGCATGATGAAGCTTGTGATACATTTAAGGAGTCAATCCTAAGAGTCCTTGCCATTGCCAAACATAGTTCAGGCCCAGATAAAGTTGAATTTCATGCCATCATGAAGAAGTATGATGATTTTCTGATGAAGAACATTGGAGAAGGTTATTTCTACCTTGGTTTAGTTTTTACCATATTCACGCTTTTCCTAATTAGTTCCAGACAATTTACATGTCTTTTTCAAAATTGTAATTACATGTAAAAAGAAAGAAGTTCCAAATCAAATTAGACTCTCTTGTTTGAATAAGTCAAAGTAGTTATTTATTTTCCTAGACTAACTCTCAACTCTCCTATATATATATGAGGGAGTTCTTTTGTATTAGGTACCTTTAATCTTATGCAATGAAGTGTTGCCCAAATTGTGAGTCAACTTCAACTTTGAAATTTTGTGTTCAAATTGCAAGTTCAAATTTAGTTAATAAAAGGAGGCAAATCTCGATTTCAACCTTTGTTTTGAATCAAGTTTGTATGAGTGAGAATGTTCTTATTTCGTTCTTGTTGATTTCTCTTATTATTAGTTGGATAAGTGGTAATTATTTCTTATGATTGGAAGGATTTTAAAGATAAAATATATAAACTTTGAGTTATATTGTTTAATTGAAATTGTGTGATGTAAGTATTTCTTGGTGAAGATTATCAAGACTTTGGGCTTGGAGTTATTCACTTTGTGTATGAATCTATTGGTGAAGTGGGTTGATAGACTTTGTGCTATGACATACATCATTTGTTAGTTCAAGACTATCATAGAAGGCAACAAGAAGACTTTTTGCTTTTGTGTGTCTTCTGGTTACTAATAATCTAGTTATATTGGTAATCTTTGATTACTCTTAAATTTAATCGAGAATATTGGTGATTATTGCTTAGGTAGATATTTAGAGGTGTAAAGCATTGCAAAATATTGTCATGGAACATTGTAAACATCTTTTATGAAAGAATAGAAAATGGAAAATGTAACACACCCACATGGTTAAAGCTACTGTAAATACTCTTAGTTTAGCATAGTTTACTCTTTGCTCCAATAAGCAGTAAGAAGGGGGCCTCCCCTTTCAAAGAGGAGAGAACATTCTCATCATAGCTATTGATGAAATCACTATTTTGTAATTTATAAATGAATTACAAAATATTCACCCAACAATTTTATGATGGTTGTATGTTTTTATCCCATAGTTGAGGTTTGTCATTAGATTTAAGGCCATTGTCCTTGTTTTCCTTATAGATTTTCACAAGACCCTTAGCCATGAGAGTATTTTCAATGGTTATCCCTTTCTCCATGATTTCATCAAAGGTGTTGGCACATTGTACGCATAAGTGGAAGTCAATTTCAGTGTTAAGATTTTGAAAAAGATGTTCACAATTGGTTTTTTAGGAATAGGCCACATTTGCATTTACTAACCATGTTTCTCCAACATTGCAGGAATGAATCAAATGTCTCTCTCATTCTTTTTTGTATGCTACATAAATCGATCATGGTAACTTCGTGTTTTATGTTATAGGAGAAATTATCGAAAAACTTTTCAACAAGTTCATGGAACATTTTAATACCATGTGGTAGATGGGAGAACCATTATATTGCTTGTCCTCCTACACTTCTAGGAAAGAGGTGCATTAAGTATGTGCCATTGTATGCAACCTCTAGACATGTTATGTAAAATTCAGATATATGCTTTTGTGGACCTCCTCTTCCCTTGCATTTGTCAAATTTAGTTATTTTAAAGTTATGAGGGAATGGTATCATAGCTATTGTTTTATCAAATGTGTATGGACAAATGTCTTCAAGAGTGTAGTTTTTCTTCATTTTTCCTAGTTGTATGTCGGTAATATTTTTGTGTAAGCTTTGGATTTGCAATTTCGAGTCATCATTTGGGTTGTTTAATGGCTGATTAGATGGAGTGTGTTTGATGTTGAGGAATTGATGAAGAGATGGATTTTGGTTTTGGGGGATGTTTTTAGGTATGTTAAATGAGTTGTATGGGATGTTTTGGTGTTGGGGGATGTTCTTTTGTTGAGATATGTTTTGTGTTTGAGATATGGTGTATGAGTTGTATGAGGGGTTTTGATTTTGTGGTATGAATTAATTTTGCAAAATGAATTGTTCTTGTGGAATGAATTGTTGTTGGGGTACACTATACAAATAGTTTTGAGTTTAAGAGACATGGGTTTGTTGATGTGAGATGTATGCTTAATGTGAGGAGATGTTAGATGAGAGAGATTGTGGATGATTTTGGATTTAAGTGTTTGTTAGAATGTTGAATGTGGAAGATTGTGGATGACTTGGGATGTAAGTGCTTGTGGGAATGTTGAATGTGGAAGATTGTGAATGACCTAGGATGTGTGTGTTCTTCAAAGTATGCATAACCCATGATGGGGATTGCAATGGGGTTTGGTAAGCATTTGAGGTGAACACATGAGAAGGTATGCCAAACCCATGTTGAGAATCTCTCATGGTTGTAGTAATGTTTAACTCACTTTGATTGGATTCCATGAGTTTTCTATGTAGAGAATAAATATCATTACCTTGGTGAATGATGTGTGAGATTAAAAAATGTATGATTAATGATCTAGTAGTAATTTAGATGCACTTGGGTGGTGTTGATGCAAGCAAAAATGAAAAATATCAAAAATTATTCTTTGGTATTTTCTATGTTTTAGTAAATCACATTTGTAGAGGCTTTCGGAGTGGAATTTGGGGTCAAGACTGTCATCGGTTTCTTGAAATGGTTGTTGAAGGCATACTTTTCAAGTGATCGAAATTAGAGCTCTTGGAGATCTTTCCAATGATGTAAAAAATTTGTAATTTTGACTCCAAGCTAGGAGTTATGACCCAACCCAAGATTTTCATGATGGACTCAACGAGGGTGTCTTAGGCCTATTCTAAGTCTACTTGGGTGACAACCAAAAAATAAAATCAATGGTTTGAAATGGCTATGAAATTTGGTTTGTTGTTGAATGATAGATGTTGGTTGTAGGTTTGTTGTATTATAGGTATCAGATCCTAGGTCTATGTGCTCAATAATTTTGGAAAGTGAAAATTGGAGTATTCTAGAAAAATGTTTACACAGTTAGATACGTCCTTGTAGGTTACAAAGGTGCCACTATGGGTTTCAAATGTGTCAATGTATATATCATATGTGTCAAACTAGGTTCAAATGCATCACTTTGGATTTCAAATGTGTCACTGCAAGTTTCAAATGCATCAATGAACATATCAAATGTGTCAAACTAGGTTCAAACGCGTCAATACAAGTTTCAAATGTGTCAATGAAGATATCATATGCATCAAACTAGGTTCAAATGTGTCACTGTACTATCAAATGCATCATTGTGGGAAAAAGAAGTTTTGAGACTAACAATACAATTTTAAAATGTCTCAAATCAAATGCATTCAAGTATTATCAAATGCGTCAATTTGAAAATCAAATGTGCCACTATGCATATCAAATCTTGTTCAATACAGTCTAATGCATTGAAGGATGATCAAATGTGTTAAACGATAATCAAATGCATCACTGTAACAACATATGTGTCACAATAATAGTCAAATGAGTTAAATTGTGACTATAAGTAAAAAAAATTAAGGCTTTGACCGATTCTGACAAGTTGTAAGAATTTTTGACTTGTTTTTATTAGCAATAGATAACAAACAACAAATGCTAGTAGAAAACTAACTCCAAGGTATGGGATGATTGGTATTCATGAGTTTTCACAATAAAAACACATCAAGAAGTACAACCTAACTAGTATTGAAGGTGCATCACACTAGTGTGGGCCCAAGCAATAAAATACCATAGGATTGTGAATGCACTCTCCACTCTCAAGAGGGAATAGCTAGGTCTCTAGTGGTGCAAGGCTTCACCTTCCTCCTTCCCTTGTAGGATTTTAAACCTCCAAAGAATTTCTATCTCCTCAAGATGATACATATTGAGCAACTTTAGGCATGATAATATACCTTGCACAACACCAAATTAACAGTCGCCATTCTTAGGTCTCTAAATAACAAGGTTTGTAATGGTTCCATGAATAGTGAGCCCATTTGAAATGCATGTGACGAGGGGGGTCTCCCCTCTTCTCCTCACCAAACAAGTCTCGATGGACCGAGGGTCTTGCAGCTTGACTTGAACGACGTTGATCACACCTATAGGTACAACTTTCATCCTCCCCCCTTTATATACCTTGCCGATAAATGTGGTTGAGGTCACGCTTGGGGTCATGAAATCCCCAAGTAGGCTTCCTACTGTAAAATAAAAAGAAGATACTAGTGTTTCTAATTCTCAAGCTCGCACGAAGCACAAGAGAAGAGCATACTTTACTAGTACTCCTTGGGTGTACTTGACATGTGTAAACTAAGAGTTTTTTCAATCTCCAAGCTCATACAAAGTGCAAGGAGAGAGCATACACACTAGAATTTCACCAAACGTGGCATAGAATTTATTAATTAAAGCCCAAACGAAGTGTGAATTATGTTAGAAATCCAAGCAATTGAATTTTTTTCCCTATATCAGATTCGTCGGTAGTTTGTTTTTACCAATATTCTCCCATTGATTGTCAAGTTGCATAAATATATTAGTTCCAAAACTTAGGCAAATGTTAGGGTTAAAAAATTTAAATTATAGAATCAGATACGTCACTGTAAATATCAAAAGCATCACTATGAATTTCAAAAGCATCAATTCACCTTCAATTCCATCGATTTACCTAACAGTTGCATCACTGTCAATTCCAAATGTGTCACTGTAATTATCATATGCATCATTTTACCGTCAAATGTGAGCCTTTTTATCAAAAGCATCAATCCAACAAATCAAATGCAAGCTTTTTTTCAAAAGCATTGATTCACCAAATCAAATGTGAGCATTTTTTTCAAAAGTGTTGATTCAACAAATCAAATGCATCATTGCAAAAAAAATGAAGTTGATAAAGAAAACACAAATAAAAGTCAAATGCGAGCCTGTAACATCAAATGAACCACTGTAACCTCAATTGTGTCGTTTTGAATATCAAATGTGTTGATATGGGTTCAATTGCATCACTGTAATCTATAACCTGAAAACTTCAAGAAACTCAGTGCAACTATTAAAAATTAGGGACATGGGTCCCACCGAACATGCCATAATGTGAATGGGAAACTTGGGAATCAGTGATCAAATAAACTCAATGTAATAGGAAATCAATTCAAAAACCTAATTCAAGTGATCAACAAGTTCTAATCTCAATAAAGCGTGTGCACTATTCAAATGAAAGCAATCAAAGAGAGCAAAAAAATTTTTTTATTCTAATCTACTTTACCTTCATTGAAAACGCCTACTCTTACTCCATTGTAAAGTATAAGATTATGCTTTTTTAGTATTATATGTGGATTGCTCATAAACTTAACATAACCTTGTTAAGCAAAAGTGACATGAAAATGAGTATAGTTTGGTTGTCAATTCCAGAAGAGTGAATTATCAAAAGATGGATGATTTATAGGTTTCAAAATATTGAATCAACGAGATGTTAAATAAGATTGACAGATGAGGATTGATGAGAAATCGACATAAATGTGCATGAGCTTGAATGGAGAGATGAAGTGGAGTGAAGCTCAATTCACTCATTATTTTTAAGCATGATCACTAAATTTAGTTTTGGTCTCTAAATTTAGCTTTTGGAAAAATAAAGATAGGATTGGATATAATTAACAATAAATAAAATAATGATTTTTATTTATTTTTAGAAGAATGTGCAAACTAAATAAATTAAATAATTTATTTAATTTTAGAAGAATGATTAGCTAATTAAATATTTAAAAAATATTTAAATATGGGAGATGAAAGGAATGCATAATTTAATTAAATAATTAAAAATTATTTTATTTTGTGGATAGGAAGGTAATTATTTAATTATGGAGATGTAAGAATAATTGGAAAATAATTAAATAATTAAAAATTATTCAATTAAAGTGGATGAGGAAAATGATTAATTAGTTAAAATTTATTTAATTAAAGGTGATGAAGGAATAATGATGAAATAATTAATTATTCAATGTAATGTCCCCTTTTTGGGATATCCCTAAGTCTTGTCCTAAAATCACAAGCTCAATGTAGCTAGGGCTATAACCTACCACTTAAATGCTTTAAACAAGATAAAACTTGGTTTTAAGTCCTGCAATCATTTTAGATAATATTGGAAATATAATTCATGTGATCAAAAACATAATAAATGCCTTATCTATTTAAGCTATACAAAAACACATAATTACTTCCAACCACCTAGACCACCATTATCCATAATGCATAGTGGAATTTTTAATCATAGTAGGATTTGGATGAGAAATAGGATAAATACGCCTGAAGCTATCCATCTAAGCCCAAGAGCATGAGCATCCAACCAAGACTACCCACCCCTTGGCCCTCATGAGGCGCACTTAGTCATTCTGCATGGGGTGGCCTACTTAGTGGATACACTTGTATCTGCTTTCCCTATCCTTGCTATCTTATCCATCCTCATGATTGGGACTCCTTGAATCCATCCTAACAATCAAACATAGTTTGGCTTGATAGGAAAATCTCGAAAGGGTTGCCTATAAACTACTCACCCATCTAAGCCCAAGAGCACGAACATCTGACCAAGACTACCCACCTCTTGGCCCCAAGCGGCAGGAACGTCCGACCAAGACTATTCCACCCTCAAAGTGGCATACTTAGCATGGGAGGCACGTAAACAACATCCTCCTAACTTACTTCCCTCATCCTTATGTTTGATTGATCATAGGTGAAAGACATACATAAATCTATCCATTCTTATATTAAAGAATCATAGTTGCTTATAAGGCTCAATAATTGCTACAAGCATCATTATTGAATCATCGTAAATAATATATGTGTGTATCTTGTATTTGTCAATCATCATAATATATATATCTAAATATATACTTATCAATTATTAACATGTCATTCAATTTCTCCATATATTTATCCATCTATATATATTCAAATATATTCATAAATCATAATATATTTAAATATATCTATCAACTGACATTTAAATTAATAATATATTTGATAATCAACACACCTAAATCCACTATTCTCACCTTCTATATACATAAGTAATTATGAACTTGTATTCAAATATATGGTAATACTTACATGTTCTCAGCCACCGATGATTCCCAGCCAGTGAGTGTACTTCCTTCTTCAGAATATATTCTTATTCTTATTTCTGCCAACTGCGATTCTTATTTTGTCTCCCCCTTATTTATCGATGCTCCCACATTTTATATCCTCTATGCTAGAGAAGGAGATGTGGATATTTTAATTAGTCAATGTTTTTTACTTGCCTTTTAATCGGTGCCATACTCTTTGCTATCTTTTTAGATCATAGTAATTATTAGTGGATGGATCGTTGCTCCAGTAAGTATATATATATATATATTAATGTTTCTTATTTAATATATATTTTTTATTATTATTAATTATATTGTTTTTTAGATTGCATTTATTTATTTATATATGTATTATGATATTTATTAGATGTTTAATACTTTATATTAATATAATAATGAGTTGTCAATTTCGATTATTATTTTCTTTCAATGTGATACAATTTTTTATATTGGTATATTATAATTATAATATTATTATATTCCTCTTTTGTCTATTTTAATATGTTTTATATATATATATATATATATATATATATATATATTCAATTTCTTTATTTGTTTGTCAAAAGTTCATATTTAGCACTTACAATTTTGGGGACATGACGTTCAATTAATGTGAGAAATAGGTAAGTTTAATCAAATAATTAAAAATATTTAATTAATAATGATGAAGGGGTGATGAGTGATGATGAAGGAAATGATGAATTTATAAGAATGCATTAGATATTTTTAGGTGTCTACGGTTATGAATATATTTTGGTGATTGTGTGTATATATAAACCCATTGTAAATATATACAAAACGACTGTGTATACATTTAAAACCACCATGTGTATATACCTTCCGTGTTGATTTCCTGAATATTTGTCTCTACCCTTTTTTGCATATATTTTCCCCTGGCTTTTTTCCTATGTAGTCGTATTGTGTCCATACAATATGGATGTATTTCGTACAAAGTACAAAATTTTGTGCAGTGTACTCTAAGATGCATACAAAACGTTGAAAAAATTTCAATCAACAAAATATTAAGTATTTTATGTCAAGTTTTGTTTCTCGACCATTTCAAGCGCAATGATGTAGTCTATTTTGCTTCTAGACGTACGCATAAAAATCCAATACCTGAAATCCATTCAAAGATTGCAAAACTAATTAGTGAAAATCAATTGCAAAGTAAACAAACACACAAACAAAGTTAGAGAAGGGATCTTGATCCCCAACAAATTCACCAAAATGTAATGCCTAGATTTTGAAACATAAATAGAAACAAACAAACAATGCAACCTCCTATTTCAAAACATGCAAAACCTTGAGATAGAGCTCAACAATGAAAACAAAACAAGATAATAACATCAAAAATTGAATTCAAATGTTACCAAAAACCTCCATTGTTGAATGATTTGTTCCTTGAATGATTAGGATGTGGATGCTCCTTGAATGATACCAATTTTAACAACATATACTTAGCATAAATGATAATTGGATTTTTATTTGGATGAGGATGCCTAAATTTAGACTTTGGGAATGAGGAATGGATAGTCAATATCTAAGTGTGAGATTGAGGGTGGAGAATGGTTGAGAAAAATTCCCTAGGATCTAGGAGAGGATGAAAGATGGAGATGAAAGTAGTTAGAATGTGAAAGGCTAGAATTGACTTACCAAATTTAGTAAGTAGTTGTGAGGATGAGGGAAATTAGGGACATGTGCACCTAAGAAGGCTATAATTTTGGGATGTGTTGAGAGAATAAGGGGACCATAAGGACAAGTGTTCTTATGTGACCAATATTCTTGGAATGTGTTGAAAGAATAATGTGAGCATAAGGACAAGTGTTATTAGGTTTCTTGGAAAGTGGTGAAGGAATATAGGCTTAATTAAATAATAATATTTAATTATTTTAGCCACATGGGTGAAATGAACAATAAGTGGAATATGTAATTAATTACTTGTTTATTACCATGAGATGGAAAAGGGTAATAAAGTTATGGATTTTAGGTGAAAGGGATATGTCTTAGGTTAATTAAGACTAGGTGATTGGTTAATTAGAGATTAGGTGATAATTTTAGTGATGATGAATAAACCTAGGGAATGTTTTAGGTGTCTATAGAATGTGTTTGTAGTGCTTATGGCATCAACTCATGGAAACACATTAAGTTGCATAATCATGGTGTGAATGGTAGCATTGGTCACAAATTTATCTTGTTTGAGAGGCAGGCTCAATGCCCATGTGTTTCCATTGTCAACTACATTGTGAATCCACATCCTTTCATTCGTTGCACCTTTCAAAACCACCTTCCAAGTATTCTTTTCAAGGCATTTTGATGTCCTACAAAGGTTGCCTTAAAGCTTAGTTGCACATTAATTTAGGCTATGGTTATAATCCTTCAAATTGAGTTTATTGGATCACATATTGCCTAATCACAATAAAGTTTGTGTTGTACAATCACCCAAATCCCAAAGAGGAGACACTCCAAAGACTATACCCCAAAATCAATGCTCCAAAGGGTTAACTAGTGTTTGTCAATTACTTATAAGTGCTTAGGGTATTTCTTCTCTCCATAGGTTGAGGTCAACAAGTCAAACATTTTTGGGCCTAAAAAAAGAATAAAGGGGGATTTCCTAGGAGAGGAAGTTCTTGGATGACCTTATAATTAAGGTGGTCACTAGACATCCAACTAGTCAATTGTGAGAAAGAAATTTATCAGATATGGTGTAAATGACTTCATACACAATGTTCTTTGCATGTGTATGTTAGCCAAATCCCACTGACATTTAGCTTCAAATTTTCCTCTTAATCCTTGAGAATGTTATCATGTAGTTGTGTTTATGTTAGTTGAGACATACTTATATATGCGACATGAGCCAATCCAAGTGTGTAGGGGGCTCTCTTACAAATATAGTCCTTACTGACCTTATAATGAAGGTTGTCACATGCAAACAACATTTTGTCCAAACCTACCTATGATGAGTAGGGTCAACCCTAAGTAGGGTGGAAGGTCGCATATGAGGTGTTCTTCCCAAGTCCTTGTTAACCAACACTTTATACCCTTACACTCCCACCTCAATGGATCTATTCCCCTATAGCATCAATTTTATCATGGAAAGCAATAACTTGGGCAACACATAAAAGTGGACCATCTTGTAAATTGAACCCCATTGTTTTTTAGCTCCACCCTTACACTCTATCCCCTATAATGTTGCCTTGCTTGAGGTGAAGTATTCAAGTAGATTGAGAAGGATTGGTCTATGTTGTGGTCGCCACTCTAAGTGCATATGGAGCCTTTAATGGCCTTATAATTAAGGCGGTTGTGTGCACAACACACTTTTCCCAAATCCACTTATCATGAGCATTGTTGGATCTAAGAAGTGGGCTAACATGGAGCTCCTTGCTATCACATTTTAGCCTACACAATTTTTACTTGTGCATGGTAGATTTTTCCTATACTAATGTGACCTTAGGATCCTCAAAGAAACACATGAAACCCTTCAATCAAACCCCTCCCTACCCTTTAGCTCTAGATTTTCCTCTCCTTTCCTCAAAATGTTGTATTGTCTTGAGGCTAAGTGTTTAAATTGGTTAAAACAAGCTTGTATGCGCAACATGCACCACTATAGGGAGCTTGCTTAGGTAATGGATGTCCTCAAGCAACCTTATAATAAAGTTGGTCATGTGCATGATGCATTCCATCCGACCCTGTCAATCATCAGTAGAAACGACTTTGAGAAGTCTAGTAAAGGGTTTCGTACAAGATGTTCTTCCCATGTGCCTATAACCAAAGCTCCTTGTCACATTGTAATCAGCATTGATCCCTCATTAAAGGGTATATTTTCCCTAAGGGCATACCTTAAAGAATAGTAACATGTAGCTTTGTGGAGAGTCATAAGACAAGGGCCAACGATGCTTGGGTAAAATATACATCATACAAGGAACTTCCATTATTATCTTTCTCTCAGCCTAAAACTTGTGAGAAACATATGTTGCTCAATTTGTCACTCTTGTACTTCTCTCTCAAGCTCTTGGTGAAGTTGATAGTTGTTCAATCGCAAGGGCCAACAAATACTCTTTTTCAATATCCCATGTGGTTTTTTTGTTTGTACTTATAGGAGGATTACAACAACTTGATCAATTGTGTCAATAGTCATATGCTTATCTCAAAGATCAAACCTTTCTAAGTATGAACTACTTTAGATTGTGAAACTAAATGACTCGTTTAATTAGTTATAATTTCTTCGATGGTATTGTTTATCTAAAAATGAACCACCACTAAAAATAGCAACAAAGTTACTTCAAATCTAGCTAAAGTAAAATAGACAACTAGAGTCTAGATTGCATAAGAAACTAGTGTTGAAAGAGAGAGAGTTGAGAAAACTTATTTGGAAACAACTACAAATGAAGAAGGATAGAGCAATAAGTTGGATGAGTTCATGGATGTGCACAAACTTTATGGAAAGTCAACGAACAATAGTGTCTAGATTCTTGCATTGATGACCTTTGTAGGGCATTGTTGACCTCTATGGGGAAATGGTGACCTTTGTGAAGCATTGACAACATCTATGGGGCGATATTCTCTAAGGAGGGAGCTTGCGTCCATTGTAAATAATAGTGCATTGTAAATAGTAGTGCCTTCATGCCAAACATTGTTTATGCTTTGGTGCACCTATCTAACCTATTTCCATTGTTGGTAGAAGTAGCAAATGTGGCACAATGACAACAAAAAATGTAAGGAATATTTCCAATGCATATTTAGGAGCTTGCTTCAATTGAGACCTTATTTTTGCTTGTTCTAGAATGAAATTATACAAGTTTGGTGTGTGTGATGCTATGTGGAGTTGCAACAATGGCAATGTGTAGTTTTAATGGCGGCTTTCAAAAAAAGGTGTGTGAAGGTGCAAAATGGGAAGGACAAATGAGAGAGACCCCTCAAAATATTGAAAGTTTTCATAAATGAACAAGCTTAGGCTCACATGACCATTGGAAATGCATTAGGGTTAGGTTTGGCAAAGAAGATGACATTTGGTTGGGAAAACCAATTTCAAAATGTCAAGGATCACTAGTACAAGTGCATTGGTGTCTAGTGTAACTCAAGGGTGTAGGCAAGGTGGAACAAGGTGTCAACAACAAAAGGAATAAAGCTTTTGATGAAATGTTTTGGGATGTTTCTACGTTGTGAACAATCAAAATATGTCCAAGTCATGTCTATTAGCGATGAACACTATATTAGGTGAAACAAAATGGGAAAGTGAAATGTATGCACTTTTCAACTCTCCAAGTACCTTGCTACTTAGATAACCATAGGTATTCTAGAGCCAATATGTGCACCAAATCCCAAACTCTTGGAAGGAATGCATTTATTATGTAAAATGTCCATGCAACCTCCCTTGCAACCCCAATGATTCATTATAAATCAACAAATAGCACAACTTATGTGTCAAAAACTTCATTCAAATTTCTACCCCAATTGTATGATAGAAGCCTACCATGGTGTTGATGGGTGATTAAGCATTAGGGTTCAATCTTGAGAGATGGTTACCACATCTAAGAAAGGTAGCAAGCACACAAATGTCCAAGTTCTAACATAAGCTCAATCAAATTTAATAACACTAGTAGGTTCATCAAGTAGCAATTGGAATAAGTACAATTTAAATCTCTTAATGAAGATCCATTAGTGTGCATAGCAACTTGGTGTGCACCCACCCTCATCACCATTCTTAAAATCTTTAAAAGACAAAAATAATGGCACATCCATATCACAAAATTATACCCTAGAAAACCCTTTCCATTTTTAAAAAAAATTAAAATTAAAATTAAATAAAACAACACTCAATTAGAGTACTAACTAAACTATTCACAATTTAATAAGGCATCTCACACTAGTACTTAGCCCTTATCAATGTGCAAGTATTTACAAAAATATCAATCCAAGAAATTGCTAAGCAATGTCACGATACAATGGGTATTAAACCGTGGGCCAGAAATCACATATTTGGACCCAAAAATATTTCTCGAGATAAAACATGCAAAGTATACAACACATTTGTGACAAACTATGCACCAAATTCATATAAACAAATTAGCATATCATTATCATAAACAAGCCATGCCCTATGAAAAGGTAGATATCTAATACAAACAAACAAATATGTTCCTCTTAATTAAAAATCCTACAAACAAAAGACCAGCCATGATTTACACAAGCATCTCGCACATACAAACAGAACCAAATCACATGATGTACATGAGCACAACCAAATAGTTTAATTAATTGTTTTGAACATAAACTTTCAATCGGCAAATTGCTCAAAAAATACTTGCAACAACAAACCTGCTCCACAATGTGTAAAATTTTAGGGTGGTTCTTGATACGTTGTATGCAAAACATCAATTGATGGTATATGCTATAAGCATTGCAGAACGTGCAATACAAATTCCTTTTGGTTTTTCATCTCTGATATTTTGTCAAAAGAATTGTTTTAGTATTTCCAGGCAACTCTTAATTATTTGAAAATTTGGGATGTGCGATACTTCAAAGGTAAATGAAGAGTGACGCTATATATTTTGAAAATAGGGTCATTTCAATATCTCTTGTGCAAAATGCCTTCTCAATAATCAAAAGCATCTTAATTAAAAAGGGATTTCTGAAGGAATTTCTTGAAATCCCAAGCAGTGGCATTTCAAGATAATGGACAATAAAATTGCACCTATGGAACTGAAATATTCTAAAAATAGCGCAGACAGAGTGCACTCAATTCTGGAGCCACATCTTTGTAAGCCGTATCTAGCGCAAAAACCTGTAATTCTGCAATAAGTAATTGAATCCATAATACATGAGATAATATGCAACTTAGCAACTGACATTATCACATAATTATTGATGTTGCAAATGGATGCGTACCATGTTTAGTGTTGATCACCAAGACATTATATGACCACACCTCAGGAGTCCTGATTCATGACGGAATGAAAAGAGTAGAATACAGATTCTAATGGGAGAGCACAAATCTGTTTGTTTGGTTGGAATGCCAAAGAGTACTAATAGAAAAAATAGATCGGGATCAAACCAAGTAACAGCTCTCCACAAAATTATGCACTTGCACTTAAAAAACAAACTTGCAACACAACTCTGCTATGTGGTAACTTGAAAATTCACTTCCAAAATTATAATAGCAGAATCATTGCGGAATTAATATAGAATATACCAAAGAGAAAATAATGTGATTAGATATAAAAAACCTTCCATCAAGAATTGTCCTTTCTACACTCTCAACTTCATATATTGATCGGTAACATTTGATAAGGATTGAACTGAAACACGAAAACCTGGCCCCATCTGCACCCAATGCCAAGCCCAATATCAAACTCTATCATTCCACCAGAATTTACTACAATTGTGAGAATATATTACAGACTAGATATGAATTGAATGACAAAACATAAATAAATAATTTAATCCACTTACAGTGCTGGTTAATGTAAAAGTCTTGACATAACCTGCATATCTGGAGGCTGCACCCAAAGTTGCATAAATTTTCAAAGTTGTGATGAGCGAAACCATAAAATGTTCTGAACAAACTGAAATCGTAGAACAGGAAAACTACAACGCAAATACAAAAGGTGGATCTTAAAAACGAATAGAATAAGAATTCATATTAATTTCTAAATATCCAAAAGAGAAAACTTGAAAACAGACAAAGTGTGATTATAATAATAAATGGCAAGATAATAAGCTTACTTTTTTTCAGGCCTACTGGCTTGGCAGCAAGAAGAGCATTCAAAAATGCCAGAATATTTTCGCGCAATGCTTCCTCTTTAAAGCTAGCCTGTTATATAACATCCATATTAACCTCAGTCAATAGAACTTCACAAGTCCATTGAATTGCTCGACATAAGATGATGTTAAACATGTTCAATAATCTATTCCATACAAACATTTCCTTTCCATGCATAATATCATCTAACATCAGATTCAAAATTTATGCTATAGCAATGGACTACTGTATGTAGCTTTCTCTTCCTCAAGATGATGATGTCCACATCTACCACAGGAAAGTTGTCACACTTCAGTTCCGATCATACACTACAGCTTTGATAGTGGCTTAATAAATTTCAAAAGTCTTGTTTCTTTAGTAGCATCAAGGTCAAAACACATACACTCATTCAAGCAATTTCTAATAGTAGGAAAAAGGTGGAGGGTTACATAGATGACATTCCTGCTGCTGAGAACCCCAGCTACGACTGGCCAGCGGAGAAAATATCCTTGAAGATTAATTCTAAGCATTCCCTCGGAATGCATCCAACCTCTCTTGGACCCCTCTCCCTGCACCCACCCCACCCCATCCCATTCCATTCCATCCCACTTTTTTCTTTTTAATTTGGGACTTCCCCTATTTGCAGGACCTCTAGGGTCACCCTAACATCCATTGACCATTCCAGGGATGTCGAGGTATCACCCACATGATACTGTTATAAAAAATTGGAAATACAAAAAATACAAAAAAGAACATTTAAATTAACTAAAACCCTAAAAGGAGGGCCCCCCAACCTAAAAATGCATTTAAACCCTGAGCCATTGCACTTTTGCAATCACGAAAAGGGAATAAGAGGAAAGGAGACAAGAGAAGATAAGGAAGAGGAAGCCAGGAATGTCTTCTCTTCTTGCAATCCCTGACAGAAAAGACAAAGCAAGGTATGTACATTAACTTGAAATCTTTTCTTTTTTATCCCTTTACAAAAGCCAAACTCAAAGTTTGTGGTTTTTCCATTTTTTATTTTATGTCAAAGTTGGTTTTTTATTCAATCTGATTTTTCAACATGGTATAAGAGCAGGGGGTCACGTGAAAAGAAGTTGAATCAAAGTCACAAAAGGGTTTGGTGGTAAATCATGCAAGGATTTTCCAATGAAAATCACAACCTAGTAAATGGGGCAAATCAAAGAATCTAGTTGTGTGAAAATCATGGGCACCAAAGCAAACGAAATCGAGGCAGATTTCAAATCCATCATGTCTGATTTTATTTGAAAAACGGACTTTTTAATGCTAAAAATCAGACTTATTATTCTAAAAATTGCGTCTATTTTTTTAAGGAAATCACGGAGGGTTTCATCCAAGAATCACATGATTTCTTTTTCTACAAAAAGATGGACTTCTAGTCTTCTAAGTCATTCTTGCTCATGGTTGGCGTTCAATCAACAACCAAGTATTTTTCCAAAATTTAGAAGTCAAGACTGGGCATATACAAAACCATGACTAGGGTTTTGAAGGCAGCATTTTTTAACAATTTATTTCTACGTTTTCTCAAACCCATGACTATGGTTTCATCAGTTCACAGCTAGGACTCCTCAAATCAACAAGCAGGGAAAATAAAATCAATAGCTAGGGTTTTAAAATAGCCTTTTGCAGTTTTTACAACTTCGGCCATGGCTACTGCAACTTCTTTTGTGAATAACATTAGTCCTCAACCAATGTTTGATTATATTCTAGAAGTTATTACCGTTGAGAATATTATTATTTTTATACAGGCCTTGTTTCACATGTATATCCAAAGGATATCTGGAGTTGAGCAATCATTGATTATATACATTGGAGTTGCAGAGGACCAGGAAATATTGCCCTTGGAGGGTTTGGAGGAAGAAGATGAAGAAATCTGACAAGATCTTGCTCGTACCTTTTGCTACAAGGATTCTGATGCAGATACACTTTGTTGTCATCTACAGGATCAGCATTGCTTCCAGGCCAATAGGAAGCATGTATGTCTTATGACTTATCTATACAACTAATGTAGTCATTACTGAAGATCCTCCAAATGTTGATAATGGTGAAGGATTTGCTTTGTATGCATTTTAAAGAAGCCCGCACTTTGTGAACAAGAAGGAATCCAATGTAGTTGACACTGAATATGGATGGTTGCCCAGATAGTTTGGGAGTTTATGGATGTCGGGAGTTATATCCTTATGAGGGTCATGAGACAACTTGATGGAGCACTATGGATGTAGCTCAACATGGGTTGTTGTCCAAGAAGATCTCTGATTCAAGAGTTCGAAGAGATGGTAATCTAGGAACTTAGAAATTCATCTCAAGAGCTACACCTTACAAAGGTTACGAGGCAACTTGATGAAGTCATACTTGATCTAAAATCTATTTTCAAAGAAAAGCTTATCAAGAATACATGGTTCTGAGCATTTTTAGTTTATTAGTCATTATGTTAGTGCATTGTTTTTAGTGCAATAAGCCCTAAGAGGGGGTATTTAAAGATAAGGCTTACCTTTGTGATAAAATCACTGTAGTGACTTAATGGTTATTGTTTTATTTCCTACTTAGATTCTAGGATGTGTCATGTTTATTGGTTTGTTATGTTCATTTGTTTCATCTACAAACTCTATATAAGGAGATGAACCTCATTGTAAATTGTTATCTTGATATCTAATGGAATAATAGTGTTCTATTTTTTTTTACAACAATTATGTGCCTTCAAGGGAGGTTAAATTTTGCACCACCATCTTGGATGGACATTATTCCAAGGTAAACATTAGATGGAGGAGATGACGATCATGTGGGTTTCTAATGGTTGCAACATTACCATGGATGGGTGGATGGATATCAAACACTACCTACTCATCAATATTATACTTTCATGTAAGGATGGGCCTTACTTCCTTAGGACAAGTAACTACTTAGGAAAACATAAGGATATAGAGTTCCAGGTTGAGATCCTAAGAAATGATACAAAGGAGGCTGATCCTCAAAATGTAGTGCAAGTGGTTATGATGCAGCATGTGTTCAAAACAGAAAGCAAATTGGTTGAGTGCACCTACAAGAACATCTACTAGACCACTTGTGTGCATTATCAATGTATTGAAAGAAATTGACAAATCGAGTGGGGTAAGAAATTTTTTGATCGTTTGCAAAGAAAAAATTCTTCAAGCCAGTTGAAACCCAATTTGCTTTTTATTTCATTATAGTTGCAGAAGATGCTTCAGCTGTAATAGCCCTTGTAACTTATGATCATGACACAAAAGTGGACTAGGTGAAGGGAATCCAAGACATAGCAGGCAAAGAGAGTGAAGGTGGTTGTGGTCAATGATGTGTAGTGGTCAGATGTGAGATATATCACATCTTTTGTATCCCCAATTTTCCCAATCATCAAATATGGGGATTATAGCAATCCTAGCCTAGGGATGATTGCAGGTGGATTTATAGCATGCTTAACCAAATGAAGGTCACCATTCATGTAAGAGATCCCACCCTAAGTTTCTACAAGTATGTTTAGCCCATTAATCATAGGAGATGGGACAATTTGAACACCTTTTTATACATGACCGCGTATGCACTTTGCATCCAAAATAGTACACGAAAAGGCCAAGTAATGTTGTCCCCCTTGATAACAAGATGAAGAATAGAAAAATACAAATACAGCTACAAAATGTGTCAAATGAGTTTGGTGGGGATCTGAGGGCAGCACCTCCAATGGGGACTGGTCAAGGGGCAGTGCTCTTGGCCCATTCCCTATCGAGATATAGGGTTGAATCAAGGGATGGAGCCCCCGCCACCAAGCCCAAACAAAGACCTTCAAAACCACATAAACCTTCATAGCGCACACCATTTTCATAATTTTTTACAAGGCAAAAAAAAATTCATATAAAGCCAAAAAAACAAAGTTCTTGTTTAACCCACTCTTTTTTCTGCATTTTCAACGCGTTGCTGGCACGGTGAGTCAAGTCATCAAACTCGATGAGTTTTCAGCGAGGCTATCCGAGTATAGATAGTTAAATATCAATTGAAACAACTAAAAGATGGCTAAAGCAAACATGGGGGGAGAAGATAAAAGATTATGTCAATTTCTTAGAGGTTGACCCAGCCTTTGGGTGGGAATGGAAAAATTTGGAGGGCCTCCCCATTCCACAGCATGAGGCTAGGCAGTTAAAAGAGGTAATTAGAAATAGACAAATATTCTTTAGAAAAGGGAATGATAAACTAATATGGGCAGCCTCAAAGTATGGACAGTATAATGCTAAAGAGGGATATAACATATTGGCTAACCAAGCAGAAAACATTGACTTGGGCATATCTTAGAAGCTGTTTTGGAGTGGCAAAATAATACCAAAAGCAGGAGTTTTTGCTTGGTTAGCAACTAGAAGGAAAATTCTAACAGCAGAAAGATTTAGAAAAATGGGCTTTGAAGGTCCTTCAAGATGTGTATTATGTGAAGCTCATGAAGAAAGCAAAGATCACTTACTCTTGAATTGTCCCTTCTCAGCAAAATGTTGGAGATGGCTTTGTGCAAAGTTAGGATTTGTAACAGCTTTGCCCAATGACATAATATCCCTATTTCAAAGTTGGCCTATTAGAACCAAGGATGGGTTACTTAGTAGCTTATGGGAGATCAGTCCATCAACGATATTATGGGAAATTTGGAAAGAGAGGAATGTTGATGTTACTTGTAGCATCTAGAATAATCTTCCAGCGATCTTCATATGGATAATAAATTAAATGATAGCCACATGCTATTTAATTTATGAAGTCTCAAGAGGCGCGATTTCTTATAGAGTCACTTCTATTTGTTAAGCAATAAATATTAAATGAAGAGACACGTCTTTTGTGTTAAGGCCGACCTCCTTCTCTTGGCGTGACTTACCTTTGATTGGATGCATCTCTTTGGAAGAGATATATTATTATTGTTAGCCAACTTGCATTAAATAAGGTGGCGTCCCTTCAAAATGTATATATATGAGTTCGCCTTCTCATTATGATCAATTAAGTTTTCAAGTCAAGTTCGATTATATTCATCATAGTTTAAGGGCGAGTTCTTCACAAAGCAGTTCTATATTTGTTAGAAGTCTGAGTTCTTCTTCAGCGAATTGTGTTCTCTTATTGCTGTGTTGCATCATCTATTGGTGCTTGTATTTGGGCCTGAATCTTGGCCTCTTGTAAGAAGATCATTCTATTGTCAATTCAATATATAAATGATATATTGTTGCTGGGTTTTTCTCCCTCAAGAGGAGGGTTTTCCCAGGGTATCTGCAGTGTTATTGTGTCTGATTTGAATTAATTTCTGTGCATACAATTTGATCATTAAAATTTACATGGTATCAGAGCGGGTTGAGAGGATCGTGATCAGATTTATCCCTAATCAGCAATACCCTATTTGTTCATTTGTCTACATTAGTCAAGATGGTGAATGGTTTGAAGATTGAGGATAGACTCGAGGGGGCATCTAACTTCACATCATGGAGATTTAGGATCATGCTTACCTTGCGTGAAAATGACTTGGGTGAGTTCGTAGAGTCTAGCGTTCCTGAACCTGAGGAGGAAGAAGAGAAGTTGCAGTGGGTGAAGAAAGATATTAAAGCAATGAAGATATTGGTTGATTCCGTCAAGGATCATATTGTTCCTATCATCTCTAAGTTGAAGACAACAAGAGACATGTTCAAAACTTTGGAAGAGATGTACGGAATCAACAATACCAGCCGAGCACTTGCACTGAAGCAACAACTACATCATGTGAAGATGGCGAAAGGTGAATCAGTGATTGCATACTTTATGAGGATTTCAGATTTGAGAGATCAGGTCTCGACAATAGGGCATATGGTTGATGACAAAGACTTCACCATGCTTGCTCTCAATGATCTACCTTTGTCTTGGAAATCTTACATTCAGGGAATCAGTGCAAGATCAAAATTGCCTAAGTTTGATCGCCTAAGATCTGATTGCATTCAAGAAGAATCAAGGTTGTTGGCAAGAGGCGTTGGTCAAAGTTCAAAGAATGAAGACATTCATGTTCTCGCCTCCCATGCTTCAAAGAAGAAAGGAAAAGATGGAAGGAAAGGATTCTTCAAGAGGAATCGAGACAAGGGAAATGATGATGCACCTCCCTTCAAGAAGAAGAGAGACATGTCCAAGATTCAATGCTTTAGATGTGATAAGTTTGGGCACTTCGCTAAGCATTGTCCAACTAGATCTAAGCAACAAGTCACCGTTGCGGATGTTGATGATGCTTCTTTGCAAAAGGATTCAAGTGAATATTTGTTCTACTCGGCATTATCAAGCAGTGTACCCACCGACACCAACACTTGGCTGATCGACAGTGTTGCTTCACGACACATCACTGGTTTTAAGGAGCACTTATCAAGTTTGGTGGAGAAGGAGTCTTCTGAACAAGTCATCATTGGAGATGATGCTAGCTACTTCGTGAAAGGAATTGGGACCTCTACACTTCATTTGGATTCCGGCATCACACTTCAGTTGAGTAATGTTCTTTATGTTCCTAGAATCAAGCGCAATCTTATTTCTATTTCAGCCTTGGAAGATAAAGGATATCAAGTTGCCTTCTCCAAAGGCAAAGTTCTAGTGTGGATGGAAAACTCTAGCTTCAAGGATGCTCAAGTAATTGGAGTTAGACATTGAAAACCTTTACAGGGTCTACACACGTCCTCTACAAGCTTTGGTTCATGATTCTTCAAGTCTATGTGATCTTTGGCATCGGAGATTGGCTCACCTACACTTCTGAGCCTTACCTATCATGGAGAAGATGGTGTCAGGCCTTCCTAAGTTCAACCAAGAGCACGAAGGTACTTGAAAGGGTTGCGCTTTGGGTAAGAATATAAAAGCCCCTTTTCATAGTAGAGAAAATAGATCTAAGTGTATTTTAAACCTTATTCATTTTGATTTATGTGGTCCTATGTCTGTTCCGTCTTCGAGTGGATTCTTGTATTATGTTCTTTTTATTGATGAACACTCTAGGAAGACTTGGATTTATTTTTTGAAAACTAAAGAGTCTAAGGAAGTGTTAGATAGGTTTAAGGAATTTAAAGCCTTGGTAGAAAATCTTTCTAGTAAAAGAATTAAGGTCCTCAGATCTGATAATGGTGGAGAATACACCTCTGGCAATTTTCGGAATTTTTGTATTGTGCAGGGATTAAGAGAAGTTTTGTGTCCCCTATAATCCTCAACAGAATGGTGTTGCGGAAAGAAAGAACAAGACAATCGTGGAAGCAGCGAAGGCCATGATCCATGATCCAAGATTTGCAAACCTTCTTATAGGCAGAAGCTTCCAGGACGACTGTATATGTTAGAACAGAAGTCCTCATAAGATCTTGGAGAATATGACTCTGGAAGAAGCCTTTACAAGGAAGAAGCCTGAAGTCAGTCACTTGAGGATCTTTGGATGTCTTGTCTATGTTCATGTTCCAAAGGAAAAGAGAACTCAGTTGGAGCCTTCTGGCAAGAGGGGAATATTTGTGGGCTACAGTGAGACATCAAAAGCCTACAGAATATACATTCCAGGACAGAAGTTGATTGAGATCAGTAGGGATGTTGCATTCGAGGAAGATGTTGCATTCAGGAGATCCAGCGGGATTCATATGGAGATCGATAATGAAGAGTCTCCTCAGGATATGGAAGTTGACCATACTCCTGAGATTCAGAGGGAGACTTCAGAACCAAAAGAAGATATTGATCCTGCAAAACCCTTGGAACCTATTGATGGGCCTACTGACATTGTTATTGGGAGAAAGAGACCTCTATGGGCCAGGCGTACTATGCAAGAGGCTGAAAGTTTTGCAGCTCTTAGAGGCACATGCAGAGAAAGTAAAAGGCCACATAAGTTCTCCAGTTATGTTGCCTTAATGAGTCAGATTATAGAATCTGAGCCTACCTGTGTTGAGGAAGCATCTAGTCATCAGGTTTGGAGAGATGCTATGGCAGAGGAGTATCAATCAATTCTTTAGAATGATGTTTGGGACATTGTTCCTAGACCCGAGGGCAAGTCTGTGGTATCTTCTAAATGGCTCTTCAAGATCAAGCATGCTGCAGATGGGAGCATTGAAAAGTACAAAGCAAGATTTGTGGCGCATGGGTTTTCTCAGAAAGAGGGAGTTGATTATGAAGAAACATTTGCTCATGTTGCTCACTATACTTCTGTCAGAACCATCATTGCTATTGTTGCATCTAGAGGATGGAAGATTCCAAATGGACGTGAAGGCAGCCTTTCTCAATGGAGTGATTGAGGAAGAGGTTTATATAGAGCAACCTGATGGATTTGAGGTTCATGGGAAGGAGTCACATGTTTGCAAGTTGAAGAAGGCCTTGTATGGTCTTAAGCAGGCTCCTTGCGCTTGGTACAAAAGGATTGATCGTTACCTGTCAAGTTTGGGCTTCTTGAAGAATGATGCTGATTTAAATCTCTACTTCAAGGTAATCAATGGTGATGCATTAATATTGGTCTTATATGTTGATGATTTGATTCTTACTGGAGAAGATCACCTAATTCTCAAGTGCAAGGAGTTGACTTCGGAATTTGAGATGGACCTTGGGCTCATGCATTACTTCCTTGGATTAGAAGTCTGGCAAAAACCAGATGAGATGATTCTAAGTCAAGGAAAGTACACCATTGATATACTTAAGAGATTTGGTATGATGGTTGCAAAATCCGTAATGCACTATGGAACCAACCTACATAAATTGAAGGAGCTAAGTTTCAGACTTGGTGGATCCTACTTTGTACAGACAGTTGATTGGGTCCTTGATGTATCTAGTTAACACTAGACCTAATATTTGCTATGTAGTGAGTGCACTTAGCTAGTTTATGTGTGATCCGAGACAAATACATCTTGTTGCGGCTAAACATATCGAGATACTAGCGGCCTGATTGGATATGGATTGAGGTATTCTTAGAATCACGGGAACTTGGGTTAGCGGCTATCGAGATTCTGTTGGGTAGACCATTAATCCGGTCGGGAAGAAACACCTCGGTTGTTAAGCAGTTTGGGTTACGCTATGATTTCGGTGCAGCGAGGAGCGGTCATCACAATAACGTAGAGTATCGCGGGGGCAAGTATAATTACAGCGGCCGAAGCGGCTCGGGGAAAGCGGTATGAAAGCCGGTAAGCTCCTGCGGGGATTGTTTGGACAATCAATGGGAACCTATCGTCGGTAATGAGTTGGTAGTGAAGCTTTCTATCAATCCAGTGTTCCATGACAGAACCAAGCATGTTGAGATCAAGTACCACTACATTAGAGATATGGTACTGCGGAAGGCTGTACAGTTGAGGTACATCAACACTGATGAGCAGACGGCAGATATTCTCACCAAGCCTCTCGCCAAGATAAAGTTTGTGTACTTTCGAGATAAGCTTGGTATGGTGGAGAATCCAGCCTTGACTGAGAAAGAGTCTCAGTTTCAGTGAGCCTGTTTAATGAGTTCTTCTCTATGAGAGAAGTTCGAGGTGAAATCCCTTGTTAATGCATTTTCCTGTGAGACGGAAGAATTTGAGGTGCAAGCCCTTGTTAATGCATTTCTCTTTGAGATTTGAGGTGAAAGCCCTTGTTTCCACCCTCTAAGCTAAGTCATGGTGGATGTCATGTGTGAGACTCCATAACATATTTTGTACTTGTGTTTCACCCTCTAGGAGAGCTATGGTGAAAATCATGTTGAGATGACAACATCACGCAAGTGATGAACACTTGTACACTGTGATGAGCCTTGCTGGCTCTCAACTCAAACCCCAGTATTTTCTTAAGTCTTAATGTGTTATTTTAGTTTTTTAGAGAAAGTTTATAGATAGAAGAGAAGGGGCGCATCATATAAATTGCTCATAAAATGTAAATCTGAGCTAATTTCTTCAGAATGAAAGTGTAGAAGATATTATTTAGCTGAAACAATTAGATCACAAATGATACACATACCCGAAAACTTCCAAATTATTTATTTAAGAAAGTAGTCCAGTTCGCCAACCAAGATGGTGAAAAACTGACAAAATCCGGTGTAGGAAGCTACAGAATGCAAAGTCCAGCCTGAAAACTGTGGCAGATGATAAGTACAAACCAGACGCCAAAGGAGATGAAGAGAAACCCTCAGAAAGGAAGGCGTTTCTCTTAGAAAATCCAAACGCCCTTACACAAAGAGCTACGCACTTCAATGCAAAAAGCCAAAATTCCCACTCAGAAGGTACGGCCATGAAGTCAAATGCCTGCCATGATGAAAGAAGGTCGCCATCTCCACAAACCCTCCTGTCTCTGATAAAGAACTCAACAAAACTCTGATAAAGCACAGTAGAACCTCTATATGAAGCTCTCACAAACTGCACAAATTCGACTGGTCTCTCACAGTCTCAAAAGTGCTCAACACTGAAGAGATTTCATTCTCCAATGGAAGATTGCTCAAAACCCTGATCACAGGTGAAAGCACAGGAAAAATGTCCAAGGCAAAGTTGAAATATTCAAGAAGTGAATTTCTCATTGCCAAAATGCCTTATATGCAAAAAGGCACGACTTTCAAGAAAGATACGCCCTTTTTAAGATTTAAATCTTTTAATATATATTTAAGTCATTTTTCAATAGTCTTGACTTAAATACTTGGCACCCACTTAAAGCAATAATGATTTTAATTTAAAATCACCTTTAATGAATATTTAAGTGATATAAAGTAATAAAGTCAATTTGACTTTATAATAAAATAATAAGTTAATTAATAACTTAAATCACTTAAAAATCCATAACTCTCTCAAAACTCCAAATATTCCCGTGCCGTCAGAAGCTGTCAACCCCTAAACTGCTAACGCCCGCTATGAACCAATCACTAAGCTCTAAAAACGAGAACGACCAAGCTCTCCAGAAAGTACCACTGACCCTCTAACCAAACCAGATAGCCCACAAGGGTCCAAGAAAGGGCTAACACACTGTTCCTGAAAACTGGCTAGAGCGGGGACATCACATACACACCATAGTATGGTTGTAGCCACTATGGTTGATATCGTGTTGAGGCGATATCTAATATCACGATGAGGTGATATTCTTTTGTTCACTTATGGTTGTAGCCATAGTGATAGACATCACGTTGAGGTGATATGTCTTGTGTAGCTGGATTTTTACTCCCTAGCTGAGAGGCAGTGTTGATGTTACTTGCAGCGTCGGGAATAATCTTCCAGCGATCTTCATATGGATAATAAATTAAATGATAGCCACATGCTATTTAATTTATGAAGTCTCAAGAGGCGTGATTTCTTACATAGTCACTTCTATTTGTTAAGCAATAAATATTAAATGAAGAGACACGTCTTTTGTGTTAAGGCCAACCTCCTTCTCTTGGCGCGACTTACCTTTGATTGGATGCGTCTCTTTGGAAGAGATATTATTATTGTTAGCCGACTTGCATTAAATAAGGTGGCGTCCCTTCAAAATGTATATATATGAGTTCGCCTTCTCATTATGATCAATTAAGTTTTCAAGTCAAGTTCGATTATATTCATTATAGTCTAAGGGCGAGTTCTTCACAAGGCAAAACAATATTTGTTAGAAGTCTGAGTTCTTCTTTAGCGAATTGTGTTCTCTTATTGCTGTGTTGCATCATCTATTGGTGCTTGTATTTGGGCCTGAATCTTGGCCTCTTGTAAGAAGATCATTCTAGTGTCAATTCAATATATAAGTGATATATTGTTGTTGGGTTTTTCTCCCTCAAGAGGAGGGTTTTCCCAGGGTATCTGTTGTGTTATTGTGTCTGATTTGAATTAATTTCTGTGCATACAATCTGATCATTAAAATTTACAAGGAACAGGAGGTTTTTTAACAACAAATCAAAACCGGTTGAATCAGTTATTAATATGATAGAAAGCTCAATTATGGAAACGATAAACAGCAAAATAGCATTATGACTCAAGACAAAAGGAGTCTTTACTGAGTGGGATGGAAAAATGAGGTTTAATTGGGCAGGCCTTAAAGTCCCCATGTTCTTTGGGGAAAGAGATAAGAAGAAAGAGCAGACAACATGGAATACGCCTAAGACTGGATGGTTGAAACTGAACTTTGATGGGGCTTCAAAAGGAAATCCTGGTCCATCAGGGGCAGGATGTATAATTAGGGATAGTAGTGGTTCCATTAAAGACAAGATTGTTGTTCCCCTTCAAGAGGATACAAATAACATAGCTGAATTCACAGCCTTATACATTGGGCTGATTGAATGCCAAAAGAAAGGAATTGACAAGTTAGAAATTTAAGGAGATTCGGCTATCACTATCAATGCAATGAGAACGTCTGAAACACCTAACTGGAGACTTAAAGCCCTACTGGAAAGGATACTAACAATTCTTGATTATTTTGATTGTTGTACTATTAATCATGTATATAGGGAGGCAAATTTGGAAGCAGATGAGTTATCGAAGCTTGCAGTGGAAGGTAAAGAGGTGAGGTGGTGGCAGTAAAGCTATGTTAGATGATCAAGGTCCTTTGTTATTGGGGTCATTTTTGCAAGACACAGTTTGTTCCTCTGGCCACAATACTGGTTGGGACTTAATTATTATATTATTATTATTATTATTATTATTATATAAAATAGCTAATTAGCAGAAAGAAAATTAAATTAAATAAAATAAGTTTATTAAAATTAAATCACATAAGTTTAAAATTCAAAAAAAAAAAGCATAATAAATCATGCAAGAGGTGAAAGTTCAGTTCTAAAAATAGACGAGATTTGAGCTTTTTGCATAAGAATATGAAAAATAATGAAAGGGAGCTCAAGAAAAGAATGGACGATTGTTTTTGAAATCATAATTGCAAAGACCAAGAATACGTGAGGAATTGGTATGGACAGAGGAGTTTAGGCACTGCCAATATCACTGAACTGGAGGCTTGGCTAAAAAAATTGAGAACCCAAAGAAAGCCACGCTTGAAGTTGTTTGGAAGCCCAAGACCGAGCAAGCAGGTCTAGTATGATAGCCTAGAAGCTTTTCTACTTGAGCTCAACATGTTTGATCCTATTCTTTATGCTTATTCTTTCTTCTTTTTTTATCAGTGAGGATTTAAAAACAAGGATCCACTTTTTATAAAATCAATTAGAACAAAACTTGAAATATATCAAAACATGCAAACAACGATACTGTCTTAGAACCATAGTATAGAGGCTTGGGCTTGGTGTAGACTCGGTAGGTCTATTTTGGGCTTGCAAATAGTGGACAAATTAATGTTAGAGTAAAAGGTATTTCCTAATTAATTATTTATTTAATTATTAGGTCCCTTTTCTTCTAATTACTTAAACTTACTTAGGTCATGTTTTTTTTATGTCTCATGTCATAGGATGAGGACACGTCATGATCTTGTTTTATCCTCACCTAGGGTTTCTAGGTTTATTATCCTTTTATAAGGATTCTCTATTGTATAATCATTAAGATGCACATTCATTATGATTCAAGTTTTTTTGGATCAATAGCTCTTGGCCTCCATAGCTTTGCTATTCTCTCTTTCTGTGACAAGTGTTTGATTGAAGGTGATCCTTAGGAGCTGTGGAGTTGATTTTTCCAAACTTCAACATGGTATCAGAGCTCCTTATCTATAATCCCCTCTCCCTTTTCTAAGAGATTTTGTTCCTTGAGCTATCATTCAATGCATCCTAGACCAAAATAGAGCTTTCCATTAGATTTAGAGCTATCGAGAAAGTTGTATCTGCATTTTGTTTGGCCTGATTTGTACTCCAGAGGTCAGATTTACAAGGGTTTGAAACAGTTTTTTTTTTCAGATACGGAGGGTAGCTGCAATTTTGGTGCATTTTGAGCCAAAACGAACATTGTCGTTGCTCTCAGAAGGCCCAAAAAACTTAAGATTGTCTATCAAATCATTGAAATCCGTGTTGGAAACATTTGGATCAAATTTGTTTTGCCAGAGAGGTCATACTACCTCCATGCACAGGTACAATTTTGCAAAAATTAAATATAAAAAATATTTTTTTTATTTTTTTATAGTTTTTTTAAAAATATATTATTATTAAATTTCTTTTTAAAAGTTTTTAAAAAAATAATAAGGGTACTGAAGGTACCTGCACTGCTACATAGTACTCGTCCCCCATTAATGGGACAACACCTAAGGTACTGCCGCTCTACTACGACCTAGGCCATAGCATGGGCGGCAGCACTTAGGCCGCTCCCCTTTAGTAAGGGGCAGTGGCAAGTACTCGCCCCCCATTAATGGGACAACACCTAAGGTACTGCCGCTCTACTACGACCTAGGCCATAGCATGGGCGGCAGCACTTAGGCCGCTCCCCTTTATTAAGGGGCAGTGGCGGTGGGGGTATTTCCCCAACCTTATTAAAAAAAATTTCCAAACCTTTTAAAATTATTTTTTTAACATTTTTTAATAAAAAGATTACCAGCCCATGACAGCATTTTTGCCCGCCTCTGATCGCTAGGCCAAAGGGGCAATTTAAATTTCGCGGACCTCCACATTTGGAGGTTTTTTGCCAAATTTGGTGGAGATGGCTTTTTTGCCTAGCTCAGCCCTTCTTCGTTAGGCTTTTCAATTTTGCACCCATCTTCCAGAGGTGATATCTCAGCCATACGGTGGTCTTTTTCAGTGCAATTTTTTTTTAATGGGGTAGAATTTTGTGCTCTTCGTAGTGGTGCAGTTGGTTTTCAATTTTGGCTTCTAGTTTTTCTAGAAATCAGTTTTCTCAGTGCTATTGCTATGTAGTTCTTGTTTTGGAGACTTTTACAGGCCATATCTTCTGCATCTAGACTCCTTTTTGAGTCCTTTTTTTTTAAAGTGCATTATTTTTTGTGTACTTCGCCATAGTGCTATTAGTTTCCTCATTTTTTGTCAAAGAATCATATTTTCAGCATGTGCTCTTTTTTTGGACATTGTAAGTTTCCATTGTAAGCACTTCTCATTATGTAAACGCACTGAAATAAAGTGCCTCACTATTGTGTATGTATTATTGGGATCTTGCACATCATATTGTGACTTTTGTACTTGCACTATGATATAAAGTGCCATGGGGGTGGTAGTGTAGGCCTTTGTTTTGCCATCACACCTTTGTCAAGTGAGTATCCCTTTCACGACAACAGAAAATCGCAGTGATTCTTGCCTCATGCGTGTGTGCCTTTTGTTTGCACACCCTTTTTTTCAATTGTTGGTACTTTAAGTTGCACATTCAGATGTTCTTGGTTCTTCATGCACTACACTCTGGCATTCAGTTTCAGTGTACCTGTCTCGGCTCTCCCTTGTCAGCATTATGAGGGGGTTTCTATTGTTGGTGCTAATGCCTCCTTGGTTTCGTGTTAGAGTGAGCTATGTATCTAGTATTTGTTCCTATGTACATGCATTTTGGTGAGATGGAGCATTTACCATATGGACACTCTTGCATTCCTGTTTCTGGGGACGACCTTTCATTTTCACTTAATTAGTTCTTCAGACCATTGGTACCTGTGCCACTTGTATCTTCGAGTTTCAAATGTTTTGCCTTTGTTTGCCATCTAATTCGAGTAGTGTCGCTAGGGGCACTCATGTAGATTCTTATCTTCTTGATCTTGATCATCATTTGTTCCACTGGAGGTTCTTCTTTCAGCATTATAGCAGCCATTCTTCGACAATGTTTATAGTTTTTTCATGTTTCAATGGTGTTCTTCATGTTCATCCTTTGTTCTTATTCTTTTGGGACAATCTTGTTTGGAGGCTTCTTAATTCTTCACTTGTTTTTCTCTCTTTTGGAGAGGAGTTTTTTCCCACTGGGTTTTTCTCCTTTTCTCCGATTGTGAGAGATCTTTTGTTTGTACATGGGTACTTCACTAGGCCTTGTTTTTCAGAACCCATCATGCATTCACCTTTAGAGGTTTGGGCTTCTCCCTAAGTTTCATTTAAAGGGGGTGTTAGAGTAAAAGGTATTTCCTAATTAATTATTTATTTAATTATTAGGTCTCTTTTCCTCTAATTACTTAAGCTTACTTAGGTCATGTTCTTTTTATGTCTCATGTCATAGGATGAGGAAACAGGTCATGATCTTGTTTTATCTCACCTAGGGTTTCTAGGTTTATTATCCTTTTATAAGGATTCTCTATTGTATAATCATTAAGATGCACATTCTTTATGATTCATGCTTTTTTGGATCAATAGCTCTTTCCCTCCATAGCTTTGCTATTCTCTCTTTCTGTGACAGGTGTTTGATTGCAGGTGATCCTTAGGAGTTGTGGAGTTGATTTTTCCCAACTTCAACAATTAAAATAACCAAAACTTGTCTAAAATCCTCTAAAATTTGACAAAAACAGAAAACCAGAAAAACTAAAGTTTAGCTATTATAGTGAGCAAGGCTTTCATTGAGTACAGTCCGTTGAATTTAGCTAGCTGACTTAAGTTTTAGCTAGACTCATTGAGTTTTCACTAGACTTACCAAATCTCATAATCATGAACTAAACAAACCAAGAATGTAATTGCTACAATCTGGAAGCAATATCCAGTGATGTAAATGATTTTCATAGGTTCCATAAAACCTAATGGTGAAGTACTAATTTCCAAAGAGGCGCATCAAACTGAATGCCTGTAAAGAATGGCTGGAAAATGTAATTATGATACAACAAATGACTTTAGAGGATCCGAAGCAAAATGAGTGCTGCCGCAAAATCTTTCTATCCCTCTTATGTGATTTTTGAAAGGTAATTAGAATTATTTGCACAACCACATATATTATCCCTTAGCAAACCTATTACTTAGGGAGTTTGTAACTACGATATCTGACCATAAACATTTTTGTCAGAGAATATATAATGGATCTTTCTTAAGTTAATATTAATACTAAAAAGTTTGACATCGGTGTGCGAAAACTATGTTTGCTTAGATGGAGAAAACCATGTATAGGATAAGGAAGCTAATCAAATTTTGGCATAGAAATAGATCTGATTCTTTTATCTCCAATCAGCATATCAGAAGTTTAGTCATAGTTATATATAACTATGTAATATAATGGTACAAAACTGCATTATATTTTATGAACTAGTTTCTTATGGATTTAACCTACATGACATCAAAAATTAGTTAGTATTGCATGTACCTTAAAAAATTGAGAATAGTAATGCATGTACATTAAATATTGCATGAAATAGAGAATAGTATTGCATGTACATTAAATATTGCATGAAATTAAGAAATATCATTAAAGATCAAATTTGCATGTTTATAACTAGTTGCATGTCAATATTTAAGTTATATGACAATAGTCAAGTTGCATGTCAAAAGTGAATTGCATGTTTAATTATATATTATACCGTCATTATGCATGAAAAGATTGAAATAATGAAAGATGATCATAAAATCATTTGCATGAAAGGAAAAAGAGTATTTATTTTTATGATCTTTGGATATGCATGTTATTTATATGTGAATTGGGTTTACCTTCCGAGATAGGGTGTCAAATATGGACCAACAGAAAAGGTCGATCCTCGTTTCGAGATCTTCCATTTTAACCTAGTGCTTTTATTAGAGTAATTAATAATATTATATTAATGGTCATCTTTAGTTTATTAGGTAAGTTTCTATTTTCTCCATCAGTTAGATAGTTTAGTAAGTTTCTATTTCATTCCAATTATTCTCTATATAAGGAGACTACGTCTCCATTTGTAAACACACATTTTTATGAATAATGAAATATTATTTCATGGTATCAGAGCGAAATGATCTCTTGACGAATTTTTTAATTCGTGCCTTTAAACTGGAATATTTTTCCAGAATTTTCTTTTTTCGTTTTTTTTTATGAACAAAACATGGTTTTCTCTCTGCAAGTTCGTGAGTTTTGTTTTGTAGAGCCGTGACCCACGTTTTGGCATTTTGGTGCTCATTTCTTCTGCTAGGGCATCGTTTTCTACTTTTCGAGGGTGTTGATGGTCCCAGTTTTTTCCTGTTCACACCCACTTGTTTTTTTTGTGCATCTGCATTCGTGTTGGGAGCCGCCACTGGAAGAGTTTTTGTGTCCTCCCACATGACTTTTCTTCTGATTTGTGGCCGCGTGAAAGTTCTTTTGCTGCGCCACACGGTTTTCAGGGCTGTGCGACAGTTTCTTGTTGGAAGTCATGAATTTTTTCCGCTTGAAATCTGGATTATTTCTAGCACCAGGGATCTAGGTGCTTTCTTTTGCACGTTTTCTTCACGAAAACATGGGTTTCTCTGTGCCACTTGATCTGCACGCGCAAGTCTAGGTGTGGTTTTACTTGCAGCTAGGGTTTCTAAGCCTTCCTACAGATGTTCTCTTTTTGCAGATTTTGATTTTTGCATGATTTTTCAGTAAAATCGTGGGTTTGAAGAGTGTTGTGCCCTTTGTAGGGTTTCTGAGCAAAAGTTTTACCGTTTTCCCTCAAAAATGACATTTTGTATTGTAATCAGTTTTTGTCTTGGGATTTGTGCCAAAATGGTTTGATTGGTTTTGACCAAAAAATAGATTTTTAAAAGTTTGTACCAACTGCTCGCTAAAGGTTTTTATTGGTTTTTGACAGAAAAATCGGTTTTCCTCATTTTTTTGTGCATAGGAAAACAGGAGTGATGGCATCGTTGACCAACATCATGTTGGAAAGCAATCAACACTTCAACAACAAGAACTACAATACTTGGAAGCAAAGGATACTGTCGATTTTTGAGTACCGGTGTCTTGACCAAATTGTTCTGGCTAATGTTACCCATCCCACAATGGTAGGCAAAGATCAGGACAAGTTTGATGAACGTAACCGAGAGGCGGTTATGTTGTTGAAGTTATCAGTCACCAATGAGATGCTTCCAGAAGTGCCCTCTGGCAAGACTGCTGCGAAGATGGACACACCTAAAAGATCTCCATGAAACGTCGGATAAAAGTCGAGCTTTCTTTCTGAAGAATATGTTTTCAATGATGATGGATAAGAAGATGTCTCTGCAGGAGCATCTTATGAAGATTAGGGAAATACACAATCAACTGGAGGCCATTGGTCGCAAGATGGAAGAGGAGGCTATGGTAGTACTTATGCTAAAGAGTCTACCACGATCCTACGAACACTTTATTGAGACGCTCAACATTACCTCCACTAATGTTAACTTGAAGTTTGATGAGTTGTGCAATAAGTTATTGCAGCAAGCTAGGTGGAGACAGCAATTTGGTAGCAACAGTGATATGGTCAGCGCGGAACAAGCATTTACTGCCAAGGACAAAGGCAAAGGCGAGTCCACTCAGCAGAAAGGACAATGCACATCTGAGGAGGGTTCCAAGAAAACTATCACTTGTTAATACTGTGTGAAGATTGGTCATGTCCAAAGGTTCTGCAAAAAGCGGTTGGCTAATCAGAAGACCAACCAAGGAGAGTCTCAGTAGCAAGTTCATGTAGTAGAGCATTCTAAGGAGAAGGCGAAGGAGTCTGCCTTCTATGCATTTTAATTTTTTTTTCTTTGAGTAGTTAGCACAATGACCATTAAGGGAGGGTATTAGAGTAATTAATAATATTATATTAATGGTCATCTTTAGTTTATTAGGTAAGTTTCTATTTTCTCTATCTGTTAGATAGTTTAGTAAGTTTCTATTTCGTTTTCAGTTATTCTCTATATAAGGAGATTACGTCTCAATTTGTAAACACACATTTTTATGAATAATGAAAATATTATTTCTGCTTTGGCCAAAGCCATGTTTTTATTGAAATAGATGAATGTTACCTAGCAAATTATACTAATATGTTTCTCTACCATATCCTGATAGTAGAACATTACATGTTCATGTTAGAAATGTATGTAGATATATTAGGTTGCACTGGGGTTCCCTCTTGCTTATTGTTTCCATGTTGCTAGGTATTTTGTGCAAGGTAGGGCATTCTTCGAATAGGAAGAATTTTGGAGAAGCATAAGCTTCGTGGTTGGGCGGAAAAGCAGATAAAACATGTTCTCATCTCTCATACTTGTAGATGACTGTTAGGGTCAATGGTGGTCAGAGACTATATTGATTATGTTTGCATATCATTCTTATATCATTATTTGTATTTGTACTTCTAGATTGTTTAATTAGTTGACTACATGACATGAAAGCCTAAGTTGTACTTTTGTTTATCATATATTATGTGCTTTTACTTGGATTATGCACTACACCTATATGACCATTCTCGTCTCTTGGTTTGCAGATGAGCATTGGGTTAGTGGCAGCTAGAGACTCTTCAATGATTATCATACTTTTATATTTTTACTTGTATTGTTATGACCAAATGGGCATGAGAGCCTAAGCCATATTCTTGCATATATTATATCTTGTCTTCTTTAATACTTGGCTAAATAGTACTTCATGTGATGATGTACCTTATTCTTGCACTTGATATTCTGGATTAGACACTTTTACATGTGAGATGCAATTTGTCGTTTGTATATATTGAAGATGTCTCATTTCATTTATATATTTATTTGAAAAGGAGTTACTATCTATTGTTCGTGAAATAGTTTAGGGTCTCATGTCATTCTTATATCATTATTTGTACTTGTACTTCTAGATTGTTTAATTAGTTGACTACATGGCATGAAAGCTTGAGTTGTACTTTTGTATATCATATATTATGTGCTTTTACTTGGATTATGCACTACACCTATATGACCATTCTCGTCTCTTGCTTTGTGGATGACCGTTGGGTTAGTGGCGATCGGAGACTCTTCAATGATTATGATACTTTTATATCTTGTATTGTTATGACCAGATGGGCATGAGAGCCTGAGTCATATTCTTGTATACATTATATCTTGTATTCTTTAATACTTGGCTAGATAGTACTTCATGTGATGATGTACCTTATTCTTGTACTTAATATTTTGGATTAGACACTTTTACATGTGAGATGTAATGTGTCGTTTGTATATATTGAAGATGTCTCATTTCATTTATATATTTATGTGAAAAGAAGTTACTATTTATTGTTCGTGAAATAGTTTAGGATCTCAAACCTTACATACCAGCGTACCCGTATTCCGTACCCATACCAAAACCGACAACTTAAATCAAATTCAAATTTACAAGTCTTATAGTAAAGTTACAAAAGGTTGGATTAAAAATATTATGGTAAGAGGAGCAAAATTAATCACTGATACGAAAAAGATTTGTGAAAACCTTAAGTCATTAAAGAAGATCGACAATGAAATAGCTACCACTAAGCATAAAGAATCTATATAGGTGAAAACCAATAGTGATCTCAAGGAAAAGCTTGATGTGGATCCGGAAAAATTGGTAGCTGAAAACTTTTTACCAAACAGTGATGACGATAGATGTTTTATGTGGAAGAAAAGAATTGAGTGGAAGTTCTCGTTCCTAAAGCAGAATACACTGGAACAAAATAACTTGCTCAAGGAATGTGACCAGATGAAGGCTAACATCCAGAAAGACCTTTTGAGCATAGTTGTTCATCTCCAAAGAGACGAGAATGCTCAAGAAAAGGATGTAGAAACTCTAAAGGGTGAATTCAAGGAATCAATCAAATGACTCTTTGACAAACAATCTTTCAATGTGGAGAGTATGAGGAAGTTGAGTAACATTGACTTCACTCTGTCTCAATTTGTTGGTCATGTGATAACTCTCTCCAAAAAGGTGGACTTGATACGAGGAAACAAATCTTTGTGGAAGCTAAGGACCAAAAATGTAATTATTCTGCAGCATAGTGAGATGCCTCTGATAATCAAAGTTTCTACATATACAAAGCCAAAACTGCCACACAAGCTGCCCAGTCATCTCAAGAAGGGAACGCCGAAAGTGTGCCACCCCAATGATGTTTCTTGCTTTATTGGTTATATTTTGTATAAAAAGTTAAAACTTTAAAAGTTCCAAGAAGTTTGAGAGACTTTAACTTATCTTTTTCAATTACTTTTCAAGAAGTATATATATATAATGTTATGATGTTATCAAATCGGCTCTCTAGGAAAATTTTGAAAAGGAAATATACGAAGATAACTGGAACTTGAAAACTGTATGTCTGTGAACCGATAGTTTGGATCATTGAGCAAATGAAATCTGTTATAATCTGTGTTGTAATTGGTTTTAGTAGTTATCGCATTTCTGTGTGAATGTGAGAGTTATTTTGGTTATTTGATCCATTTGAGTTTCAAAATTATCTTTGGTTAATAAGACCATCAATTTATGCTTTATGAGATACAATTAGTTTGTGTCCTAATTGTTTTCTTATAAATCAAAATCGTACTGAATAAAGATTCATTGGTAACATTTAGAAAACTTTGTTAGTTCTGATGTTTTAGCCATTCTTGCTTTCTGGTTAAAAGCATACCCACATTGAAATTTAAAATTCGGAAAAGAACAATTTTTTTTATCAAACGAGGGAGTTGTACCTCATAAAATTCAGAGGGAAATCATTTCATGCATAAATGATTTACCCAACTGTTGGTTATTGATTGTTTCTATCATTGGCCAATAGAGTAAGAATCAAGAATTTCAGATAGTGAATAATCCGTAACTAACATTGATGAATTGTGCTATGTAAATCCATGTCAATTACAGATCAATATAGGTTCTAGAAAAGCAGGTTTTCCTTAATTGATCTCACAATACTCCTACTAGTTTGTGAAACCAGCTTTACAAGTCACATACACACCAAGAAATTTCCATGGTCTTTTATCTATAGTATTTCTTGCAGTTCTCTACAGAATTTTGTAGATTAAAGATAAAAGAGAATCCAAATATGTTTTATATCGATATTTTCTGCATTTGGCTGCCAACAGCCAGTTCATGTTCATTATTAATTGTCCAAAACAATCAGATGTAAATTCCTGTCTTGTATATTCTTTAATTCATCCATCAAGGGTTTCCAATTTGGAAATAGAGTTGGATGATCAAAAAAACAGCTTAGATCCTGACGGCCCATAAGGTTCCAGAGAACCATGTTGATAAATAAAATTCATGGTACACACATGTAGAAGACCTTGCAGACAATTATTTCTAAACAAGAATCATTTCAAACATTGTAATCTGCAAAAGGCGTATGATGGATTACAAGAAAATGTTGGAAAATAGCAAACACATGCAATTAACCCGCATTTTTAATCCAAAGTATGATCAGAAGGGCAACTAAGAAAATAAATTACTTTATAATGGGCCACTAGGTAAAACTTCTCTAAATAATGATGCCACATATTTTTATGATCGAGAATACATTCATGAACCACAAAGGTTGCTAATATTACACAGGTAATTGGTAAACTATTCGATGTATTAACAATGAGCAATGTGCTCAATAAATAATTTACAAGATGTTACAGGATAAGATCGAACACGATCTTATCTCAAGAAAAAACAGGAAGTTTCTAAAAGAAACTTCAGATAAGATCTCGAACAACTAAGACGATCTTATCTAGATATTTTACAATATTTTACATAGTTGAACATTAATAAATAAATAAAGAATATTATTTTAATACCCTCCCTTAATGCTCAATCTATCAACTACACCAAGATGCCCCCTGAATTTTACAAACTTATCTGTACTGAGCGACTTGGTGAGAATGTCTGCTGTCTGATCCTCTGTCGGAACATACAACAATTGAACTGATCCGTCTTCAACCAGCTTCCGAATGAAATGACAATGAGTTTCCACATGCTTGGTTCGCTCATGGAAGACCGGATTCTTGGCAAGTTTGAGAACTCCCTGATTATCACAGAACAAGGGAGTCGGACCTGCTTGAGATATTTGCATATCTGCAAGCATCCAGCGAAGCCAAACTGCCTCACATGCTACTTTTACTGCTCCCCGATACTCTGCTTCTGTCGAGGAGAGAGAGCCACTACCTGCTGCTTCTTACTAGTCCATGTGACTGCACCGGATCCCAAACTGAACACATACCCAGATGTTGATTTCTTGTCATCAACTGAACCTGCCCAATCTGAATCTGTGAACCCACTGAGTTTAGGATCGTGACTCTGAGTGTACAAGAGTCCAAAATCAGTAGTGCCCTTCACATAACGCAGCACACGCTTCGCTGCTACCCAATGATTAGCCTTGGAGGCTATCATGAAGCGTGATATGTAGCTCACTGCAAAACTCAAGTCAAGTCTAGTAGCAACAAGATAGATGAGGTTGCCTACTAGTTGCCTAAACAATGTTTCATCTACCACAGGTGAATCGGACTTAGCTGACAACTTAAGCCCTTTTTCCATGGGTGTGGAGGCAGGTTTGCAATCCTGCATTCGGAACTTATCCAGAAGACTTCGAGCATACTTGGACTGGGAGATGAAAATGCTGCTCTCTGTCTGCCAAACCTCAACACCTAAACAATAATGCAGGAGGCCCAAGTCTGTCATGTCAAAAGTTTTGCACAAGTCTTGTTTGATCTCAGTGATCAAATGTGCTAAACTGCCAGTAATGATCAAGTCATCCACGTAGACAACAAGAAGCAAGATCTCATTACCAGTATTCTTGACATACAGGTTCGAGTCAGATGGACTCCTCTGAAAGCCATGATCTGTGAGGTACGTGTCAATCTTGATGTACTAAGCCCGAGGAACCTGCTTCAGGCCATAGAGTGCTTTGACCAATCTGCACACCTTTTGTTCTTGACCAGCAACTTTGAAACCTGGAGGCTGCGTCATGTATACTTCCTCCTTCAACTCACCGTTGAGGAAAGCACTCTTCACATCCATCTGATGGACCTTCCAACCAAATTGGGCTGCTAAGGCAAGGACGAGCCGTATGGTACTCATTTTGGTTGTAGGAGCAAAGGTCTCCTCATAGTCAATGCCTTCTTTCTGTGAGAACCCCCGTGCAACCAGACAAGCTTTGTACTTGTCAAGGGTTCCGTCAGCTTTGTACTTCACCTTGTACACCCATTTGTAGCTAATGGGCTTCTTCCCTGGAGGAAGATCAGAAAGGGTCCAAGTGTGATTCTTCTGAAGACTCTGGTATTCTGATTCCATTGCCTTTTCCCACTTAGGGATCCCTTTTGCCTCTGAATATGTCTGAGGCTCATAAACACTGTGAATGTTGGCCATGAGAGCAAAATTCACTGTAGACTATTGTTTGCTCTTGTTTCTGGATGATCTACCCTCAATGAGCTCATCAGCACGAAGATCACTAATAGTCTTAGCCCACCATTTCGGCCGGAGAGTAGAGGGGCCAACATCAGATGTAACAGGAGGAGCTGGATCTGGTTGTGGATCTGGAACAGGTTCAGCAGGGGGATGTTCATTATCATCTGGAGGAAACTCAAGTTGAGCATCATCAAAGACTAGGTCTTTGTCATCCCTCCCATCAGGTGAACCTAACGGAAGTCGGACGCTTCCACATCAGAGCCTCAGAGGCTGATCCTCTGAATGTTGAACAGGTGAAGAAGAGAGAAATGGACCTCGTTCCTCATCAAAGACAACATCTCAACTGAAGATAAGACTATCAGTGTCTATATCAATCAGCCTATATGCCTTGTGGTTGTCACTGTACCCTGTGAACATGAGTTTCTGGCTCTTGGAGTCCAGCTTAGTGCGCTTGGCCTCTGGAATCCAAACATACACAAGAGAGCCGAAAACCTTCAAATGACTGATCCTGGGTTTGCGACCAGACCAAACTTCCTCAGGAGTCTTCCCCTTAACAGCATGAGTGGGTGACCTATTAAGGAGATAGACTGAAGTATTGACTGCTTCTGCCCAAAACTTGGTAGGAACACTCCTGTGTTGCAACATGGAGCGAGCCATCTCAACAATCGTACGATTGCGCCGCTCTACAACACAGTTTTGCTGAGTGTAGGGTGTGGTCAACTAACGTTTTATCCCATGAGTATCACAGAAGTTGGAGAATGCACTAGAATAGAATTCCCCCCCATTATCTGACCTAAGAGTTATGATACAAGAACTAGACTCTTTTTCAACCAAGGTCTTAAACTTCTAAAATACAATAAAAACCTCTGATTTCTACTTAAGAAAGTACACCCACATTTTCCTACTATAATCATCAACAAAAAGTAGAAAGTACTTGCAACCAGTTATAGAAGTAGACATAGGGCCACAAATATCAACATGAACTAATTGAAGTACCTTAGAAGCTTGCCAAGAGTCGCCATCCTTGAACGGTGTGCGATGCTGCTTCCCAGCCTGACAAGCACCACAAACGCCCTAATGCTGAGTCTGAATGTCAGGTAAGCCATCTACAAGTCCCTCCCGAGCAAGCTGAGAGAGATAGTGTACGTTCAAGTGCCCATACCGCTGGTGCCAAAGACTGGTGACAGCTGAATTTCTGGCTGCCAGGGCTAACTCCGGAGAATCACCAGTGTCCACAAGCCTATAAAGGCCATGATCCTCTATCCCAACGGCCACCGTTGTGCGAGACTCACGATCTACAATTGAACATTTGTGTGAGCTGAACACCAAATCCATCTGGGGAGAATGCCGCATTATCTGACTGACTAAGAGAAGATTGAGCTCGATATCAGGTACATAATACATGTTGAGGAATATGAGATCCCTCCCGCCAGACTGAACCTAAACAGTGCCTGTGCCGACAACTGTGTATTCCTCACCTCCTCCAAAAATCACTGAGTCAGTGCAAGGGAAAAGTTTGTGAACCAATCACGCCTATGTAAGAAATGACGCGAGGCACCAGAATCTATGTACCAAGCAAAGGATTTGACATGATCTGCGGGCCTTTTTGCCATGAGTGCATAAAAGGCAGATTCCTTCTGCTCAGAGTGCTCAGCGACATTCGCTTTCTGCTGAAACCCTCCCTGCTTCTTTTGCTCAGAAGCCAAACGAGCACGGCAATCCTTCTTGATGTGGCCAAATTTATGACAGTAGTTACACTGAACATTTTTCTTCTTTGGGCTGGTGGAGGTCTGACTTGAGCCTTTCTGCTGAGAAGGCTGACCTTTCCCTTGATGCTTCGGATGGGTTTTAGCTGCAAAAGCCTGCTCCGTGGAGGATGATGATTCAATGCTACCGAACTGTTGTCTCCAGCGATCCTGCTGCAACAGGATAGTGCACAAATTTGGAAACTTGAGATCAACATTAGTAGACATAATGTTGAGAGTCTCTATGAAGTGTTCATAGGACTTCGGTAGACTCTTCAGGGTGATCACGACCATGTCTTCCTCCTCCATTTTCCGACCAATCGCCTCCAATTGATCTCTGATCTCCTAGATTTTATTCAGGTGTGCTTGCAGAGTAGTCTTCTCATCCATCATGATAGAAAACAGCATATTCTTCAAGAAAAACGCACGGTTTTTGTTGGAAGTTTCATGCAAACCCTTCAAGTGATCCCAGATCTCCGTAGCTGATTTGCCAAGTGGAATCTGAGGGAGCTGATCATCAGTAACTGAAAGCTTAATAAGCATGACGGCTTCACGATTATGCTCATCAAACTTCTCCTAATCCTTACCCGCCGTTTCGGGACGAGTAGCTTTGCCGAGGATCATCTGATCAAGGCAGCGGTATTCAAAAATTGTCAGCATCCGCTGCTTCCAGGTGTTGTAATTTTTGCCATTAAATCTCTGACTGCCCTCCAGCATTAAATTACTTAAACTGGCCATCTTCACGCTTTTCGAGGCACGAAAAACAAGGTACTGAGAAGGTTGATGCACGAAACTCGAGGCACGAATTTCAATGCAAAAAAGAGAGGCAGATACATGTACATACTGCATAAAGTACAGTGTACGGATGGCACAAAATTCAAGGCACGAAAAACGATGCACCCAGAAAATTCAGAGTCCAACCCAGTTGAGCTTTCAAAAAACCCACCAAGAATCTGGAAACAAAAAAAAATTCTGGCTTGAAATAGATGATCAAAACCCTGGCCGAAGTTGCAAGATGCCCTAGGCGGCCATGAGAGCTCAAAAATTTGCAGAAATGAGCTTGAAATTCACACGAAATCGTGGAAAAAGAAAGTAGAACCCTAGGCGACCTTCAATCCACGGCCAACAATACACGTGCACAACAATCCGCGGCTAAACGAGCTCCGCAAGATGCGGATCTCAGAAGACATGACTGAGAAAGCAAAATCACGTCCAAAAATGAACAGAAAAATCCACGAGCTTTGTCTAAAACCAAGAGACGTGTTTTCAAAAAATTACGACCAAAAAACGCAGAAATCATGGCCAGAATATTCAACAAATGTGTCCAAAATCAGGTGAAGAACACGTGCGGGCCTCGTCGCTGAAGATCGCGCCTATATGCAGAAACGCGAAAAAACGAACTATTAAATCGCATCCACAGAGGTAGAAACTCAATCGTGTCACGCCTTCAGAAAAAGCACCAAAACATGGAAGAAGACGCGACCAGAAGCAAAATTCGCGCCCAGGATTTGCAGAAAAAAATGCCACGAAAATCACAGATCAATAACCCTCGAATTTTTGCTGAATAGCCACAAAAAAATTTCAAAATTTTTACTAAAAAAATCTTCAAAAAATTTCCAGGAAGATTTCATCAAATTTTTAATTCAATAACTGAAAAAAATCTTAAAAAGATTTTTATGAATTAAAAATTTAATTTTGAGCTTACTGGCTTTGATACCATATTACACAGGTAATTGGTAAACTATTCGATGTATTAACAATGAGCAATGTGCTCAATAAATAATTTACAAGATGTTACAGGATAAGATCGAACACGATCTTATCTCAAGAAAAAACAGGAAGTTTCTAAAAGAAACTTCAGATAAGATCTCGAACAACTAAGACGATCTTATCTAGATATTTTACAATATTTTACATAGTTGAGCATTAATAAATAAATAAAGAATATTATTTTAATAGCTAATTGGTATGTTTGATGGTATTCTTGCCATGAGGATGTCAGTTATGTCAAAGTTTTGATCTTTGGTTGGAATATGCATCCTGGAGTATCCTCAGTGTTCTAGAATGTTTTCTATGTAAATTGAGAAATATCCATGTCATTTAAAAAAGGTTTTGTACAACCCAATAATGGTAAAGTCAAGCAAATTAAGAGAGGCTGAAAATGACAGACCCCACAGGAAGTTAGTGAATTAAACTCAGATGGGGCTTCTAAGGGAAATCCAGGACATGCTGGAGTGGGAGTCATTAGAGACCATGAGAACAAGACGAACCTATGGTATTTTAAAGGTCTAGGATTCCAATCAAATAATATGGCTGAAGCTACACGAATTTGACAAGATTCGTAATTGGAAAAAGAAGTGTAGTTGAAGTTGGAAAAACTTGAACTTTGCTTCCTATCTTTCATAGAAAAAAGGTTCTGCATGCCACTACAGAGCATACTAAGGTTGCTGATCACATCACAAAAAGTATTCTAACCTGCAAGCACTAACCTTGCTGATGGATCAATGTGGAATGAACCTCAAAGCAGAGATTTCTACACAGTCAGAGGGCCTCGTTCTTGGTGAATTTATCATGATGATTAGCAGCCTGGGGATTCTGGTATATATAATCTAGAAAGGCCAAGGTGGGATAGGGAAGAGAAGCATGTAGCTCTAGTTAATACAAATTTATCAATGCCAAGGCATGGATTTGGGACTGGAATTCACAGCCCACTTATTCCCATCATAACTGCCACTTACACTACCTTGTTTAATATGCCATGTGTGAAAGGAGGTGCCTAGTTGACCTTACCGTCCATTCTTTCTGATTAATTTTTTTGATAATTACCCTCTTTATCTTTTGTGTTTGGTTAATTCCATAGTTCCACAGATCTTCCTAACGAGGAAGCAAGGGGGTGGGAGGACCAAGGGCCTAAGTTTGGGGACGGCAGGGGGTCGGTGGGGAGTCAGCAACGCAAGGGCAGCAAGGCGGTGGGGGGGTGGCATAAATACATTTAGTACTTGGAAAATTAGTTTTGAAAATATGTGTAAGGAATAAGTATAAGAATTGCAAATGAAACTTTGGCATACTACGTAAAGTTTAAACTAATAAACATTAAAAACATGGCAATGATTGCATTGAACATTAACAATAGTGGGTAGAGGTTTGGGGGCAATTAAGAAATAAGTATAAGAATTGCAAATGAAACTTTGGCGTACTAAGTAAAGATTAAACTAATAAACATTAAAAACATGGCAATGACTGCATTGAACATAAACAATGGTGGGTGGAGGTTTGAGGTTGCGGGGGTTTGGGGGGTAGAGCTCCCAGCAAGGTCAAGAGGCAATGCGCCTTGTAAGTGTCTGGGGGCAAAGCCCCCAACGGGATCGAGGAGCAGTGCTCCTTGCGGGGTTTGGGGGGCAAAACCCTTGGCGTGTTCCCTCTTGCAATACAAAATGGGGTTGAGCAGTAGAGCCCCCGCCACCAAGCACAAATTAAGGCCTTCAAAACCTCACAAACCTTCATTGCAAATGTCATTTTCACACTTTTATCACTTATTTTTGCAACACCTAGAAGTCCCTAGGACAGTTGGGAGACTCCTTGAAGTCTCCTGAATATCTCAGGGACGTTCCAGAGTCCCCAACCCAGGTGGCATCTTGGAAACATCCCCGAGACTTGGGCAACAGTGGTGGGATGGAGAGGGGACATTTCCCCCAAGTCCCCATGTCCTAGAGACATCCCCATCTCGGAAACACGGGGCTTTTTGAGGAGAACACATCCCTGTGGAACATTGGAACTGAATTCTTTCGCCTAAACCTGCTACTAATGGCAAATACAATCTACTTAAATGTATTATTAGGAGTGGAGATTCTATCAGAATCTTGTGGGTCATCTGGCCTGCCATTAGTGTTACCATGGCTAGAACCTCTCCAAAAGGAAAACAGCTAAGAACGACTAAGGACCAACTTTGAGAAATTTGGGAACAAAATCAAAAGCTACGCTATGACTTAAAAAAATTACTGGAAGAAGCTGAAGATATAGAACTACATTGCAAACAAGTCATTGAGGGAGAGAGTGACTTGACCCTGTAGGACATTGACTGGCCCTAGCTAGAGGATGATAGGACTGTGCATGGCAGGAACACCATTTTTGCTCACACCATGATGGTCAATGAGGCTGCCAAGTGTCTTGTTATTGGCAGTAACAAATTTTAGGAGGGAAATTGGAATTTCAGCTTAAAACCACACTGGATGACTGGAAGACCATCGAGACCTTTCTAGTACTTGACCCATCATCAAACCATACCATCAACACGATTGGGATTTTCTTTGAAGGTGAGAACATCTAGTTTTCTTCCCCGCCTGATCAAGACCTTTTGGGGTTTTTAGTGGGCCTAGTTAAACTATGACTATGTGTAGAACAATTAATCAAGAAACCACTAATGCTGAGAAAATCAAGGAAGAGTAAGAATTCTAGGTTGGAATGACTCAATAAACTTAATGCTGAGAAATTCTGAGAAAATGAAGGATTTGTTGGAAGTGAAGGTGGTCTGTGAGAAGGTGCTAATTGAGATAGGGAATTTCATGATGATGAGAGCCAAAGAAGACAAACTTCAGGCTATGAAAAACCATTTGGTGGGAGTTGAAAGGGATGAGGCAGATGCTAACTTCCAGCTATCTCTAAGAATTGAGTTTTGTGCTCTAAAAGCATGTGGCTGGCACTCTATTTGAAATACCTTAAATATAATTAAACAAATGGTTAATGAAAGAAAAGATAGTGGCAACACAGAAGAACCCATGGTCAAGATGACCAACTGTATGGCCCCAGCACTTGGGCATACTCCTAATTAACTGATGAATACTTATAACTGATAAATGGATCCTAGTAGCTGTAGTTTCATACCAGCCTGTTGATAGGTGATGCTGCCTTCAGGAATGAAGGCATAAGGATGTTGAGAGTTATTGGGTTTAATGTGGATAGAGATCCAGGAATTTGATTTGTGGAGTAGAAACGCAAAATTCCATGCCTTCCTGTGGGGGGGGTGGAATTTGTAGCTCCAGTCACTTTTATTTTGATAGTTTTGGCAATAAGAATAGCACCCACAGTAGTATTTTAGGTAGATCTTTCAGTAGTACTCTCTTCAGGGTGATGAGTATTAGGATGTTGAGAGTTATCAGGTTTGATATGGCTAGGGAACTACGGTAATGGATTAAGGTGGCTGCTCACTAGCTTTTTGGAATAGAAACCTAGAATTTTAGGCCTTCTGGTTTGGGAATTTGTATTACTATTTCCAATGATGCATGTTTTGATAGTTTTGATAGTACTATAGAGCTAAAATAAAATATAAAACCGTTTGACTATTAAATTTGTTCACATTGAGTTCTCTGGGAAAAAAAACAATAATGGATTGAAGCTTGTAGTATTATGAATGATTGGCAGCAATGGAAGTAACACCAGTGGCAGCTGATCCAGTTCTCATGGTGAGCAAGATGCAGTTACAAGAAGTGATTGCGATTCCGTTCAGGAAGTTCCAAATTCAGTGCCTATTCGTATAGAAATAGTCATACACACACATGGAGAGCACATGATTTACATTTAAAGTTAAACAAAACAATTAGACATAAAACCCAACAATTGTTTCAACCCAATTAGTTTAGGCATGGCACAAGAAGGGCAAACAATTCACATTTGTAGGACGTTATTAGAATCAGAGGTTCTTTTATTTTTTAAATGTCATTTGTACAGGTTCAAAAAGGGCTCGCAATTTTCCTGCTAGGTTCGTTTTGGTTTGTCCAAGACAAACCAATAGTCGTCTGCACATACCATGACAGAATCCCTAAACAAATTGGTCCCAAATCTGAACTGGGTACAAACCAGACCCAGATCTGGGCATGGCAGGGGGCGAGCCAGTAACATAGTATTAAATTATTAAACAATTAAATAGTTAATAACTTATTAAATAATTAATGTAGTTAATATATAATTATATATCATAGTTAACTATATTAAATATTTAAATTTAATATAGTTAATAAATTAATACTACATAATGTAATAATAATAATTTAATAAATAATAAATAAATATATATATTTTATTATATAATTTATTTTATTAAAATAAATGTATTAATTCCTTGCCTTCGCCTTTTTCAGGGTTTGCCAGTAGGACCAGACGGGCTGCTGTGGATTAGCATCTGATTGAAATTTCAAACAGCTTTCATCAATCTGGTTTAATATTCTACCCTTTCTGCTTTATCCCTCAACATAGGACACTTCAATCAGCCAGAAGATATATATGGTTTTGAACAGCTCCCAGTCTGCTCTGTTCCCATTGTCTTGTTGCAATTTCCCTCTCCCAAACCCAAGCCACTTCATAAGAGATGCTGCTTAGGAAAAGCATTGGGGTGCATGGATATGCCTTTTCTCAGATGACTGTTAGCAGATAGTAACTCAGGGACAAATCACAGCTTGATCAGAGAGGGTGGAGAAACTAGAAATTTACAGAACCTTTCAGCAATTTGAAACTCGGAACTGATTTTTTTAAAGTGGGACTTGCCCCCTACTGGTGGACAATTCTAGGGCCAGCAAAACCAGGAAATGGTGGTTAGGGAGTGGCGGAGGACATCTCATCCCCATCCCCACATCCTGGGGACATCACCACCCCAAAAACTAGGGGTTTTCAGGGGGGAGCATGTACCCGTGAAAAATATCATTGGCCTTGACAGGGATCTTTTACAGCCAGTCTGGATTCATGATTTGATAGACTGAATCTTCTGTCCTTGAAAAATCCTCCAGACTTCAGGGCCAAAACTATATATTTATCTGGTTTTATATTTAATTGAATCTTGCTAGAGAGAAGCTTGTAGAAAGGAAACCCCAAAGCAAGTGAAAAAATAAAGTATGCATTTTACTTTTTAGGAATGAGAAGACCTGAAGCTCTACAGAGATAAGTTTTGCATTGAATTGTAATTTATTATCTATCTACTTTCATTTATGGAAGAGGCTTTGATTATTTGATTCATCCATGACAAAGCAGGAGGATCAACTGATAAGATTTATCAATGCTGTGAAGAGATCTCCATCAAAATTAGTGTTAACTATCTATCATACTTGGTGACTAGTTAAATAAAAATTGACAAGCAGTCCCTAGTAACAAATACATCCTGCATTAATCAATACTATGTTTCAAATGGCAACATTTCTGGTTGTGAAGATGCAGTGTGACAGATATTGGTGTATAACTGCACACTTGCATGTCTAACAGCAATTACGTAAAGACAGAAATTGTTCTAAACAATGCTCCATTCTATGAATATCTGCTACTATTAATTGAGTTGCAGAAAATCCACGAGCAATAAGTTCAACTATGCCTTGCAGAATTTTTGCCAGACAAGATATGCAAAATATGATCAAGATACCATCTAATCAGAGAAATTTGTAGCAGAAGATGAGGAGAATGCCCAGTGAAAATGCAACAACAAAAATAATAAACTATAAATACATATAATCCCTACCTTCCAAAGAATGCATTGACAGGAGAAAAAGAGGTTATGAAATCCACATTCATTATTCTAGAGCTTATAGAGGACACTTAGCACACCTTCCCAAGTCCAACATGCACAATAGCAGTCTTGTCCATCTTGAAGTCAACTCGACCTTTCTTTGCTTCCCTTATTGCCTCTGCAACATCATTTGTCACAGTGCCAGCCTACATTCCTCCCAAGTTAAAGACAATCTCAATCATTTTAATTATTACATGAAACTACTTTAAAGCTCAAAATCTCTATACAGATGCAGTGAAAGAAACTTACTTTGGGATTTGGCATCAACCCTCGAGGGCCCAGAACCTTTCCTATCTGGTAAAATTTAGCATACAAAAACAGTTAGAATTCTTCATAAGACTTCATTAATGAAGTTAAACATATTTAGGATGTTAGAAGGAAAACCTTTCCTAATCGTGGCATAAATGCTGGAGTTGCAATGCACTTATCAAAATTTCCCTTGAGGCCAACTACAGAATTAGACCCACAGTCAACAGCTGATCACAGTGCAATCTAGAAAAATATCATTTGCAAATATTGAAAATGCATTTTTTGTGAAACTATTATATGTGACAGTAAATCCTAGTCTACAAAACAATACAAATCTACCTTTACACACAAAGCAAGTGAAGATGCAAACTTAACTTTGCCCCTTTAAACTCAAAGATCAAAGCTTTACCTTCCTTAATCTCATTGATGAGTTCATCACCTCCAACAACATCAGCTCCAGCAGCTTTTGCTTCATTTGCAGCTGCACCATCTGCAAATACTGCCACTCTAACAGTCTGTGCAATGCAAAGCTTGTTAGCTTTGCTCTAATATGTACATATATTATTTGAATTTTATTTAACACAAATATAAATAAATATACCACAGGTCCACATGTGAAGGATACCTTGCCAATGCCATGTGGAAGAGCAATTCCACCCCGAACCATCTAGAATATTAACAGAATCTCATGTCAGAACAGATAACAGGAATGAAGAGTCTCACACTCCCAAAAAGGAAAAGATAAATAAATTAATGAACCCTTAGAGCAAAGGGCCAATTGTGGAAGTATGATGATAACAAAAGCTGGAAAAGTGTGCTTCCAAGAATTCAATTAAGCTTCAGCGACACAGATATGAAGCATAGAGAGACTATGTGTAGACAGGTCTACCATTACAAAATTTAGAAAAAAAAATTAGAGGAAAGACAAACGTTTTACAACTAACAATGAGGAAGAAATATCCAATCCATAATTCCGAAGACTTATTTGTAATAAGATGGAGAATGTTCAAATGACAGTTAAAATTTAGCATATAACCACTCCCAATTTACTGGATGTCTTTGCATCAGATAGATTAGTGAAAAGAGAAACTCGTCAAATCTTCATCATAGCCACGATTAAAAACTACTCAAGAAATTGGGCATTGCTGCAAGGAGGGGATTACTCATTCTACATTGATGTGTTTCATGTCTTGCAGAAAAAGAATAAGATTAATAAAGTTAATATAGATGAAATCTATCAAGAGCATATCTAAGTCACATCCAACATCTCAAAAGGAGTCCCATTGTAACGAGACTCGCCAAGACTCGGCGAGTCCCGAGTCGAGTCATCTTGGCCGAGTCCTGAGGGCTCAGACTCGGACTCGGCCGAGTCCCGCCGAGTCCTGGCTGGACTCAGCGAGTTCGGTGGACTCGCCAAACTTGCCGAGTCCTGGCCGGACTCGCCAAGTTCGGTGGACTCGCCAGACTCACCGAGTCCAAGAGAGTCTTGTCAGTAGGACTCAGCAATAGGCAAGGTTTGAAAAGTGCAAAAAATTACTTGAAATTTAAAGTTAAAACTTGTGTTTTTCTTACTTATTGTGAATGCAAAATGATGTATGCCATGAAGGTTTTTATGGTTTTGGAGGTCTTAATTTGGGCTTGGTGGCAAGGGTTCCGCCCTTTGACCCCGCCCTATTTCGCGACAGGGAGCGCGCTGCCCTTGGACCCCGCAAAGGACACTACCCCTCGACCCATTGCCTACCCTCAGAGGGACGCTGCCCCTGATTCCCACCGGAGGCCGATGACGCTGTCTCCCCTTGCCCTGCATCTCCACAAGGGCCACTCTCAACCCTGCTAGAGGCGCTGCCAAACCCCCACGAGGGGCGCTGCCCCTCAACCCCACTAGAGGCACTACGCCTAGACCCCCACAAAGGGCACTGCCCCTCAACCCCATTAGGGCAATTGCCCCTCAACTCCGAGAAGCGCAATAGATTGATAGTGGAGAGGATGAATGACTTGGTATATGTTCATTACAACCTTCGACTTAGATACAGGAAGCTTTTTGACCACAACAAAACCCCAATCAGTCTAGAGGAGGTTGATCCAGAGTCTGAGTGGATCACTGAGGCTACAGATGCAGTCTTTAGTGACGAGGACCTTGATTGGGTGGACCAGGCAGAGAGAGAGGCTGAGGTTGTAGCCATGGGTGAGGAGGAGGCTAGAGCATGAGGAGACATAGTTATTGTTGGTGAGAGTGGCATGGGGAGTCAGACACAGGCAGAGATTATGGCTGCAGCTGCAACATCAACCAGAACCCTTAGACGCCTTCGTATGAAGGATGTTGGCTCCACTATGCTATAGTCATAGACTTATAGCTATTGTTTTGATATTTCATATTTGTATGGAACATTTGATGTCATGGATTTCATATTCCATGAGTTTTGTATACATTTGACTAATTTTATATATCTAAGTTCCTTCAATAGCGCAAAAACAATTTGTGTACTTTATACTTATGTGATCATTGTATACTTGTGCATGTGTTCAAATTTGCTTTTATTTGTGTTGTATTCAATAAAGGGTGCTTGAAACAAGTTTTAAATCCTTAAAAATCTCTAAATTTCTAGGGTTTTTTCAACTTTTTTTCATTTTGCCGAGTCCGAGCCCTGAGTCCCCTAGTCCCCTCGCCGAGTCACCCTCGCCGAGTCCGAGCCGAGTTTGAGTCTCGTAATTATGAATTTTAAAGGACCTACAGAACTAAGCAAATGAACATTGTGCACATGTTTTGTCTTCCTCCAAGTTTGAGTTAAACATCGTACCTATAGATTTTGCTTCATATTCTCCCATACTTAAAACTGCCAGATTTAATATTCACATCTTGAGATGCAGGAGCATTCTGAGGCTCATGTGATCCTGCACCCCCAAAAACATATTTCTAACAATTTTTGTTTGCTTTGTTTTCTGTTTTTGCTGTGCTGGAAGTAGTTTTCTTTTGTGTTGGTCTTGTGTTAGCCCCATTGAATTACATGACTATGTGGTAATCAAGAAAAGGAAATTAAATAGAAAATCCTTTGAAAAATTGGGACCAACGCAGTTATCTTCCCTAAATTTGAGCATCATACCTTGTTTGGACAGCTGCTGGCAGATTTGAAACTGTTGACTGCATTAAGTGGTATCAGAGCAAGGATAAGCAAAGAATCTAAATAGTTTGGTATAAGTCAAAAATGAATCTGTCTCCTGATGAACTTGCAAGTACAGGAAATCAACAGAAAGTATGTTGAACACTTCATCTCCAAGATTTGCAATCCTATTGCGCGATTTGGATGGGCTCATATTTAAGGAGACGTCTCTTTTCCAGAGAAAAGAAATTTCTAAGAGATCTCAGTGCTGTACTGATTTTTAATCCTATTGCATGAGTTGGACTTGGGAATTGAACCTAGGACTCCCTTGTCCAATGGAGCCTGCATAGCAAGTGCTCTCCAACCGTAAGCCTGGAGAACTCTGTTTTTTCAACAATTGGATTTAAAATTGCTCTCCTCCTATTTTACTTTTCATGAGGCCTAAAACTCTTTGCTATATTGAAGATCTCATTCATGATATTAAATGTTAAGTGCATTAAATGAGAATAAATTGAGATTTTCTTATTTTTGATATTATAACAACATTCCTTACTCTCAATGTCTTAACAAGGAACATGTTATCAATGTAAATTGTTTTCCCTTTCAATACAATAGCACTCTACTCTTGAAAGTATAAAATTTAAACATCAGTCTATGTTCAACATGAAAGGAATATGACAGATTTAGAAAAAAGCGCTGAACCTGATCACTTCTTTTTGCATTTACAGACAAAAGAACATGCGCTTCAACAGTCTCATCAAACTTACATTTGACATTAGCCTGCAATAGAAGTCAACAATTGTCAAATTCATTCAACAAAGAGTAAGAACACCTAGTAAACAAATAACTTTTCCATCATGATTTCTATAAATAATATGGCAATTAATTTATCTTAAGGTCAACTCAATAAAACAAATGAAAAACAATATCATGGTTCACATGTGATTATGAGAATTTGCCTTTGCTAAATTAAATAAAGGCCTATTTTGTATTCAAGTAGTCATGCCCAGAATCTGATCCAATGCATACTTATTGAATTTCAACATGCTTTACTGAATATCTATATAAAAAAGATCAAGCATTTGTGATGTGTAGTAAATTCAATCATTCTATACAAAATTTTGAATAGTTAGAATTTCACCAGTGTAGTTTGACTTATTAGGAGCATAGAAAGCAGCTTTTGAAAGGGAGACATAAATTTGCAAAACTTGACAAAATACACCAGACAAAAAAATCAAGATTGAAAAATTTAATGTGTTCCTGATCAAGTATCTGTCAGGGAGTCAGGCCCCATTTCAAATAACTTTGATGCTGTAATCTGCTGACATAGCATATCTCAATTTCCTCCTTCTTGGTCCAAACATATAATTCATCCAATTTAAAACTCAAAGGTCAAATCTGATCTCAATAACTATCAAATGATCATGATTAAGTGTGCTTTACTGAATTTATGCTACAATTATTGATCTGAACCTTTCTGACTTTTTAGAAAGGAAAAAGTTTTGGGCTAGAGGACAAGTGAAATTACAAATGGATTACAGAGCAACTGATTGCATCTTTACCCTAATGCTACTACTGAGGAAACCAAGATAATGTCTTTGAAAATTTATTTTGTCAATGTCCGCCCCCAAAATCATGACATCCCTGAGATGCCGTGGGGATGTACCCCTGCTGCCACCCCACCGCCACCAGCAGGGAGGAAACATCCCAGTATATTCCACTCATTGAGGGGACATTTCCAAGAGGGTCCCCCCCTGATGGTGACATTGGGAGACACCAGGGAGTCCCCAAAAATTTTCAAACCATTCTGTAATTTTTTATAAATTTATTCACCCTTTTTGATTTATTCAAACTCTAAATATTTATTTGCAACAGAAAATATAATAATATTCATGTTTAAATTTGCTACAGACATTTTTTGAGCATGAAAGAAAACCTCAAATATCTTAAAAACCCATGAAAGAAGCCACAACAAATACTGCCACCTTGAGCTAGCAATGAGAAGAAATAATAAAGAGCAGAGACAACATACCTAGGTAGGACTCTACTTGCCAGTTGTCAACAAACAGACAAGCAGAATACTCTACCTACGACCGAGAGGTATTCAATTAAGTTGTGCAAATTTCTAAACGTATAAGGTGCAAATTCAATCCAAAGAGATTGGAGTACATTCCTTTGAGCTCAAAGTGCATGTACACCATCGTGTACACTATTTTTTGACAAGAAATTTTTGCAGCTTTGGGCAATTCTTTTTTTTTTTTTTGGACTGCAGGAATCGGGTAGCCCCCCCTATAAACTGCAATGCACCTAGTAAACTTTTTTCACGTGACCAGTGACGCTAGCACGACACGCCCTCCAGTGCCACGGGGACGGGGGGAGACTAGACCTTGTGACCTCTTGCCTACAACAGGATGCTTTAGCCAATCGAACTAGGCCCCCTGCCCCGCAATTCTATTTTTATTTATATTTATTATTTTAAATAATATATTATTAATTTTAAATTTATTATTTAATAAATAAATATATTATATTAAAAAATTATATACTCATATTATTATTTAATATTATTTATTATTTATTATACTTCATAATAAATTTAATAAATAAATATATTATATTAAAAAATTATATACTAATATTATTATTTAACTTTATTTATTATTTATTATACTTAATTATTAAGTACATTAAAAAAAAATTATTACAAATCAAAAAATAATGATATATTATAAATATAAATATTATATATTATACATCATAATTTATTTAATATTATTAATTGTATTAGAATTTTTATTATTATTATTATATATTATGTACCTTGTCAACCCCTTGATGTCCCTAAATTTAGGTCCGTCCCCAAAACCCATCCCCACATTCTAGAACTCCATGGAACTATGATTGTTGTATTGCTAATTTTCAAAAGGTCTTGGATTCAATGCCCAATCGTTGCAACTATAGTTTTTGCCATTAAAAATTGAAAGTAACTCTTCTTAAACCTTCAATCGATATATAATGTTAAGTTTATAAATCAAAACTAAAATGAAGGGAAAGGATTGGTCAAAATACATTTGAGGATTGATTTTGTGAAATTGACACCTGAAAAAGCATAGCTCTATGACTTGTATGTATTGACATTTTACAATAACACAAGAGATCTTTGCTTTGGTGTGTGGGTTTTTTCCTGAGAGGGTTTTCCCACGTAAATATGATATTCTTTCTTGATTGTCTATTCTGTTAATTATATGTGCATCTTAAATGAACTGTAATTGCAAAATTTAAATAGTTTATTTGTTTCTCTCTCCTGAAGTTTAGTATTAGGAAGGCGTATTCCGCACTCTGCTTTCCTTTCAGTTGGTATCAGAGCTTGGCCAGCTTTGTTGTCCTTATGGGTAAGACGGGTTTTTTGTGTTGATCTTGTTCAGTGGGAGTTTTGCAAAGAAATCTAGTTGTAATCTTATTGCAGATTTAAAGATGGCGAGCACATCTAGAAGAATAGAAATTGAGAAATTCAACGGCAATAATTTCGAGTTGTGGAAACTCAAAATGGAAGATTTGTTCATGGATCGAGAGTTATGGAATGTAGTGTCCTCTGACAAACCATCAACAACCTCGCAGAATGACTGGGATGCAAAGGACCGGAAAGCCAAGGGCCCAATCAGACTGTGCTTGGCTGATTCAGTTCTCTTGAACGTCCATGAAGAGAAGACTGCAAAACTCTTGTGGAAGAAGCTTAGTGACATTTATCAGCGAAAATCTCTGGTAAATAAGTTATTCCTGAGAAAGAAGTTATACTTTTTGAAGATGGAGGAAGGGGCATTCGTTGCAGATCATTTAAATGCATTTAATATGATCATTGCTCAATTGGGGTTTGTTGGTGTGAAGATAGATGAAGAGGATCGTTGCATGCTCCTATTGTGTTTGTTGCCTGATACATGGGATCACCTGGTAATGGCTATTGGGAGTACAACAACCACTTTCAAGATGGAAGATGCGGTTGCTTCGCTACTGTCAAAAGAAATGTGAAGGAAGTCTTCTGAGATGGCTAAGGAGGCCCTTACTGTTCGAGGCAGATCAAAGGAGAAAGGCAAGAAGAAAGACAAGAAATCTAAATCCAAGTCATAGGGGAGATCAAAGTCTCCTGGTAAAAGGTCCAAGGTGAAATGTTGGAACTATGGGCAAACTTGACACATCCGGAAAGATTGTAAAGATGAGAAGAAGAAGAAAAAGAATAACAATACTTCTAATAATGAATCTGCTCAGAGCGATACAAATGCCTTCACAACAACCTTGGTGACTCATGCATCAAATGATGTTTGGCTAATTGACTCAGGTCCGTCCTTTCACATGACCTTTCATAGAGGTTGGTTCTCAAAATACAAAAAGTATGCTGGTGGAAGGGTGTATCTGGGTGATAATTCTCACCTGAAGATTGTTGGCCGTGGAAGAGTTAGAATTCAGTTTCTTGATGGAGAATAAAGGGAATCAATGATGTGATGCATATACCAGGTCTGGATCGAAATTTACTTTTTGTAAGTAAGCTTAATGATGCTAGTGTGCAAGTCTCTTTCTCGAATGGTGTTTGTAGAAAGATTGGTGCTGGCTAAGGGTGCACGAATTGGCACTCTGTATAAGCTGGATGCATGTGCAATACAATGTAACAGTGCTTCTACAAAGTCAAGTAAATCTGATCATGTAGAGAAGGAGAATGTTGATCCTGTGGGTGCTAATTCTTTGGAGATGAAGCTCTCAACAGAGAAAACAATGTTGTGGCATTGAAGGCTCGGCCACATTGGTGAAAAAGGCTTAAAAGCCTTGAAAAATAAAAGCCTAGTTGAAGAGCTTGATGATTGTAATCTTGAGTTCGATTTTTGTGAACGTTGTATAAATGGAAAGCAACACCATGTTTCATTTTATTCTAGTCCTCATAAATTTTCTGGTATTCTGAATTATATTCATGTTGATGTGTTTGGTCCAGTTAATGTTCCTTCGTTATTGAAATTTGTGTATTTTGTTTCACTCATAAATGATTATTCGAGGACATTTGTTTATTTTCTCATAAGTAAAACTGAAGTTTTCAGTCGGTTTAAGGAATTTAAAACCTTGGTAGAAAATCAAACTGGTAGGAAAATAAAGTGTTTGAGGACGGATAATGGTGGTGAGTTTTGTTCAGTAGATTTCGATAAGTTTTGCAAGGACCACAGAATTAAAAGGCATAGATCAACTCCTTACACTCCACAGCAAAAAGGAGTTGCAAAAAAGATGAATAGAACGCTGATGGAAAGGGCAGGAAGTATGCTGAGTAGTGCTGGTCTGTGTAAGAACACCTCGTGCCCTTGTTTCTGAGACTTGTTTGTTTTTTTTATTTTTTTGTGTTTATGAGGGTTTTCTACCTTTTTTTGAAACTTTTGCAAATAATAGACAATGTTGGAAATGAAGGAAGAAATAATAATATTCTAGAACTAGCTGATAACAATATGGTATGAAATGCATGACAACCTCATATGAAGTAGTTCTGAGCACAATTTATAACTAGAACCCCACAACAATGCTCAGAAATAAAAAACAGACCTATGCATGCTCAAGAAGACAATAACTGAGGTCTGATTACAGGTTTTCACACTCAGTTTTCTGTTGCAGCATATAAGTATATAATGTTTCTGATTTCTGATTATATCTAGAAGCTATAGAAGATCAGAAATAAACTATAGGATGACTGATTCAATGGCATAATACTCTCAGTCATAACACAACCATTACTAGTGACTTACAAAATCCATTTCAGGTCTGAAACAACTCATAATATGCATACATTCAGAAATACAAATTCAATCAATAATGAGTACCAGTTTAGGCCGAGTTAGCAAGGCAAATCTCCTTCAAATGATTCACGATACACAGGAATATTGTTGCAGCAGATAACTGGCGTCAAGATATATGCCCAGTCACCCTTGAAATCTCACAAAACTCAAGTGACACAATCAAAACTCCACGCAGTCCCACTGAGTAACATATAACAGCAGATATGTGTATGATTGGTGACCAAATAGGCATGTGATCACATAATTAGTATAATACTGTAGCGCGGCACTGTAGCGCGGGTACTGTAGCACTATTATTCACGTCACTGTAGCAGCAAACATAAATTTTGATTTGCAAATAATGAAATCTTAATCTTCTGCAATCTTCAGATCTGCAAACATATAACCTTGAAACCCTTGAATAATCTTTGTAATTCTTCACCAATATGCTCAAATAGAACACCTCTATGATGCCCTCCTGTATGCCTAATTCAATAGATATTTCACTACTTCAAAAGGCTGCAACAATGGAGAGTTAACGTTTTCCAATGGCTAACTGATTCAGAAACCCTTGGCTTCCTTTCTCAGACAAAAACTCATCAACACCAATGCTCAATCCAATAATGAATATTTTCCCCAAGGCTGAATTATATAACTCTCAAGGAGAGGTCGATTCTCTCCAAAAAGCATTTAAAATACATAATAAATGTTATTTAATTCATTTCATTAAATTTTACCTCTCAAAACCTTGGGATAGGCGTCCAATATTTAATTGCATAATTGCCCCCCTTTTAATGATGAATTGACCCCTTTTAAGTTATAATATTAAATTATAACTTTATAATAACCCCCTTTAATTTTAAAATATTAATTGGGCCATTAAACTTTAATATCTCCTTCGATATTGCATATTTCAACAAACCGTCTTAAACTGGGGTCAACTTCGTGAATCTCCATACGACCAAGTGCCTTACTATAAATAGTAAGGGTCCCTCTCATCCGTCTCCTGACTTACTATAAATAGTAAGTATAGTATTGGAGCCCCTGTGAACGCCAAACGAAAGCCCAAACTGATGATCGCTAAACACTGGAGATGATGCAAACCTCAGAAGACCCCCTAACCAACCTCCTTAGCCTATGAGGGTCAGAATTATAGGCTAAACCATCCGCAAACGTGAGCATGCTAAAAAGGGGACATTACAATCTGGAACAAAAGTTCTAGGTTGAGGTTGTAGCTATAGCATGTTATCTGATTAACAGATCTCCCACTTTGGCGCTCGTGGACAAGACACCTATGGAAGCGTGGTCTAGTAGGAAGCCCTCATTGAAACACATTAGAGTCTTTGGTTGTGAGGCGTATGCATTCGTGCCCAATGAAAAGAGATCTAAATTGGATAACAAGGCAGTGAAGTGTATCTTCATCGGTTATGGCATTAGTGTGAAAGGGTGCAAGCTTTGGAACCCAGTTACAGAGAAGGTGCTATATAGCAGAAGTGTGACCTTCCTTGAGCTAAAACCTTCTACAGTCAATCTACAGCTAGAGGAGAAAGAAGCAGAAAAGGAGGTAGTTGAAGTTCCTCTTACTCCAGATAAGGATGAACTATGTACTCCTGGTGGACCTGTTAGTGAGGAGAGCTCAAGCAGCTCTGAAAGTTCTAAACAAGAGGAAGAACCTTAGCCTCAGCTTGTGAGGAGGTCTACACATATGAAGCGGCAACCTGAAAGGTTTGGTTATTCTATGTTGGATTCCAGTTGTGCCTATGCTTTGATTGTTAACATTGATGAGCCTAGAACTGTTAGAGACGCTATGTGTATGTCTGATTCAAATTCCTGGTTGGAAGCCATGAATGAAGAAATGGCATCATTAAAGAAGAATGAAACATGGGATTTGGTACCTTTTCCTGAAGGACGAAAGCCTATTGGATGCAAATGGGTGTTTAAAAAGAAGATCGGTTTGGATGGCAATGTTGAGAAGAATAAAGCAAGGTTGGTCGCAAAAGGATATTCCCAGGTGGAGAGGATTGATTGTGGAGAAATATTTTCTCCTGTAGCTAAGCTGACATCTATCAAATTTTTGTTGTCACTTGCAACTGCATATGACTTAGAGATAGAGCAAACAGATGTGAAGATAACGTTTCTTCATGGTGATTTGAAGGAAGAGATTTATATGTCCCAGCTAGAGCACTTCGTTGAAAAAGGTAAGGAGAACCTGGTTTGCAAATTAAAGAAATCTCTGTATGGTTTGAAGCAATCGCCTAGAATGTGGTACCAAAAGTTTGATACCTATGTGTTGTCTTTGGGGTTTGTGAGATCAAAGTTTGATCATTGTGTTTATTTTAAGACTGAAAATGGTCGTCTTCTTGTTATTGCCTTGTATGTGGATGACATGTTGTTCATTGGGAATAGTAAGGATATGATTTCTAAATTGAAGTCTCAATTGTCAGCACAATTTGAAATGAAAGATCTAGGTTCAGCTAGGTATATTCTAGGGATGGAGATCAGAAGGGATAGGGGAAATAGAAAACTTTGGCTCAGCCAGAGCAAGTATATAAATTTTGTCCTAGAGAAGTTTAGTATGACAAATTGCAAGTAGTTAGTTGTTCTAGTGTTGTAGGGAATGAAACTTTCTATTAAAGATAGTCCAAAATCTCCTACAGAGATGGAGGACATGACCAAGGTGCCTTATGCAAGTGCAGTCGGCAGTTTAATGTATGCAATGGTTTGTACCAGGCCAGACATTGCCCAAGTAGTGGGAGTGCTTAGTCGGTTTATGGCTAATCTAGGAAGGTCGCATTGGGATGCTGTGAAGAGAGTTTTCCGGTATTTGAAGGGTACCTCTGAGTACGCCTTATGTTATCATGGTTACTCTATTGGATCTCAGAATTTAGTTAGCATTCGTGGATATGTGGATTTTGATTGGGTAGGGGGCATTGACAACAGGAGATCCACCAGTGGATATGTATTCACGTTGTTTGGTGGTGCAGTTAGCTAGATCAGCAAGCAATAGGCTGTAGTCGCTTTGTCCACTACTGAGGCTGAGTATATGGCAACAACTCACGCCTGTAAGGAAGCTACTTGGCTTAGAAGATTGTGTTATGATGTTGGTTTTGATGCAAGGCAGATTGTTATTTGTTGTGACAGTCAGAGCGCTATTTGTTTGGCGAAAAATCCAACTTTCCATACCAGGACGAAACATATTGACGTGCAGTACCACTTTGTTTGTGATATGGTGGAGGATGGAAAGGTTAGTCTAGAAAAAATTGATACTCTAGCGAATGTTGCTAATGGATTGGCAAAGCCTGTGAGTAGGATAAGTTCAAATGGTGTGCCAGTTCGATGGGTCTTGTGCCCTTTAATCTTCAGTGACTTCAAGCGTTGGAAGGAGTCAGTAAGTTCTTCGTCAAGTAGGAGAATGTTGAGAAATTATGTCTCAAACTTACTAGCGTTCGGGCTTCAGCATCATCAGATTGACAGTTGATTGTCTGCGAGATGAAGTTGACAATCTCCTCGACAAGCGCTTGGCTTATCGCTAAGTGTCTTTGGAGTTTGAGTTGGCAGTAAAGCTTCGTCGGCCTAACAGGTTGATGTCGGAGGGAGTCTCTTGGCAATCCCTTCGACATCCCGATGCAAGCCTGGGTCTCTTCGTCGGAGGCAACGATGGACATTGCTGGGACATAGATCATAGTCACTTCAATATGCCGATAGGTGGGACCAAATGACAGTGATGAACGGATGCGATCTTGTTGATCCGACGGTGCCCACCAGCCCTCTGAGTTTTTGTTGGGTCCCAACTAAGCCCCAAGGGATAGCGAGGAACAGAGGTGATTGAATGTTGAAGATCGACGGTGCTCGCAATACGCACGATGGGACCTATGGAGGTGACAGACGAAGTTGGTGGAAACTAATGTCACAATGACAGGTGGCAATGAACGGTTGTGATCAAGTTGATCTGACGGTGCCCACTAGCCCGTGACCACTGTGGTGGGACCCCATCTTTACCTTGCGAAGGAACAAGGAGCAATGGAGATCAAATAGGGTGTTGATCGAACGGTGCACGAAGCCCGAGGTGTGTTGAAGTAACAAAGGGAATTCGGAGAGACAAGGTTTTATGTCTCTTCAACATTCCAATATGACTTTGACGACAGGAGAAGGTAATGACGGTTTAGTTCGTTGTGACCGTTTGATTGATGTGAAAGTTGAAGCAATGGCTTTCTGGTGACGCTTGAGAAGATTGTAATGTAATGCCATAGTGCATTGTAACAGTGTTGAGTTGATGATTGATCGATGCGAATTGTAATGTAATGTTGTCGAATTGATTCTGTGAAATTGACACCTGAAAGAGCATAGCTCTATGACTTGTATGTAGTTGACATTTTACGATAATACAAGATATCTTTGCTTTGGTGTGTAGGTTTTTTCCCGAGAGGGTTTTCCCACGTAAATCTGGTATTCTTTCTTGATTGTCTATTCTGTTAATTATATGTGCATCTTAAATGAACTGTAATTGCAAAATTTAAATGGTTTATTTGCTTCTCTCTCCTGAAGTTTAGCATTAGGAAAGCGTATTCCGCACTTTGCTTTGCTTTCAACAAATATGGGAATGACGACAATGAGAGCAAACTATAGAGACAAAAGATCAAAGCGACCACTCAAAAGGCATGGAAAAGAAAATGATAAATTCCTCATTTCAACACAAAGATCATTGGGAAGCAGTATAGTAACCCAAGAAATGGCTTGTTGGTAAAATGTGTACAGGTATCTAGTTGAGAATGAAGGAGACTCTCCTGCAGATCATGTCTAAAGGAAACTTGAGAGTCGTCCAAGCGAACTCCAAGAGGCAATCCTAGTCTCACACAACTGATTCCAAAAGTAATAAGGCTGTCATTACTCATTATTTTCCATCCTAGTGACCTAAAGTACGATTTGATAACTGACTGAATTGAAGATTGTTGTCGATCTAGCAGATTCAGAGGCCATAATTTGTAGCAAGCTAGGTTGTAATAAGCCAAAAATCTTAAAAATGTGTGACACTGCTCTGGTTTTTATATTTGCTCCTTTCCTATTGCACTCAACCTTTAATAAGAGCAACAAATGTAAGGGACTTTTGCAGCTCTATCTCTCACTATCTATAAAATTAAACCTTAGAAAATAAATGAATATGATTTAGTATGGGTGTTAATTTACTGATTCCGTACCAGTGTTTCTCCAAGTTTCAGAGACAAGTGGACAGGTCTCAAGGAAGGAAAAAATTCCAGATTTTGGGAACAACTGGGGATGTAATATTAAACTAATATATAAAATTAATGTTTGAATGTTATAATATAACTAAATTAAAAAATAAGTTAAATAATCTAAAAGAAGCTGAACTTTTAAAAAGTAAATAGAAAGTGCTGAATTTGCAATGACAATCCATTGATCAAATGATACATATGGCAATATGAAATTCACTTCATAAATTCATATTTCGTTACTACAGAGTAAAAACTAAAAAAGATTCAAAACTCAGAACTAAGATCAACTATAGGGATTGCATTAGGATGAGGAGCCTTAGTAGACCCCCCATTTAGCTTTTAGATTGATTTTTTAAATTGAACATTTTTTGAAGAGGCTTTCAACATGTGACAGCTGTAGGGAATGTCATGATGTCCTCGTGACAGTCATAAAATTTGAAGACATCAAAAGGAGCACCCCAAGTTTCTAAGATGACCAAAAAACGTTGTTTAACACATAAGGATAGCTCATGAGCAATAAATTGCTATGTAGCCGGTTCGCAGGGTTCTGGCCCGGGTCCTGGTCCGGGTTCGCACTGGGTCTGGGTCCTGGTCCGGTCCCTCTGCTGGTTCGGCCAAGGTCCTTGCATTTGGGCCTTGGTTCGCCGGTGAAGAATCCGGGAGAACCCGAGCAGAACCCACGCGTCTGGGCGGCAAAAAGGCATTTTTTTTGGTTTTTTTTATTGTTTCCTTCACTTTGACTTTGACCCACGCCCATGGGAACCCTAAAAGTGACCTCTAAAACATATTAAACACCTAAACTAGCTCATTTTCATTCATTTGTTTTGCAAACAAGCATTTTTATTCCAAGAGGCTGAGTTCTTATTTTAACTTGTTGGATTGACAAAAGGAGTTGAATATTGATTGTTGAAGCTTCTACAACAATTGCATTGCCATTCCTACAGATTTGCAAGTGTTCATTGGCTGCTACAAAGATTGTTGAAGATTATTTTTGCAAAAAGGTATGTTTTTCTCATTTTTTTCTCATTTTTTCATTCCTTTTTTTTTGTTTTACAAACAGAAACTTTGTTTTGCATCTTTTTTTTTTCTGTTTTTCTATGAATGTATACATTGTGGAAGATTCAAAAGAGTTAGGTTTTAATTTTTTAAAAATTATTATATTTTGTTTTCATTCAAATTTTGAATGTGTTGTTTGCAAAACAAATTGCCATAGGAATCACAATGTCAATGGGTTCTACCTCCGGCTCCATAGCTAAACCAAACCCAAAGTTCAAAACAAGTGCAAGTTCTCCTCTATGGCAGTATGTTGAAATGATAAGACAGCTTCCAGGTGGTGGTGGTTATGTTTGGAAATGCAATGGGTGTGATGTTCAATATTCTAGTTCATACCATAGGGTGAAAGCACATTTGTGTGGCATAGGTGGAAAAGGCATCTCACCTTGCCCTGGAAAGAAAGATGCCCCTATTCAACCTGAGACAATTGTAAAATACATTATGGAGCAAGAACTAGCAGATCAACGGGAAGCCCAAAAAGGAAATCACCCTTTGTTAAATAAAAAATCAAAGGGAATGCAGCCCCCATCTAATCCCAATCCCAATATTGTGGTAGAAGACCACCCATTTATGGCCATTCCAAATCTTCAAGCTCAAAGTGCACAACCTTTTGCAAACAAGAGAGCAAAGGGACCTTTGGAAGTTGCATTTCAAAATGAGAGTAGAGCCCTTGCCGACCAATGTGTAGCAAGATGCATATATGCCAATGGACTATCTTTTAATGTTGTTCGTTCTCCATATTGGAAAGAGATGTTGAGAACGGTTAATGAAGCTCCAAAAGGGTACAAGGGCCCGGGTTATGAGAAGGTGCGTAGCACTTTATTGGAAAAGGAGGTTGAGTTGGTTGAAGATGCATTGAAGCCTATAAGAGATTCATGGGTTGAGACAGGTGTGTCCATTGTTTCAGATGGTTGGAAGGACTCAAAAAATCGGCCTTTGATCAATGTCATAGCGGTGTCCCCTAAAGGGGCAATGTTTTTGAAAGCCGTGGATTGTGAGGGGCAAGTAAAAGATGGGCAATTTATTGCTAATATTCTTATTGCAGCCATTGAGCAAGTGGGAGCCCGCAACGTTGTTCAAGTTGTAACGGACAACGCGAAGAATTGTAGAGCTGCAGGGTTGTTGGTTGAGGAAAGATATTCACATATCTTTTGGACACCTTGTGCGGTCCATTCACTCAATCTTATGCTGCAAAAGATTGGGAATAAAATTGAATGGATCAAACAATTGTATACTGAGGCTGAGGACATTCAGATGTTCGTCACCAACCACCACTTGTCTCAAGGGATCTTTAGAACATTTTCAAAATTGGAGCTATTGAAGGTAAGAGAAGTAATATTTACATTTGTCATTTTCTGATTTTCATAATTTGATTGTTCAATCTAATTTAAATTCTTCTTTAAAGTTTATTTTTAAATATTAATTATTATTTTTAATTTGCAATAGGTTGCAGAAACCCGCTTTGCCTCTAATACAATCGTCTTGAGACGACTTGTGAAAGTTAGGCAAGCACTTTCTAGCATGGTAATTAGCACCAATTGGTCTATATGGAGGCAAAGCAGCACTGAAAGAGCAACAAGAATTAAGAGCATGATATTAGATGACTCATGGTGGGATCGTGTGGAGTATCTCCTTAGCTTCACCGAGCCCATTTTGAGTATGATTCGCTATACTGACATGGACAAGCCATGCATTGGACAAATATATGATGGTATAGACTCAATGCTTGAGAAGATCAAGTGCACCATAAATGCAAGAGAGCAAGACCCTGAAGAGACTTTCTTCAAACAAGTGCATACAATTGTTGAAGAAAGATGGAACAAAATGACAACTCCATTACACCTTCTTGCCTTTGCATTGACTCCAAAATACTACAGCTCTCAGGTTCTTTCACAACTAGGAAGGCTTCCTCCATATAGAGATTTAGAAGTGGCTGAAGGGTACAAGGCAGCATTTGTGAGACTCTTCCCTGATCGAGATTTGCGAAGTGTAGTCACAGATGAGTTCACTGATTTTGTGCACTCAAATCATCTAGATGTTGATGCCTCCCATGATAGGTTCTTAAAGGATGCTCATTCTTGGTGGTACTTCCATGGACAATACTTCCAAAATTTGCAGCCCCTTGCAATCAAAATTTTATCACAAGTAAGTTTAATACATTTTCATATTTTAGTTTTAAAAGTTTCATAATTCCATTTATAAATTTTTAATTGTTTACTTTGTCTTCATAGGTTGCTAGTTCATCCGCATCTGAGAGGAATTGGAGCACATATTCTTTCATCCACTCAATAAAGCGCAATAAATTGCTGTCAAAAAAAGCGGAGAACTTAGTATATGTGCATTCCAACTTGCGTCTCATTTCACACAAACAACCTAACTACAAGGAAGGGGAGACGAAGTTGTGGGATATAGTGCCAGAGGATACTGACTTGGATGCTTGCAGTTCCCAACATATTGCATATGAGGATGAGGATATCCAACAAGGGCATGGGCACATTAGTAGTGCTAGTGATGGTGCCATTGGCACTACTTGTGATTCATCTAGTCTTCCTACTTCATCTAATGTCAATGTTGACATTGATATGGATGATCTAGAGAATCCATATGATGATTAAAACTTTGAAAGTGTTGCAATATTGAACTTGAAGTTTGAACAATGAATATTTATCATGCATGTTTTAAATGACATTCAAGTTTGTTGTACCCAAAACCAAAATTTTTGCTTCACTAAGGCATTTTGCTTAATTGAGTCTTAATCTTGTTAAAGTGATGTCAGAAAGTTGCTTTTGGGGTTTTTAAATATGGAGTTGGTGTCAATGTCATGTCAGTCTATTACCGAAGAGATTTGAGAAAAGTGAAAATTTGAACGGAAATCATCAAAATTTTCTATCTTTGGAGAGGGGAGCACATTTTCAAATAGGCGCCCTATCTTTTAGGGGCTCAGATCCTGTTTTTAGGGTTTGTCACCTCCAGCAGACATTTGTCCGGCATCACGTCAGCTTCGCAGTGAGCTATCAAACCTGTCAAATGGACCTGTTTTGAGCAAGTTACGGAAGATACAGTGCAGATCGAGGCGAAAGCAAGAATTGGCTAACACTGGAGAAAGCGCAGCTTTTCGTAGTTGGGCTTCATCTTTTGAGGTGCCGCACGAGGTTTTGACCCAATGCCATCCAAGACGCTTATCTCACATTCGCTCAAGTTTCGACGATCCGCCGTGAGGATGAATTCGAAAGGTCATGCTCGAACCCGGAGGTCAAACGCCGGGTCAAATCTCACCAACCATCGAAGAAAGAGCAAAGAGCACATTTTGAGAAAGGTTTCAAGCTTTTCGACCTTTTAATGCTTTCTTTCTAAATGATTTCGATGCCTAATGTCCGTGGTTAATGCTCAAATTTATCCGCTGGGTTCGCTCGCCGATTAAGATGTCTCATACCGCAATGGTTTTATTATTTTGTCGCTTCCAAAATGGCTAAGTCCGAAATGAAAAGAGCAACTTTGAAAGGGGCCTTTGTTTTTCACCCTCGATGATGTTTTCGGGGAAATGTGCTCGGTACCGCCGTGGCACGAGCTTAGCTTCGCGAAAGGAACCCGAAGTTCCAGTCCCGAAGTTGATAACCGGTTATGAAGGATTTGCTCTTCCCTTCGCCTCGGTGATGCGTAAGTTGAAATTTGACTAAGTCGTGGAAAAAGCGCCTTTTAAATGGCGCTGGATTTTTGAGCCTTCGCATGCCTGGTGATATGACGCACTCCGCATATCTTTGATTGTTTTACTCACCGCTAATGCACCCGCCTACCAATCGGAGGTTACCAACCAGCTGTCGTGAGGATGAACAGGTCCTACAGTAGGTTTTAGCTTAAATTTTCATGAAATTTGGCTAAGTCTAGAATTCGCCTAAGAGTTCAAATTTGAATTTTCGAAAGTGAGTTGAATGGACGCCTTAACTGGAGTTCTGACTGCAGTTAGACTGAACGATTTCTGGGTTGTCATCTTTAGTTCATATGTTTGCATGTGGAGTGATCTTTCAGTTTGCATGTTAAGTTAACTGGTTTGCATGTTCAGTTAACTACCTTGCATGTTCAGTTAACTTGATTGCATGTTAAGTTTAACTGAAGATTACCACTAAAAGTCAACTGAAGTTTACATGCATGGCGAATTTGGTCAAAATTGTGAAGCATGAAGTATATTTTAGTGGAGTATGGCGAATTTGAAGATGTTAACTGAAGTTCAAAAGGGTCGCCATATTTAGGCATAAATGGTGAAGCATTAGATTTGTGAAGTATGGCGAATTTGAGTGTTAATTGAACTTATCAAAAGGGTCGCCATATTTAGTGTTTAAATTGATGAAGCATAATTTGTGAAGCTACGCACTTTTCAAGGAATGGCAACTTTAGTTTCGAAAGGGTTGTTATTTTTAGAATTAGAATTGAAGCATAAGTGTGAAGTTGGTGCATTTTTGAAGGCCAACTGAAGATTGAAAAGGGTCGCTATTTTTAGAATTGTTTAAAGCATGAAATTGGCGAATTCTTTTCAACAAAGATTGTCAACTGAAGTTCTCAAAAGGGACGCTTTAGTTCTAAATTGTGAATTTAAAGCAAGTGTGAAGATGGCGAATTCAACAAGAATTGTCAACTAAAGTCAAAGTCGCATGGTTGAGTTGAACTGAAGACTTGAAAGGCAAACCCTAATGCTTGGCGCCTTATTTAGCATATCTGAGTTTCAGTTAACTGAGATGGGGTCCAATCACAAGCCAAGCGCCATTTTTCAAGCTTTAAGTGCCTTGTGCGAATTTCTTATGATGAAATTCTATATATTTCAAGAGTGGCGTCCATTATTGCATCATCTTTTGCTCTGAAAGCTTGTATTTTCTTGAGCAACCAGCAAGCTTAAGGTGATTCAGGTGTCCGTTTTCAGCGTTCTTCGAAGCTACGAGCTCAGATTCTTCAGAAGAAGTCAATTCTAGACTTCATTTCCACTTTGCATGCAGGTTTTATAAAGATTCGAAGAAGAGATTTGCAGATTTTTCAGAAGCAGACAAGCAAAACTTTCTATCTTCTGTCTTATTTCTTCTATTTCTCACCTTAGGTACTTTCTTCGCATGCCAGAGTAATTCAACACATTTTCAGAATCTGTTCATCTGGGTTCTCATATTTCAGCGTTTGCAACAAGACCCACTTAGTTTTTTTTCGAGAAAATGCGTAGAGTAATATCGATACGAAACTCGAGCCTTTTCGAGAATTTCTTTTGCATGTGGGCTTGAGTCCGCATTTTCAAAATCCGATATCACGGGTTTGTTCGAGAATTACGTTGATGCACAAAACCCATGTTCCAGATTTTCTCAAGAAAATTGCCCCAAGAAGCTCTAAAACCCTTGCAGTTCTCAACTGAAGAATCTTTGCATGTCAAGCTAAACGATGTGTTTTCACAATTCTGACGTTGTGGGTTGTCTTAGAATCATTTTCTGGACAAAACCCATGTCTCAGAATTTTCGATGAAAATTATCTTCCGACAGGCTATTTTTAGCCTTGTCCAGAGCATTTTAGCTTTCCAGAGAAAGTTGTCAGAACATAGCCGTTCACGGTCCAGCGGGCAGAAGTTTTCCGGAAAGGCTGATTCAATTGAGGCTGGATTCAAGACCATCGGTCTTAATTTAGGTTTTCATCAGAGCAGCTGACAATGAAGCATTACGCTGTAAAAGGAATAGAGATCACTTCATTTACGGAGCCGCCAAAGCCGCTCAGATCTTGTGACATTATCTTCGTGAAAATGGTACCTACGCTGATCTCGAGGTTGTGCAAAGCGAGTTTCAGAAGCATGTTTGATATATCTTGATGGAGGTTCTGATCATATTTTCAGAAATTTCAGCTAGTTTCAAGAAGGCGACTGAAAATGTTAAAGAATGTATGCATACAGTCAAGGAAAGTGACAAAGAACTAAAGAAGCAGATTATTATTTTTGAACAGCGTCAAAGTGCCATAATACAGAGTAATTGATGAGTTCTTGGTCGAAGTGTTAGACCGAGTTGACATGGAGTGATCTGTCAGTTAGAACGTGCAGTTAATTTCTAGGGTTGAGTCTTGAGCAGCAGTTAACTTGACTTCCAGTCTTCAGTTCACTTGCTGACTTAACACATGCTTATCTCATCCTCGAAATTATCAACACAGGAGTTAGGGTTAGGGTTTCCAGTTAACTGAAGGTAGTGTCCAGTTAACAGGGCGTACGTAACGCACATGGTCCATTTAGGTTATTTGTACCGGTTAACTGATGGTAGCTTTCCAATTAACTGTATAGTTTACTTCATTAGGGTTTAATAATTAATCTTGCATGCATTTGCGAGACTGTAGTTAACACAAGGTGATTTTAGGGTTCCCTACACCTTGATGTATATAAATAAGAGCTTTGCTCATTTGTAATTAACTTTTGCTCGAGAGAGAAATATATGCTGCGCCTACCTTGCCCTCAATATTGCTCTTTTGGTATTTGTTCATGTGTCTTCGCTATTATGATTAAGTGTTATGCCACATAGGGTTTCATGCAATTGTAATGGTGGATTCTTTATGTCTTGTGAATCTTTTATCATTTCAATCAAGTGTTATGCCACATCGGGTTTCGTGAGATTGTGATGATAAAATCGTTTTGTGAAGTCTTTACTACTTTCAATCAAGTGTTATGCCACATAGGGTTCCATAAGATTGGCGTGGTAAATTCCTCCCATAGTTAGATCTGTTTGAACATATTTACCATTGAGGTCACTTGTTATGCCACATAGGGTTTCAAGAGATTGAGATGATAAATCTGTTTTGTGTATCTTTACCATTGTGATCAATCGTTATACCACATAGGGTTTCGAGAAATTACGGTGATAAATCTGTTTCGTGAATCTTTATCATTATAATCAAGGGTTATGCCACATAGGGTTTCGTGAGATTGTAATGATAAAGGCTGTTTTGTGAAGTTTTTACTATTTTGATTAAGTGTTATGCCACACAGGGTTTCATAAGATCATCTTGGTGAATTCTTAAATCTGTTTTGTGCCCAATAAACTTGTTTAGATTGAGATGATAGTTGCGCCACCTTGCCTTCAAGTAGAGAGTCTAAACTCGTTTATCGTCCAATAGTCATCCCTGCTCCATTTCCTCATGCTCTGTTTTCTTGAGGAAACTGGATAGATTTAAAGTAGTTAGCTTAGTTGTAGTTAATGATCTGCAAAACCAGAAAATCCTTAGCTGCAACGTTCTTGGTTTTCTTAACCTTGTGCCTCTTCCAGCTGAGAACAAAAAGATAGGACTTAGATTACTTTTCTTTTCCACGCATTCCAGCACTACGAGGGAGCTTCCCCTCCTAATTTGAAGAGCACTCGTGCGTGAGTGTACAGCTATCCGTTACAAAGCACTCGGAGGTGTTAGATTTTCTGCACGCCAACAAAGTTTATGGTGGTTTTATTTGTTTATATGATGTTATAGGTTATGCTTGATAATTCTGAAATCTAATTCATGCTTCTAGGCTGCATATATCTAATCCTAATTCATGCTTCTAGGCTGCATATATATTTATATATTTTACATATTTTGTAATTTGTACTAACGAACCCAAGACAAACCGAACCCACCCCCCAAAAAATTTTGCCGAACCGGCGAACCGAACCCACGAACCCGAACCGGCTACTTAGATAAATTGTACAATCAAGGCAGCCCTAATTCATTAGTTACCTAGAGAAAGGAAAGAAAATGAGAAGATTTATTGAATCACGAGAGAGTATGCCTTCTGCTTGGGAAACAAAAAAGTCCAACCACTCTAGCTAGTTGTAGCCCTAGTATGTCTTATAATGTGCATATTGCTCCTGCAACTTTAACAGAAAAATAATGCATATTTGACCTCATGAAATTGACTGCAAGCCTACCAATTACCCATAATAAAGCATTGGTGTTATACCATAAAATACTTGACCTTGGATAGACTTTACACTGCATGATTAATAGCAAACAGCTAGAGATGGAAGAATGAACCTGGTGGCTTGTGTAACCAGATCCGCTTGCAGATCAGTTGGATCCAGTTCAACCCATAAGAAAGCATTGGTGTTATGCCAGAAAATACTTGACCTTGGATAGACTTTACACTGCATGATTAGTAGCAAACAGCTAGAGATTGAAGAATAAACCTTGTGGCCGTGTTATCCAATCCGTCTACAAATTCGAGCAAGATTTGACATTTTGTGGTTGATGAACCCACTTGACCCCGAGAAGGATTCAAGGGAACTCTTCTCATTCAAATATGGGCCTTTATCTTTTCATCATTAAGGGCCAAAAATAGCAATAGAATCAACTACCATTAAATTTTGTTTATAAGATCTAAAAAATAAAATGAAATGAACAATGAGTAATCTAAATTAAATAACTAAGTTACCGATTCGTTTTTGGATTCGGGTATGGGTACGAGAATCCGGTACAGGATTTGGTCAAAAAAAAATTTAGTGTTGGGTACGTTTTTGGGTATGTTAATACAAAAACATATAAAAAGCAGAAATATATACATATTTGCAGCAGTAATTAAGTTCAGAATGTTAATGTGTTAGCAGCTTCGGTAGCTCGTTCCAGCTCAGCTCCTTCGTGGAAACATAAATTGAATGATAGCCGTTGGCTATTCAATTTACATTTATTGTTATTGTTTATCTTCACATTGTATGGCCGACATGAGAAGATACGAATTCATTTTGATCTGTTAATATGTGTTTATTATTTGGAGCCGACTTCATCTCCTTGGGATACGATTTCTTAAAGATGGCCGACCTCTTGTGAAGAGGTGTAAACATTCATTCAGGCCGACATATAACATTTATCAAGGCCGACTTCAATTAAGCAGATACGCGATTTCATGGAGGCCGACATGAAGGTTTTGAAGGGACGTGTCTCTCCCATTCATTTGTATATATTCACTGTGATTCGTCCATTGCATTCATGGATTTTTTTCCAGTTCGGTTATTTACACGAGTGCGAATCTGATCAAGTGCGGATCTGATCAAGTGCAAATCTGATCAAGTGCGAATCTGATTAAGTGTGAATATATTATATGATCATGTGCGGATCTGATCAAGTGCGAATCTGATCAAGTGCAAATGTATAATCGATCTGGAGTTCGGTTATTCTCATCAGTTTTGCATCATAAAGTGCGAACATATCTAAATGATAAAGTGCGATCATAAAGAGCGAATAGATCAGTAATTGCGAACTCTGCCATATTGGATCTGTGTAAATTGCGAACTCTGCCATATCATATCTGTGTCAAGAGCAACTCTGTCAAGTACGCAAGGGTGAAGTTCAGGTGCGAAGCATTATGATAATGTGAATTCATATTTAACAGGCTGAGAACCATTAGTGCTTGTGCATATTATCAGTAGAATTGTTGTCAGTCAATTCGGATATTGTCAGGTACGAATTGGCAGACTGTTATCTATTTTACATATTGTCAGGTGCTGGATATTGGTCTTGTGTTAGACCTCATTGTAATGTGTAAAGTTGCTACTGATATATCAAATATAAGAGAGATCTTTGTTGCTGGGTTTTTCTCCCTCAAGAGGAGGGTTTTCCCAGGGTAACTGCTGTGTTATTATCTCTGGTTTTGAATTATTTTCTGTGCAATTTAATCTGTTCACACAAAATTAACACAGAATACATCACCATATTAATAGTCAAATAACATAGCAAAAATACACCACCACTTTATACTCAAAGAGTCAAATGTCATGATATAGAATTATAAATTAAAGTTCAAACTTCAAACATAAAAATGTCAAGTGTTTACAATCAGCCATTAATAATTACAAGGCAGATAGTTTGTTCCTGAATATAGTTGTCAATTTCTACACTTTTAAAATATTCAATGTGGTTTTTCTTTCATTTTTGTCTCATTTCAAATTGAATTGCAAACCAAGGATGGCAGTGACTTAAAAAACATTAAATTATTAATATATATGAACAATATTAAATATTACATTATAGACCAAACGTTAAAGGGATTGAAACAAATGAGCAAATGAGCAATTTGGATTAGAAGTAACAAATGAGAAGACTATTGAAGAAATAAATAGAATAGAAGTTCCAATGGAACTTGAAATGTGGGGACAATACAAATCAGCCCCCATCAGGAGAAACTATTACATAAACACAACCATTCAATACACCTTGAAGGCAAGAAACCATCAGGCTCTGCCAAAGATACAATTGTCGACATTACTATGAAATAATTAGAAAAAGGCACTTATAGTCCCATTAGCATTAGTAACGGCTGATATCTTCTGGTCATCAAATCAGAAATGCTTCTATAAATGAAATGCAGCTCTGCATGTCAAGGTAACTGTCTCCTAAGTCAAAAAAATAATTAAAAATTGCAAAAAAAGCCACTTTTTCCGCGGCCTGGGCGTTCAGGCGGTCGGATTCGGCCCGGTTTCAAATCGGATTCGATTTTGTCAAATCCACAAAGCACTCATCATACCCTAAACGTATCCGCAATCTGAAAAATGAATCCTAGACAAATCTGTATCATATTGAATCCGAATCACGAATCCATATCATACCGTATCGTATCCAAGCTCTGCTAGGGACGAATCGGTAACTTAGTTAAATAATACACAAATACACACTACTAAAATTCAAGACACATACATAAATTTTATTGATAAGATCTAAAAAATAAAATGAATTGAACAATAGAAGTAAAAAAAATCCAAACACACCCCTTTCTAGTTGGTGTTTCTCTTTATTCCAACCTATGCTCTCAAGATATGGTTGGGAGCCTAGAAAAAAGTGTAATAAATATAGAAATCCAATCCTAATCCACAAACTCTAAGGCAAACACTAGTTCTTAAACTCAAATGGAATGGAGTAAGTTTAGAAGTACAAGTGTCTACTTGGCCCATAGTTGCCCCCCATTCTCTTTGCCTTTTTCTAAAGTCATTTTCTCAAAGGTCTCTACTTGAGTTTGCATCTATCACACAACTTCAAGCAGAACTCATGCACAAAATAGCATCTCATCAGGTATAGGAGCAAAGTAGAATTTTAGGTGACTTACACCTCCTAAAATAATTTTGGTTTTGCAATAATTGAAAACCAGTTCCCCTTTCTTAGTACCTAAGGTGGCATGTTTTCAACAAGGATCCTTTCTCATAGGCACATTATAGTGTTTTGCAACTAGACTGCAACCAAAATAAAGAGGGATACTTTTTACATCTATTTTAAGAAATAGAGATGGGAAAAAGAATGGATTATGGAACAAGAGGGAAAGAAAGAGAGAAAAATCCTCTTTTTTTAATCTTATTTCATAATGGAAACTAGAAAGAGAAAAAGATGAAAATGGAATAGTAAATAGAAAAAAGGAAAAAAAAAATAGACGTACCTCTTCAAATTTGCTGTTCCAAATTCCACAATGCAATTTGTTGTTATGTGTTTATCACATTTTTGCATTTTGCTACTCTAAAATCACTTGTATGTTTTTTGGTTTTGCTTTGTATGTTTGTTAGTGTGTAAGCTTTGTGTCTTTTGTTCTGTGTTTATGTTACATGTGTTTTAGATCTAGATTTTAAGTTACTTTTGAAAGTTCTATTTTTGTATTTTAGTCTTTCTTTAGTGAGGGAAGGGTGGTGTGGTTAACTGTTTTTTCAGGCCCATTGAATCTGTCCAGAGAGATTCGCCAATCTACCAGAAACGAGCAAGTCTCCCAAACTTGCAAGTCTGGGACAAACTTGTCGAGTATGTGAAAAGGGAAGGCAGGCCTTGTTTAGGCCTAACGGACCTAGGACTAGCTGGTTTTCCCATGAGTCTATTTACACTGACCAAGACACTTTAATCTGTGAGCCTTAACAAGAGACTTGATGTGGATGCACTAAAACCCTATTTCACAAAATGGCATGCATGGACTTTCTCCCCACAGTGACATTGGAAGTACTATTCTAGAAATGCCACAAACAGGAAACTCTCGTGAGCATGTTTTGTGTATGGGCTTTCATTCTAAGTTGGTTATAGTCCACCTTAGGGCTGTAACGGCTGTTGCGGTTTTTTGAAGCAGATCCCTACATGGAGAGTGTGTTGCAGGTGGTAGAAGCTCCAAACTATTGCAGGAGCTCATTCTCGCCATGTTGGTACTCTAGACATCTATACATAAGCTTGGAGATAGCTTGCTCTCAGTTTCATGTAGAGTTTGGGACTTCATCACAAATTGAAGTTGGTAGCAGAAGTCTATCTTTCTTTTCTACTGTGGTTTTGGTCCACCATATTGCTGTAGCAGATGTTGTTGCAGCCTTTTAAACATTGTCATAGCAGTGACAGGTGTTTGGGAGCTCAAAAGGTGGTGATAGTGCTTGGTAAAGCCCAAGAACTTAGAAGCAATCAAGCACTTGTAATAACTGTGATGTACTGGCATGAAGAGCAAGTGCTCACTCTGTTAATTTTCAGATCAGAAATGCAAATAAGCAGAAAATACAACACATAGAACCATGAACACAGTATTTTACCCTGGGAAAACCCTCCTACCCGAGGGAGAAAAACCCAGCAAGATATTCTCTTATAAATCAGAGAAATAAGTGCAGGAATAGCACTCAAAATCAGGCCATAGAAAGGCCAAATCTCATACAATGAATCTGCACTTGAAGATAGTGCGATTTCCTTGAATACACAAAATAATGACACTTCTCCTTGAAGCAAATATGCTGCACTAGAAGGCGAACCTGCTGCTGAAGAAATTTGAATTGGAATGGAATGATTTGATGCTAAAATGTGGAGACTCTATCTCCCTTATCTAGCAAGCTAGGCGACCTCCCTTCTAGGGCCAACCTAGAAAAATACAATATTTGTTTATAATGCAAAGGCTGACCTACCTTGAATTAATTTTTCTTTACGAGAAAATATCTCCCGCCGCTACAAAACACTAACACTCCCTCTTAGCTAGGGAGGTATTTTCAAATATCCTCGTCATGGAATCTCTCAACATGACGTCCACAATGGCTACACCCAATTGTGGAAAATGCAGCTTAGTCTCAAAGATGTGATCTTGTACAAGGGCTTTCACCTCATATTTCTTAGTCTCAAAGAAATATACACTACAAGGGTTTTCACCTCATATTTCTCCGTCTCAAAGAAAAATACACTACAAGGGCTTTCACCTCATATTTCTCCGTCTCAAAGAAATATACACTACAAGGGCTTTCACCTCATATTTCTCCGTCTCAGAGAAATATACATTACACCAATCTTAATGATGCTATGACTCCCTCTGGAGCTCCAAGTACCCGCATCAACCTCCTAACCTCCTCATCCAAGATTGCATGCAATGTTTGCCTGAGAGGAACGATTTCCAACACACACTTCCAGCACTACTCCTAGTAGCACCATTAACTAACTTGCGAGAGTCCAGGACTTAGTCCTCCTTGACCTCATCCCAGATCACCCTATTCTGAATAGGTTTGTGGTGCTACCAATGTCAAAACAAGGTTGACTGCCTTGTGCAATTCCGTTCTCTGTCGCTGAAGAGGCCTTCCAAAAAAAAAAAACTTGACCTTGCAACATTGCAACCCACTTGCTGACACCTTCACTTCTTCTTAGTGAGTCACTTTAGTTCCTTGAGTAATAGGACACAAAACTCCCTCTCAATACAGAGATTACAAAAATCCTTTGGAAGTGAATTCCCCTCCATTGACTGATCTCAGAATCTTAATCCTCTTCCTGGACATGATCTCAACTCGTGCCTTGAATTCTCAAAATCTAACTCCCTCTGAATGGTAGGAGTGTAATCAAGGGATGAATCTATATCCATAGGAGCCTTCTGCTCCTCACTAACTAATCTCCAAGAATCGTCACCTCAGATAATGAGGTCTTCAATATATCTTCAAATAATCCAACATCCTTTTGCTCCTCGATCCATCCTGCATTTTAAAGAGATTAATGTTCACAAAATCAAACTACCCCGATACAAATGAAACATGTAGACATCTAGCAAATATCATTAGATAGAACAATTAAGGAATGATACATAATAGAACTTATCTTTGTGGAATCAAAATCTCCTTAAATGTTGCACTTAAACCCTCTTCAAATCTGCTCTTAGCTTTCCTTTAGATCTGCTCATATGTAGCATTAATTATGCTCCTGAATGCTGACTCATCTTAGTACAACCTTCAAAAATTTCTTAATAGTTCCTTCTTTACCAAATATTGAATAGTTTTTACAATATTGCTAGAAAACAAATATTTCCTGTAGAAAAGTCATGTGCCAGATATGCCTTCAGGCTTTCACGAACTCCCTGATATTGCCACGATATCCAATTTAATTTGCAAAGCTTCTTTATTTCCCTCAACCTCCTCTCTTCTCAGACGGCAACTTTAAGTAAAGGAACCAAGCTAAGACAAATGTCCTCATGAACCAAAACCAGCAGAAGATTAAAACGCACTCCACACAATCTTGAAAGGCAGTGTCCTTATTCAAGAAAATCACCCTACTCAAACCTAATCCCTACACAGTAATCTTACAAGCTCTCAATACTTCTGTGGTCATTAAGCAACAATTACAAATAAGGAACAACAATGTTCTGACCTTTGTATTCTAAAGCACAATAAACTGAAGTGATTACACAGTTCTAGAATCTATCACACCATCACAACTGCCAGAAGGAACCCACGCCTGGTTACTCAGACCTCCACATCACAAAGTTGTCTCTGATTAAATATATAGGTGGCTAGTCAGCCTACGTTCATAGTGGAAATACTAAAGGTTGCAACAGTAGACTTATTACCATGCTACGTTTCACAATATACACTGTTTATGTTGCGCAACTTCTTGACTCCCGATCCTTTAACCGAGTCCCTCTTCAAATAGTAATTGTTTTCGACTTTTCCTTTAACAAGAACGGCACCAGCTATGAGGAATACACATACAAATTCAACCGACGGCTTCATCTTCATTCGACTTCTTGATTGCTCGACTCCTTGTTCCCAAATGGCAGCACTAGCCATAAATCATGAATACGGCAGTAATTAACATGACATATAATATGAAACATCACTAGTGCTATCTTGGAATGATTCGGCAATATGAAGATTGAGCACGACTCCCTTGTTTTTCTCGTTACTTCCAAAGACTCTAAATTGCCACAACTCAACTCTTATACACCTGTCACTTATATAACCACTGCAATGTTTAATGATTATCAAAAAATAATATACCTTCTTCACCAAACGTTCCTTGGAAATGAACAATCGGCAAACACCATGAGTGGCGGCTCTTAGGGAAGGAAGGCGGAGCTTATAGAAGATATACAGCACTTAGTAACACACCCAATTCTCCACTAAGGTGATTTGCAGAAAATTGGAGTCTCATGAATCAACGACAGAATTGAGAGATTGAAGCAGCAGGCAATGAAATAAAGCTTAGAACTTGTCTATTATCCAAAATCTCCAAACTCTTAAATTCTGGGCAACATCTTCAAATTGCCACAAGTTAATATCGATAGATGATTATACTGATTTCCAATGGCCTGAAGGAATGCGTGACTTCCAGTGAAGAACGTATTTGTCATATGAATCGACCACACTCACCAAGCATTTTATATTCACTACGATAGCTCTTCATCGCATTCTGGAGAATTCTCACGGCTTCTTACCCAAATTCCAACTGCTTCAGGCATTCTCCACAATGTAAACTGATGCCTTTTCAACTTCCTTGTCCTTCCCCTTGACACCCGTCACCGACTTCTTTTTCTAAGTAACTGTCTTAAACAATGGAATTGACTTCCAAACACTGCTTAGCCAAATCTGATCAGATCTTCCTGAACCCGCTCTGATACCGTGTTAATTTTAAATTTTCAGATCAGAAATGCTAATAAGTAGAAAATACAACACATCGAACCATGAACATAGTATTTTACCCTAGGAAAACCCTCCTACTCGAAGAAGTAAACTCCAGCAAGATATTCTCTTATAAATCAGAGAAATAAGTGCAGGAATAGCATTCAAAATCAGGCCCTAGAAAGGCCGAATCTCGTACAATGAATAATGATACTTCTCCTTGAAGCAAATCTGCTGCACTAGAAGGTGAACCTGCTGCTGAAGAAATTTGAATTGGAATGGAACGATTTGATGCTAAAATGTGGAGACTCTATCTCCCTTATATAGCAAGCTAGGTGACCTCCCTTCTAGGGTCGACCTAGAAAAATACAATATTTGTTTATAATGCAAAGGCCGACCCTGCCTTGAATTAATTTTTCTTTAAGAGAAAATATCTCCCGCCGCTACAAAACACTAACACACTCTTCCTAAAGTTCTATTCCCATTTGAGGGTTTCTCCAGCATTAATCTTGATTTTGCAATTGTGTGTGTGTGATTGCAACGTTGTTGATTTCTGCATTGTTGAATAGTACTCCAAGTTTTTCCATGAGTTGTGTATGCATATGCAGGTTTGAGTGCAACTTGAGGTAGTGGGGTGAATGTTTCTCAATGGAATTCATTTGTTGAAAACTATACATGTGGAGTATCCATCCCAGTTTAAAGATCAGTATGTTGCATGCTGTTGTCCATTCTTGTCTATAGATTAACATGATGTTTTCAAACCAGACGTGTTCTTTAGGACTGTACTTTCACCACAATATTCTTGTCTGCAAACATGATCTTTTGAAACCATTTATTTGTTCTTCGGGACTGGGTAAACATGAAATTCTGCCCGATAATCTTGACTACAAAAATGGTGTTCTGAAAGCATTTGAGTATCCTTTAGGACTTTACTTTTGCCATGGTAACCTTAGCTGCAAACATGGTAATTTGAAACCATTTAAGTGTTCTTTAGGACTCTATACATAATGCTTTTTCCATGGTATTCTTGGCTGTAAACATAGCGTTTTGAAACCATTAGAGTGTTCTTTAGGACTGTAACTTTGTATTGGTATTCTTAACGGCAAGCATGGCATTTTGAAACAATTTAAGTGTTCTCCAGGAATGCATACAGATTATACTTTTGCTGTTCTGGTTCTGGTTCAGATTATACATTTTGTTTATATTTTTATAATACGAATCAGAACCAGAACCCTGGCTTCCAGAGGTGAATCCGGTAACTTAGCTGTTAAGTGAATCTGTTCTATACTTTTGATTCTTTCTAGTCATCTTGTTAAAGATATTGGAGGCTGAAGTTTCTGTTTGCACCATGGGCATTAATATTGATGATATTTGGTCTGAGAAGCATGGGAATAGCAAATCTAGTGATAATACTTGTATGAGCGTAGAGTGAATGAGTTGATGGCTGTAAGTGAGTTTTAAATCATGAATGGAGAATGTTACTGCCATTTAAACTAGAAACTCTTTTTCTTCGCATAAAAACATTAAATTTGCTACTCTATTCCTTGTATGGGTTGTTTATGAAACCATTGTTAGCTTAGAAAGGTTGTTAGAGGATAATGCCACAAAGTCATACCAGATGACTGCAAGGTATTACAATACAACCTTTTAATGGGCTGTAAAGTACTACCAGTTAGTCATCTAATAAATTGTAAGACAATACCTATTTAGGTTAGGTACTTATTAACCTTACAACACTTGCCAAGTGAATCCTATGTGATGTACCTTGTTCAGAGGTTGACTCTTGGTTCAATGAATATTTGATGGTATGGTTGTTGTGTGTTATGAATAGGGGTTATGATTCCTCAACTGTGGACTATGGCATCCCCTTTATGGATTGATTTGTTATACATGTTTGATCCTCTTAAGCATCCACTTTATGGAGTGTTTTGGTATAATGGCCAATCTCCGTGGAGTGTGATCCCTTTTGGGGGACTGCAGCATATTTTTTCTGTATCCATTTGTACACTATCACATGCTTGAGTATCTCACTGTGGTAGTGATATACATAATGATTCGTTGTGATTGTGGAGGCTTGGGATCTGTTCAACTTATTTGCTCATTATAATTCGTAGAATCTATTGATTTCACCCACTAATCTAGTGCTTTGGTACTTGTGGCTGCGGAAGCTTGTGATTTATAGAAACACTCAACCTATTTTAATCTCTGCAGAACCCTATGAGGCATAGAATCTTGTGATTTAATCCTTTGTGATAAGTTGATCCCCTTGTCTTGACCTTTGGGGCTGGGGAAGCTTGCAATGCTTAAAATATATTGACTTGATTGTTAATGATGCATCAATCCACTAGATTTGATCTTTGCGCCTAGAAATTTTATGATGCACAGAACCTAATGTTTTTCCATAGAACTTAGTGAGTTGATCTTATTTCTGTGGAAGCTTATGATGCATGAAATTTAATGATTTGATCTTATGGTTGTAGAGGCTTGTGATGTATAGAACATAATGTCTTTGGTATAAAACATGGTTTGCTCATCATGTTTGGAACCTAATATCTGGTCTTTATAAAATTGTTTTGTAGAAGTCAAAGCTTATGCTGAATAGAACCAACTCTATTCAAACAGTTGCAGAAGAAAATCAAAAGCCAAGCAGAAGAAAAGAGTTGCAGAAAAGCCATCTCAGACTCACCTAAAAAACCCTAATGTCTCTGCAGTTGAAAATCAGACCGCTCCATCTGCCACCCCAACAGCACTAAAGGCCATTGAGGAAGAACCACACATCATTTCTTTAGACACAGAAGAGGCACGAGGAGCACCGGGAAGGCAAGAGCATTTGTCACCTCGCATGCTCCGGAGAAGCAAGTGCCAGAAATTCATACCTCAGCAAGAAAGTGACTCCAAAGGTGACCAGAATATTACTGAGATTATTGTCAAACTCTGAACGCCAAGGAATCTTTTGCTCACCTAAAAAACCCAAATGTCTCTGCAGTTGAAAACCAGACCTCTCCATCTGCCACCCCAACAGCACTAAAGGCCATTGAGGAAGAACCACACATCATTTCTTTAGAAGCAGAAGAGGCACGAGGAGCACCAGGAAGGCAAGAGCATTTGTCACCTCGCATGCTCCGGAGAAGCAAGTGCCAGAAATTCATACCTCAGCAAGAAAGTGACTCCAAAGGTGACCAGAATATTACTGAGATTATTGTCAAACTCTGAACGCCAAGGAATCTTTTGCACCTAAGAGCGTTGCAAAAGCAAAAGCTAAGAGCCAATCAGTAATGCCAGAATATGAACAAGTAGAGCCTTCAAATAAGCAAAAACAGCAAGAAGAAATAGCAAATTTAAAACAAATACTCTGGGATAAACACCTTGTTATTTTATCTCTTAAACACAATCTCAAAGAAAAAGATACTATCATTGAAACAAGGGAGAAGGAAATTTCTAGGGAAAGGGATAAGTTAAAGAAAATAGAAGCTAAATTGGCCAAAACAGCAGCAAACTTTGTCACTATCATAGCAACATTCAAAAAGAAAGTTGGCAGGCAAGAACTACAACTGACCACAGCCAATAACAGTATTTCTGAGCTTGAAGAGCAGGTCCAGGAATTATCTGTTCCAATGTCTACAATAGATGAGAGCACACAGACTGATGTCTCTCTCAGAACATTCAATTTGGATATATCTAGAGCTTTACATAATTGGATACAAAGATGTCATTCTCTTACTAATATCAATATAGTGTGACAACTTTAGACTGAGATCTCTACATTGACAACGCAAGTCAAGACATTGCAAGAAAGGATCATGGTAGTGGCTGCTCTGGCTTCAAAAGCATTGTCATACACAAAACCAAGTAAGAGTTATCCAGTGTTCTTGAGAGAGGAATTCTCCCTTTGGAGAATATCACAGGTCATCTCTGGAGCTGCAAATTGTATTAATGATGGGCATGAATTTATAATGATATACAAAGACAGCACTCCCCAAAAAAAGGTATGTTGTGTGAATTTCTCCTACATAAGTTCTTTATGAGGGAACACACAACCTTATACATTAATCTATTTGTTGGAGAAATTCAGTTGAGGGCATTCATTTCACAAATGCATAACCAAAAAACATGGCTACAACAGTCTGATGAATATACCCACATTGAAAAAACTGTCCGCTCGTACCTCGGGCATGAGCATCCAATCAGTAAGGGGTTCAAAACATAATTTCTTCAATTTGCCTACAGCCCTAATCTTCAACCTCTGTATCAGAAAAACCTAGAATCTTGTGTTCTTGAATTTGACATTTATTCACAGTCCTCCTTCAACAAGGCCTTAGCAGCATGCAAGAGAAGATGGAACATCATGTCCACAAATCAAAAGATCAGGGAACTGGTGTCATCAAGAAACCTAAGGTGGTTCTTGAGAAAAGCTAGAGTGATTGCCAAACTAATAGAGAAATATAAGGTTAACTGGATTGGAATGAGATTCAAGCCTCCACTCATTATTGAACCTAAGCCTATGTGGGCAAATCAGATGGAAGAATCCAATTTTCAAGCATGGTTATTACAGGTGGATTGATATCAAGGAAATGCAAAATATCACAAGAAAGAACTGGGTGACATTTCAGGCTGAGTACAATTGCACAATGATATTGTACCAAATGAATAGACAGCGACTCCAGAATAATGCAAGAGGACTTGCAAACCCTCAAGCCAAGGGGGGGATGATGAGCTCCAGAAAGGACTAACCAATTTTACAAATGTACCTTCCTTTCCTTGCCTAAATCTCACTTCGACAAGATTTGTGCATAAATTGTTGAGGAATCTTGCTTAATTATGTTAAGGGATAAGTGCAAGGAAACCCAGGGACACGTACCCCCCCTAAAATGCCCTGTCCCTGTCCCCAAGACGTCCCGAGTACAGGGGGACAGAAGGGGACCATCCCCTTTTTTGCAAAAAAATTAGGAAACGTCCCCGAAACGAGGGGACGCCGTTGACCAGATGGGGGGTGGCTGACCGGTCCCAGGGACAGCTAAGTCGTCCCTCGACCGTCCCGGGGACGGCTGGCCGTCACCCACGGCTAAAGTGTTTTTAAAATGCAAAAAAAAACACCCCTGCCTACGTGGCATCTGTGGGTCCCATTGGTTTTGACTCTTTTATGAGGAAAAAAAGGCCTCTCTAACCTTCATTTTATGCATTTGTTTGTTTGAGCAGCCAAGGGTTTGAGAGCAAAAGAAGTTGCAGCCATTGAAGGAGAAGGAGCAGCAGCTTGAAGGAGGAGAGGAGGTTGAAATTAGTGTTGTTGGGAGTGCAAATCCACCAAAGAGGTATGCATTTCCTTTCCCTCTTTTTTTTTCATTTTTTTTGCAAAATCTCAAGCATACATTGTCTGATTTTTTTATTTTTTTGCATTTTCAATTGAAACTTGCATTGTAAATATAAAAAACATGAGCAGCAGTGAGGATGGGAATGATAGTGAAGTTTAAGTGCAAACTAGAAGGGAAAGTGGTGGGAGTGGTAGTAGAGAGCAAAGAAACCCAATCCAATGCCCTTCAACAACCAATACCAAGACCATGGAAGACTATGCAAAACACCCATTAGACAAAAAAAACCATTCCTTCGATATGTTACACCTGTGGGTGAGAGACAAAAAGATTCAGAGGGGGAGTAGGATGTGGTTTTGCCATGTTTGTGAAAAGGAATTTAGGGGCAGCTACACAAGAGTTAGGTCTCATTTTTTGGGTGAGGTGGGCCATGGAGTTAGAGTGTGTCCTGCATTGACAGATGAACTATTTTTAGAGTGCCAAAAAATTCAAATGGAGTTGGATGGTGGGGTTCAAGGTGGGTCACCTTCTTTCCCAAGTTCACAATCATCTATGCCTACTCCTATTCCTTCCACGGTTGGTAGTAGTGGAGTTGCCTCAAGAGGAAAGAGGAAGGTGAGTGGTAGCGGAAAGGCATCCTCAGTTGAGTCCATGTTTAATAACCAAGCACAAGAAGCCACTGAATCTTCCATTGCCAAATTCCTTTTTGCCCATGCCATCCCATTTCATGTGGCTCATTCCTCTTATTTCAAACAAATGGTGAAAGAAATTGCCACTGTTGGTCCTTCATTCATACCCCCTGGAGATCATAAGCTATGCACCACCCTCCTAGACAAAGAGTACTCCAAAGTTAATGTGTTAATGGAGGAGATGAGGCAAACGTGGATGAGGACGGGGTGCTCTATAGTGATGGATGGGTGGACTGATATTAGACGTTGACCACTCATCAATGTCATAGTCACATGCCCTACTGGTTCTTATTTTCTTAGAGTCGTAGATTGAGGGAGAGTAAGGATGCAGACTTCCAATTTTTCATTTTGAAAGATGCAATAGAGAAGGTTGGGGCTATAAATGTGGTGCAGGTGATCACCGATTCAGCACGTGTGTGCAAATCGGCTGGGTTGTTGGTGGAGGGTTCTTATAGGGCACATATTTTGGATCCCATGTTGTGTTCATGCATTGAAAAATGCATTGAAAGCAAGGTTACTCCAAGTTTCCGGGACGGGGATGGCAGGGGACGGTGGGACAAGTCCCCAAGTTTTCGATTTTTTAGGCCAAATTTAGGGACGGCAGGGGACGGCTATATAAAAATATAGGGAAAATTTTAAAAATATAGGGAAATTTTAAATGTTCAATAGATAACATGGATAAGGCATGCATAATATACATTATAGAACATTCACATATAACATTTGTGTTCAAGTTGATATGGTTTATTGGGTATGCATCGATCTTAATGAATAAGTTAGAATTTATTCAATGGAAAGCTTGATTTTGAACTAAGAAAACAGATACTCTGATGATAATTTTTTTGTTTATTGATAACTGGAACAAGGGAGTGCAGCCTTCTGAGAATGATAGTGAGTTGCATTAGGCGAATAATCTGCACAGTTACCATGTTATTGTTTTGCATGATCAGATGTCCCAAGGCCCCGCTATGTATCATCTTCACAATAGAGTAAGACCTGTGAGACTTATTTATGAGGCACAGTAGAGCACTGAGTGTTGGGTTATTCACTGGAATTCATCTTGGCACCTCAGTACATAAACCAATATTGATTCTTGAATAATTGTATCAATTACACTTATCCAAAGTTTCAAGACAACAAGCAGTGGCACCAATTTATTTAATGGGTGGACATAATTAAGTTCACACTCCCTTGCTATGAAAATGTGTTTTATGTTTTGTTTTGAACATGCTTTGATGCGGGGCACAGTTGACCATCCTAGGGATGGCCAGGGGACTTCTAGGATAGCTAACTATCCCGAGGACAGCCAAGGGACTCCTAGAAGTCCTCTGGCCATCCCCAAGTCCCCTGGCCGTCCCCGTCCCTTGTCCCATGGCCGTCCCCAAGTCCCCTAGCCGTCCCCGAGACTGGTCAGCTGTCCCCTTGCCGTCCCCCCGTTTCGGGGACGTTTCCTAAAAAAATTGCAAAAAGGGGGACTGTCGTCCCCTTGCCATCCCCCAGTACCAGGGACGGGGAATTGGGTGGGGGGGGGAGGGGGGGGGGAGGGCGCGTCCCCGAGTAACCTTGATTGAAAGACATAGGGAAGTTGGATTGGGTGAAGCAAACGGTGGCAGAAGCTAGAGATATTCAGATGTTCATTTGCAATCACCACACCTCACTTGCTCTCTTCAAAACATTTTCAAAGAAGGAGTTTCTCAAACCTATTGAGACAAGGTATGCCACTTACTTCATTTTGTTTCACTTTCAATTTGTATTCATAATCTGATTTTGTTTTAAATTTTTATTTTTTAATGAATCATTGAATCAATGAATGTAGATATGCCACATACTTCATCTTGTTGGAGAGTATGCTTGAGGTGCATGAGCCTCTACAACTGATGATGGTCAATGCAGAGTGGACAAGATGGCCTAATGCAAGTTCTGCTCAAGGAAAGACCATCAAACAAAAGATCCTCAATGACGATTGGTGGGCCAATGTGAGGTAAGACATATTAGATGGCTGATTTTCATATTAAATTTCTGATTTTAATATTTTAATTTTATTGTCCAATGTTCCAACTTTTGAAGTTTCTAACATGTCAATTAACTTGTCAACTAATTATTTTGAACTTTTGTTTGCATTTTGCAAATATATTTGCTCCTTCATCTTACCTATTGTAGATGTCATCCGATATGTTGATACAGAGTCTCCTAGTCTTGGAGAGATATATGAGACATTTGACAGTATGCTTGGGAAGATCAAGCAAGTTATTTCGGCAAAGGTTCCCACTTTGGATTTATATGAGCAACACATTAGGCCCATTGTGACGCGGAGGTGGAATACAATGAACACCCTGCTTCATATGGTTGCCTTTTCTCTAAATCCAAAATGGTATGCACCAAGGGTTGGTAGGGTGCCTCGATGCGATGACTCTGAGGTTTTAGATGGGTTCACACAGGCCATTGAAAAGATTTATCCAGCAAAGCAAGCTTCACTACTTTAGACACAATTCCTAGACTTTGCAAATCTTAATGGCCCAAACTTGAGTAAATCACAAGCGAGGTTGGATAGAGCTATATTAGCTCAAACAAACCCTATTGGATGGTGGACCTATCATGGGAGGGATACACCGCAGTTGAAGACACTTGCTACTCGCCTTCTTGCACAAGTTGCCAGTTCCTCTGCTGCGGAGAGGAATTGGTCCACGTATAACTTTATCCACTCCCTCAAGAGGAATAGACTTACCTCTAGATGAGCGGAGAAGCTAGTGGCCGTTCATAGTGCTCTTCGGCTTCAGGATCAGCAAACTCTATAGCATCGACAAACTCCAACTCTATGGTGGGATATTGATCCTGAGGACGTGGCCTAGGTAGATGAGGAGGAGACAGCTAAGGATTTGGTTGGGGTTCCATTGGTTGAGTAGGACCATCACAGTGGCAGTGACTCATAGGATGACTCTGATTTTGATGCGGTTATGAGAGGTGATTAGGGGCAGCAGTGCTCTTTGTTTATTCATTACTTACATACGATATTGTATTTTGATTTTCATAGCAAACTTTAAAACTATATGGCAGCAATGTAGCCTTTGGGCATTTTGGTATAAGTTTGTAAATTATAACTTGGAGGTTGTTTCATGATTCGTGTATGTTAATTTTGAATGCATATTGAGTATTGGCATAATGTTGAACACAAATGTTATATGTTAAGGTTCTATAATGTATATTATGCATGCCTTATCCATGTTATCATATGAATATTTAAAATTTCCCTATATTTTTATATAGCCGTCCCCTGCCATCCCCAAATTTGGCCTCAAAAATCGGAAACTTAGGGACTTGTCCCATCGTCCCCTGCCGTCCCCGTCCCGGAAACTTGGGGTAACCCTAGATAAGTGCAATGCTTAAAGGAATTTCTAAGATAAGGGATTTTAGGTAGTAAGCTTGAACTAACATTTGGCTATGCAAAAGTACATTTTTTATCATATCACGGCTCCGCAGATACTTGCAATAGAGTTTCACAAAACTCCAGAGCTACTTTGAAAGGATGCAGAGAATTCTTCCAACCTACCATTATGCACTCCAAGATTTGTTTGCAAGGCATTTATGTGGCAATAATCTCTTCTTGAGATTGTTGTTCAAAAGAATTTAATGATTCTTGTTCATCAATGATTTCAACAATCATGGGAGGAGATGGTCTTGGTAGAGCTTTTCTTGTTCATAACTAAAGGTTGTTTAGATGAAAAGAATTTACTCTAGCTATATTTTCCTGCTCAACCAAATAGATTGTTGTGCCTTGTTTATTGTTTTTTGGATTGGCTATAGGTTCAGCAAGAAGTAGTGGTTGATTAATTGGTTTTGTCTATAATTGACTTGACTATTTAGTCGGGCCCAATTAACAAAGGTGGTTGGTTTGTGAAACGTCTTTGTTGACCTGGGAATGATTGGTTATAGTTCTAGTAAGGCATCCACTATTGTTGCATGTTTTGCGGTCCATATTGAGGCTAAAATTGTTGAGTTCATTTTTGGTTAGGGCATGGCTGATTTGACCATTGTTGATTTGACCACTGTTGATTTGGCCAATCTTGTGGTCCCCATTGAGGAGGGTTTGGACGTGCACTCCATTGTGCACCCCCCTAGTTAGCTCCCCAACTTGCAGGGCCTCCATAAGGAGCCTAGTTCAGGTATTGGTTATATGGGAAGTTACCAATTTGCTTTTGCCCTATGTAGTTCAATACTTCTTGACTTGAGCATTTTTCTTTGTTAATCTCTTTAGGGCTGGGAGTTGATCACAACAAGCAATAGAATAGTTTTTGTCACAAATTTGACAAATCTGAGTTTTGTCTAAAGGACACAAACAATGGGTGTTTATTTTTACATCTTGGACAATTTATGGGCAATGGTTTAGTTCTATTTTCTGCCTAAATTTCATCTAAAGTAGTGTTTAACTGAACCAAAATATCTATCTTGAGATTTGCATATTCTTTCATGAGTTGTTCTATGTCATTCTATCATTTTAATGATCTCGTTGTTCTAATTCCATCTCGCATCCTAGAATCCTCAATTATCTCTATATCTAGCTTGTATATGTTCTCTTGTCCCATTATATCCAATGCTTGCTTTGACTCTTTGTCCAATCCTTTCAAGAACAAATCTTTAGATAGGCTTTGTTCTACAAGATTGCCATATCTCTAGAAGGTAAAGTTAAATCTGTCTAGATAGTTTTCTAGGCTTTCATCTTCTTTTTGTTTGGTTCTAAAGACTTCTTCCCTGTAATCACTTATCCTACAATTATCTTGGTACTTGTCAAGAAATGCAGTTCCCATGTATGGATGGAATTTGGAGTCAACTCCATAAACCATCTCATGGCGAAATCTTTCAGTGTAGAAGAGAACAATTTCAACTTTTGGTTATCTAAACCATAGTCATATGTTTGGCAGAGTACCTTAAACTATAACAGAAATTGTTCTGGATCTTCAGAAGGAATTCTCCTAAAGGTTGGAAGTATTGAAGGAGAAATATTCTTCGTGGGAGCATTTTTGTCAAGATCAATGACTATAGGGTAGGAAATGTTGGTATGTGAAATCAGTTTTCTTTACCCAACATTGATTAAGCAGTTTGAATTTCCTCTGGCTCTCCCTACAAACAAGTGGTTCGTTGGATATATTGTAAGATTATGTAATCTTGAGAGGATGTAGGAATGTCTAAGCTTTGTAATATTCCCAAGGTATAAGATGAGTAGTTTTCTTGATCAACAATACCTCGTTCTGCATTACTGCTTTCACCTATAGAATTTTTTTGGAGTTTTTTTAAATAAACCAACCTCGTGAGTCTCTTTCCCTAACCATGCAGATGTTATAATCCTAATCCTAATAACTCCAACTAATTTATCTACTGACATTAGTCCCCAACAATGGCACCAAAAATGACAAGGGTCGCTGTACACCTTGCATTTGAATAGATTAATGTGTCTAATTCTCAAATCTGGGGCATGTCCATGGCTACTTGCAGAAAACTTCCAACTAGTAGTTCTCCTAACAAATTTCAATCTTCATTTATTTATTTATTTTAAGTATTCTACTCCTAATTACTTGAAAGGAAATGGACTAATTGCAATTGACTAAATGTCTATTCATCCCTTGTAATTATTGCTGAAAATAACTTATCTAATGAAATCACAAATTACAACTAGAAATCACTATTGTTAAAAATAGCCATTAGTGGCATAGTATGATGGTTAAGTCGTTGTGGTGTTGTTCTTGCCATCAAGGTTCAAACCCCACTAGGGTGTGATTGTTGAATGAGTAAATTGGGGATGAGGTCCCCCATTTGTGACCTCACCGATTCATAGCTCTGGGTCAAAAGCGTTTACCCCTTAAATAAATAACTATTGTTAAAAATAACTTAATCAAATAATATCACAAATTACAACAGGAAATAACTATTGCTGAAAATAACTTAATCTAATGAAATCACATATTACAATAGGAAATGCTATTTTGAATAAATAATCGAACACTTGAGAAGTACCAGTCCCCGTCCATCAGTTGGAGTGGGCCCTTGCTCCACCTCCATAGAGAGACCAATCAACTTTCAATAATCAACAAATAGATGAACTCCATCCTTTTATTTCATAGCTTGAATCAAAAATACATGCTTACTTCCAAAAAATTAACAAAGTTCTGGTCTTCTTTCTTTCAACAACAATCTATATCTTTTACCTATGCCACAGTTCTATAAATACTAACTAAGAGTCTACAAAAATAGAGTATATATTTGTTCATTTGAACGATTACATATTTGCTAACTATGAGGTAAATCATGCAATGCTCTCAAGAGAGACATCTTTGGGAGTTATATGTAGTTGAGCAACAATGAGTTGGCTTTAGTGGAGAAGAGGTGATGTGGAACAAGAGATGGCGAGGTGTCTCTAGAGCCTTTGCATGGAACTACTACTTAGTGCTTCCCCCCATCCTCACTGGATCCATTAATTCAAGAGCGAATAAGAGTCGGTTCGTTCTGCAGAAATCCCTAAGTGCGCTTTGATACATTGAAAGAATCTTCTACAGCCTCTCAAAGTATCTCCGGAGTTTTGTGAAACTCTAATGCAAGTATCTCTGGAGCCTTGTTATGATCAATAAGTGTAATTCTACATAGCCAAATGTTAGTTCAAGCCTGCTACCTGAAACTCTTTATCCTAGAAATTCCTTTAAGCATTACACTTATACCTTAACATAATTAAGCAAGATTCCTCAATAATTTATGCACAAATCTTGGGCGAAGTGGGATTTAGGCAAGGAAAGGAAGGTACAGTTACAAAATTTGAATAATCCTTTCCGAAGCTCATCACTCATTTTGTGAATATCTAGAAATCGACCAATCAAGTAGCAAGGCACTTGGTACAAACTATTACCGTTATTATTGGTTCCACTAAAATTTAACCATGAGCACTTGAAGCTCAAGCAACATAAATATAGAATTTTGTACTTATGTCCAGCAAGGAGAACAAAACAAACTCAAAATCAAGATACAAAGACAAAACTTATTACACTAGAGAATCTACAACTACTTTCCAAGCCAAGTTCAATGGAGCATGGTCTACTGCTATGGCAAAGAAATTATATCATGATGACCCAAGTTCAAGACCAGCTGAACAAAAACTAATCAAGTCTAGATTGGTATATGTCTCAGGCTAAGTTTGACAGTATTGATGCTCAAGGATCTTTTTTGACAAAGGATATTTTGAAGTGTGATAGTACCACTCAGCATTAACTTGTTTGATTGCAAATTTGTAAAAAACATCACAAACGAAGTCTAGCAGGATGCAATCTAGTGGGTGTGGCAAGAGAGATGACGCTAATTGAGAAAGGTGGCACTACCATGCAAGACCAAGACAAGCCTTTGTGTAAGTCTTCAAATGAATTTTAGTGAAATATAAAGGCTTCTTAACCAAAGCGTACTTTAAGCTTGATAGTGCACCTCCCATTGGATATAAACACTTACAAATTTGATACTACAATGAAATATGTTTACCAATTTAATAAGTAGCTTCTTAGCAGGAGGGTAGCCTAAGTTTGATTTTGAATTCCCCATTAAGTGTAAGTGTTTACCAATTTATTAAAGGGATTTTTAACCAAAGGATGATTGAAGGGTGTCCTAAGATTGCCAAGTGCTCCCCATCCATGTACTTCTTTACTGATTTACTCTGTTACCGGTTTAGTGCATCAAAGGGGCAGGTTCGGGTTCGGTTCGAACCTGATTCGGGTCCTGGGCTGGTGCTGTTGTAGGTTCCGCTAGGGTTCCCTTTTTGGGGGCTTGGTTCGTTTGGGTTGAACCCAAGCAAAACCCGCAGCCCAGGCAGAGTTAAAACTACTTTTTTGCATTTTTTAAATTGTTTTCTCCTTTTGACTTTGACCAGCGCCCAATGGAACCCTAAAAGAAGTACGATTGTATACTGATACGAGTTACAACTTGCAATTCATGGCTACTCTGTTGATCTAAAATTAACAAACATAAATCAATAACAGTGTTCGACTAATTGCCTACAACACCCAACAAACAAACCTTTAGGCCACAAGGTTTGAATGCAGATCTCTAGCTAATGCTTACCAAGATGTATTGTATGGCTTAAAGGACAAAGCAATGCAATACCAGCAGCCTATATTTTTTGACATCACAAGTTGATACATTTATTTGAGACCTCCTGCAAGTAGTCAGTGTCATTCATGTGCTGGTATAAATCCTTTCCCATTGTCATAGACTCACAACAACTTGGAGGTTTTCAATGTTAGCTGCTTAGATATTATGGTTACAGACTTACAGCGACCTCTTTGAAAATTTTATAATAGCTGATGATGTTTATCTATTCTAAGAGAATTTAAGACAAATGTGAATTAGATAATCCATTTGATGATTAAAAGTTTTGTATTATTGAACTTGAAGTTTAAACGATGAATATTTATCATGCATGTTTTAAATGACATTCAAGTTTATGGTGTTTTTGTTGTTTATATGATGTTATGTGATATTCTAATCCTAATTCATGCTTCTAGGCTGCATATATATATTTGATTTTTACCTTTTTTTTGTACTAACGAACCCAAACCCCCCAAAAAAAATAGCTTAACCTGCAAACCAAACCCCCGAACCAGTACCAGAACCGGCAACTTAGCTGATTTATCAAAGTGCTTCTTAACCCAAGAGTATCCTAAAATTAACAATGTATTCCCTATTGGGGTCACATGTTTAATAGTTTATTGAGCAGTTTCTTAGCCCAACGTTACCCTAAGTTGAATACTGGATTCTATGTTTTGTGTTAGTGTTTACCAATATACCAAGGGACTTCTTAGCCAAAGGCTATCATAAGATTACTAGTATGTACCCCATTGGATATTGATGTCAAAGGAAACCTATGCTGACTAGCACATTCTCCATGGATGTGTGTTCATCAACTTAACAATCAAAAAAGACAACCTCACGATTGGGTCTGAGAGATCACCGATTGACAATCAAAGAAACACACCCACCCCATTGAGTGTGTGTGTTTTCCAATTGATTGATCAAAAGAACAATGTCACAGTTTGATCATTGTGTGTATATGTATACCAATTTATTAATCAGAAGCAGAGCCAGTGTTTATCAATTTAAGATGATGAGAAACCATCCACCAAATTGAGTGTGAATCTTTAGAAACTGATTGATCAAAAGAAAACACTAAATTGGGTGTAACCCTCTACCCATTGGGTGTGAGTGTTCACCAAATTTGGGATCAAAAGAAACCATTGCGAACCCAATAGACCAGAATAATTTCTAACTTCAAAAAAATTAAAAAGTACCTGCATTGAATTCAAGTGTTCACCCATCGGATGGAAGTGTTTACTTATCAGGTGTGAATGTTTAGCAATTTAATTATCAGAAGACATTGCAAACCCAATAGACCAAAAAAATTTATGAAAGCAATTACATTGAGTTTAAGCATTTACCCGTTTGGTGTGAGAGTTTACTCATTGAGAGAGAACATTTACTGAATGAGTATGTTGTTAACCGATTTAGAGATCAAAAAAGGACACTGCAAACACGGTAGACCAGAATAAATTCAATTTTAAATAATTAAAATAGCTGCATTCATTTTTGCATTTGCCCCTTGTATGAGTGTGAGCGTTTACTGATTGGATGTGAATGTTTATCAATTTAGAGATTAAAAGAAGACATTGTGAGCACAATAGTCAAGAAAATTTTCATTTTAAAAATTAACCATATTGGATATGAGCATTTACTCATTGGGTGTCGGAGTACTCTTGGGAGTGAGCATTTACCTATTTAGAGATAAAAAGAGGGCATTGCAAATCCAATATACCATAATAAATGGGATTTTAAAATTTTAAGAAAATATTTACATTGAGAATGTACCAAAATAATTCCAATATAAAAAATTTCAGAACTACCTGCATTGGATATAAGCAATTACCCACTGGAAAAGAGCATTTATTCATAGGGTGTGATTGTTTGCTAATTTAACATCAAAAAAAGACATTGCAAACCCAATAGACCAAAATACAAAACCAATTTTAAAAAACTCAACGGAAACACAAATCATCGATTATAATTTCATTATACGCAACAATATCTTCAAAACTACATGGACCATGGAAGCTTGAAGTGCTTTATTAACAAAAAAGCATACCTTGACTTGTTTTATGGCTTCATTCAAATCATACAGAACTTTAGGCTGCTTCTTCTCCGGAGGCAAAAGCTTAGGAAAAGGAATTTTAGCCTCCTGCTGCATAGCAAACATGTGTTGCCGTAATCTGCTGGCCTCCCTTTCCAATTGCCCCTTTAGCCCTCCTCCCAAATTCCTAACCGATTCTTTTATCACTTCTCCCTTCTCCTTTATCCCTTCAATATTGTTTTCCTCCTCCTGCATAGTACCCTTTATCATTTCTCCCATCTCCTTTACTCCTTCAACATTTTCTTCCTCCTGCACGGCACCCTTGTCTTCGGGCAATGGAGCCACTTTAAGCCCATAAGAAACGATAGGAATAGAAGGGGCATCCTTCAAGTACCTGCTATCTTCACGACTCCAAGGTCGAGAAATCGAATCTTCTCTCTTTCCAAAAGGTGTGAAATCTCCTTCTGCTGTTGTTGTTGTCGTCTTGGACTGGTTGGTATTTGGGTTCTCTGCTTTAGTATTTTCTGCATTTGGGTTCTTCGGTTTTGGGGCGTATGATACCACTCTAATGGCTGAAGGATCACTGGGTAGTGATGCATCTTCTTCAGGGGAAGATGAAGATGATGAGGAACAATATGGAAAGTGCTGAAAGTGTTGAAAGAGGTACGGTGTTCGAGTCCCCAAATGCAGTTTTGTGCAGGCCCTGCTTGCTTGGCGGAAGAGAGTCTCTAGGCTTGCCATTGAAACGGATGTGCTATGCTCGGGTTTTTGTGTTCAGGGGTTTAAGGATGTAAATGCAATTTTGCCATTTTGAGCCTTGGGTTTTAGTTTGGAGCTCAAGCTGACTGCGGCTTAAAAGGAAATCGATGCAGGGTCCATGCAGCTGCTTAGGATATCGTTTCGTGGGTAGGCGAGAGGACCCGTAACCCTCGCATCCTAGTTTCATGTGCACGAAGTTTTTTAATGATATATTTTCGCACAAATTTTACATCATCTTCATATAAAGTTTTTATTTTGATTCTAAGTAGTAATGATAATTGCGACATGAACTTGTTAGTGATCATTTAAAAGTGGTGACTGAAACTTCTGCACGTAGGGTCTCAATAGTCATGCACTACACATACCACTAGAACTTTGAGTCATCCTCTAATTACTACCTATGAATCTACTAGTATATATTAAAACATAAACAACACTTGGTTATGACATGGCAACAAAAGTCATTTTATATAACACTTTAAGTCATGTTTTAATATCATTTGAGGTCCAATAATGTTCACCATCATATCAATACATATGGCATTGTTAACCTTGAACATAATCAATAAATTATGTGATAGTGAAGCACAGATATTGTATATTTCACTATGGGGTTTTCCACTCATGTGTAAGCACTGACAATGGTAATCTCTCTAAATATAGGTATTGGAAAAATTTAAACATTGTCATCTCCACTTTTTATTGGCATTGAGAAGTAAAAACCCACTTGTGCACATTCACTAGTACCAAAAATGTCATTATCTCCATTCATACATAATTGTTGATAATGAAGAACACCATCATTTGAACAAGAAATTACATGACACTTTTCATGATTACTACTCTCAAACTCATGGGGGTTCTAGTTCACTGGAGAATTTATTGATTTTTGTCAAGAAACAAACTTCTATCCATTGCTATTGTTGTTTTAATTATTTTGTATCTTCTACATTTGTACACTATTTTGTTGACAATGCTTTCCATGCTTCACAAAAGGTCCTCTACCACTACTCAAAAATGACTTCTCCTCTCCATCATTGCTCACAAGTGATAAGAATTGTAGGTAAGGAACCAGTACACTTTTGTTGTTGTTCTTCCCCATTTTGGGCTTCCATATTTATACAATGTTTTGTTAAAGATTTAAATAGACATTTCACTACAAGAGTTGGAAAGTAATTTCAAGTATAATATATAATTTTGCAACTATGTATTCTTATGTATATGTATAAATATAAGTTCATATAGCTATATATAACAAATAAACCTCATTTCAAGACAAAGTACAAAAATTCTAGCACATAAAACCCTTGTCAAAAACCCTCATTTCATGTCATACAATATAAATATGCTGCACAAAAAACCTTTGCAAAAACATGGCAAGTCTGATTAAAGCAACAATAGTAGCAAATAATAGCGAATTATGTGAGGAAAAAAATCAAACTAAGTTTTGGTGCATCACCACCTTTCCTTTTCTATTATCTTCCTTCTCTTTTCTCCTACAAAACTTTAAAGTAGGAGTAGATTTTAGTTTCAATTTGTGTTGAGTTGGATCAACACTTGCATCTAGGCTTAAAAAGAAATCAGCCTTCTATGGAGGTTTGATATTAAATTAGCAAGGTCCACACTTGGGAGATCATTCCTATTGTTGTTTAGAAATATTGAATAGGGTTTAGTAAGGGTACAATTTCAAGTGACAATAGGTCTTTCGAAGTTGGTCGTCATGGCATGTTTGATGTCACCCCTCTAAAACCATGATGGCGACATTCTCTTGAGTGTGCAAAAGGTCTTACTAATTTCCATCCTTAGATAAATCTTCATTCTTTCATAATCAGAGTTTTAGAATCCCCTTATCTTAGTACCTAATCAGTGTCCCCCTAAAGCCCACCTTTAATAAAGTTTAGTGTTAAATTCTTCTCAAAGTTAGAGTTCCAAAGTATTCTTATCAAGATACCAAGTTAATGCTCTTCCTAAAGTATGATCCTGATGGTCTTTTAGTAATACTCCTCCTTTTTGGACTCGGAGTTTCAAAATTCCCTTATTTGGGTACCCATTCAACATTCCTTCTAAAGTCTAATCTAAGTGAATTCTACTGTTACATCCCTTTCAGAATTGACCTTCAAAGATCCCTTACCCAAGTACCATCTTAATGGTCATCTCAAATTCTAACCCCAATAAGCTTTTGATGTTGCATCTCTTCAAGTTGGAAGTTTGGGTCTTATCTAAGCACCAAGTTAGTGGTTATCCTGAAATCTGACCTTGACAAGCTTTTGACTTCAATCTTTTTGGGCTAGAACTTTGGAAGGGTATTATCTAACTACCAATTTAGTGGATAATTTGAGGTACGACCCTGACATTGAAATGTTGTACTCATTGTGTTGTTTTATCGTACCTCTCTTTCTTAGAGTACTCATTGGTGGGCATCCTTAATCCATGAACTCCAATAGGCCTATGTTCTACCATGTGTTCTTAGGGATAATGCTTAGTGTAATGACATTTTAATGATATGTCATGATCTTGAATTTGGTTTTAGAATGTATTACTTTGTTTGGAGCATTAATAAGTCTTAAAAGTGCTTAGCAATGCCCATACAAAGAGAAAATCCTCATAGAAGGAGATGAAATATGAATATAAGGGTTACCACCTAGCTTCAAAGATGTTCCATCCATGGACAAACATTAGAGATACAAAACTTGAGCATGTGAATGTTCAAGAATTCCTATAGAGGGCAAGCATTGAAGGAGGCGTAACCTTTATGGCTCAATGTATGGCCAAGTTAGTATTATTTCAAGTTGCTACGTTTCATGGCTCATTACAATCTCCAAAATTAATTTTGGCATGTGCCAAAGCTTATAATCAGAGGTAGAGGAACGTGTTTCGCCCTACAGGTTGTAGTGTAAAAAAATGTACACCTTTAATTTTCACACTATGTTTGCATCCCCTTAATTAATTGGACTTAATTAAGCCTCTAATTGACCCAATTATGCATTTAAAAGCCTAATTAATTTCATTTTCTAAAAGGTTCCCCTACATTAAATAATTGCAAACATCAAATTAAACACCTTGGAAATTGAGTGTCCTGGATTTAGGGCCTAGGACATCCTTAAGTCCTAGGTCCCAATTTTTAATATGTTTTTGGCAACATTTTAATGTTTAAAATTCAAATTGCAATTGTCAAATTTTGATGTTTAATTGTCTAGAAAGTAGAAAATCGCCTATAAATACATAGTCTTTTTATCAATTCAAAAAATCTAGAAAGAAGGCAACTTTCACAAGAGTAAATATTATTGTCAAGAGCATTGAAGAGTAGGTTTATCAATCATATACAACAACATTCAAGATCCTATCATGATGTCAAAATTTATTTGCATCCATGCATGTTTTTGGAGCTAACATTGTAATGTAGGTTTCAAGTCTTCAAGCATCAAATCAAGTGTCAAATCAAGCATCCAATCAAGCCATTTCATGAGAGATCCAATCCTTAGAGAGATCTGTTAGATTTCAGTCCTCTAAGGGCACCCATTAAAGGGTCTAGTGAGTTGCAACAAGCTAGTGTTCATTCATCATTCCTCCATTTTCATTATTATTTCATTATTGAGGTTTAATTACCAAACTAGGGTTTGACCAAGGTAAAACCTTATACACCAAAAACAAACATTTTTCTCCTCTTTGTGTGTTTACAGATTTCCAGGTGAAGGAGGATTAAAATTAGATCAAAAGTGCAATTTTGCAAAGTTGTCAACATTGTCGTCGTCAAGCCACAAAAACTCTAAACTCGAATCTATTTTTGACTTTATAACAATGAAATCTAGGGAAAATGAAAGCTCAAATCCATCTCCAAAGGACCCTTGAAGCTCATAAAAATCCTTGTACAAAGACCCATTCACCTGTGGGCGAATAAGTCCCAATAGGATGCTTTGCGATATTTTTGGTGATAGGTGCACAGTATTTTAACCTTCTAAAATCTACCGGAAGATTGTGGTTTCCATTAGTATTATGTTTTAAATTTGCATTTCAATTTTTACTTCACATAATTGAATTCATTAGGCATTTTATTTTCATCTCCCAAAAGTGCATTTCAGTCATATTTTACCCTTTTTGTCATAAGGAAAACAACAAGATCTCTAATAGGGTTGAAATTCAATCCTACCTTTGGGGATCTCTTTTCCTAATGAAAATAGAGAAAGTGTAGGTGCATACATCCATTTATCCATTCTATTTTGGATCACCCACTTACATTTTTCTATGTTTCATTTTGGTGAACTCGATATTATACATCTAAAATTCTAAAATTGGAGGTCATTCAAACCTTAGATCTAGGATTTGCATTAGTTTTCATTTCACCTAGGGTTGTCAAAATTGTATTAGTTTGCATTTCATCTAGGGTTTTAAATTTGCATTTTGCATTGTTTAAAATTTGAAAAATCCAAAAAAATTGCATACATATCACATTGATTTTTCATATTACTTGCATATTAGTGTACTTTCAATCATTTACATTAGGAAATTTAAACAAAACTAAATTCAAAAAGTGTTATCTTTCTTCATTTTTTTTCCTTTATTGCACTTTCATTTAAACACCAAAATTTGGAAAAGTTTGTCACAGAAACCACAGTTTGCAACCCGGAACAAAGAACATAAACAATAACTCAATATTTGCATTCTTCATTTTTTAAAACCCTGTACAAAGACCCATTTTCCCTTGGATGAACGAGTCCTTAAGGGCACATCAAAACCAACTTTTCTGAGCATTTTTGTATTCCTCTACACTTCCCAAATTCACTATAAACTACTATTTCAGTCTGTCAATTTTTGAAAATTATTGTTTTATGCATTAGGTATAATCATCCATTTAGTTTAGCCATTTTAAATCATTCCAAATTGATCTCAGATCTTTCCTACTGTCCTAAGGAATTGAGATCCAAGATTGGATTGGCTCACCTCATACATTATTGTCTCTATTTTGACTTCTTGTTTCTGCTATTCAAATTGTACTTTAAAATTATGAGAAATTGTTATTGTGTGTACAAGAAAAGTATCATTTTTCTTATTTTTTTCAAATCTAGGAAAAAAATTATTGCATTTCAGTATTGAAAATCATAGATCTATAGGACAATTGTTTACATTTTTGAAGCATTGCATAAGTTGGATAGATTATTTTTCATTTTTGGCGCACACTCAAAACTCTAAATGTTAGCATCTTTCCTTTTAAAGTATGCCAAGAGACAACTCATTAACAAGCATGTTAATCATTCTTCCAATATCTTTCCTAGTTATGAGAGTCTCTTAGTGCAAGAGAATGATATTTTTGATGCATTCCTTAATACCACATTTCCTATCCTTCACTCATCCCCTAATATCTCTCCTATTTGTGATGATTTTATAATACAAGAGGATGCAAACATAGATAATCATGATAACCATAGTTCTTCTCCCGGTACTTCTCCTATTTGTGGCGAAGGTATCTTGGTGTTAAAAGACCCAAATATCGAATGCCATGAGAACCTTGTTTCTCCCTCTCCTAATGATTTTCTCACTTGGGAAGATATCATTGAACAAAAGGATGCAATAATTGATAAGCAAGAAAACTATAGTTGTTTTTCTCTAGAAGCCTTCCCTACTTATGATGAAGTTATCTTAGAAGATCCAACCATTGAATGCCATGAAAATCTTGTTTGCTCCTCTCCTAAAATCTTTCCCATTTGGGAGGACATTATGGCGCAAGAGGATGCTCGATCATTGATACATTTTTTAACATCACTTTGCCTAGTCTTCATTTATATCCCATTTGTGAGAATTATTTGATAGAAAAATATGCAAGCATTAGCAATCATGACAATCATAGTTGCTCTTCTCCTGATACCTCTCCTACTTGTGACGAAGGTGTCTTGGTGTTAGAAGATTCAACAATTGAGCATCATGACAATCTTGATTGCTTCTCCTAAAACCTCTCCTATTTGGGAGGATATTGTTGGACATAAAGATGACACGAAGGATTTCTTAGAGAAACATGCTAAGGTCACCTTAGATCCTCTCTCATGTGAAATTCATCAACAAGAAGTCACATTTGTTGAGGTTATGAATACACAATTGACCATTAGATATCCAAAACCTCCTCTTGGACTTCCCCATACTCCTTTAATTATTGGACCTCCTAAGTCACCTCTTGAGCCAATTCTCATATAAGACCTCCAAAACCTCTAGGGACTATCATAAATTTTGCAAGGCAACATTGTAGTAATAGTGTTTCGTATCAACTAATTTATAATATCGTTGCTCACACATATAACACAAAGAACAATAGGCAACAACAAACCATACCTACCTCATTACCACTTCCTCAACCTATAATTCCTAGTGCTCCTTATTTGCCTTTGCACAATGAGGAGTATGATCTTGTAGAACAACTTAGCAACACTCTTGATAATATTTCTTTATGGGATCTCATTCAAGCATCACCAAATTACCATAGAATGCTTCAAAGTGCTTACAGCAATTTGTGGTCCCTCCTAGTGCACAACCAAATGATGTATCAGCCCTAATTCAAGGTATGAACTCAATCAACTTAGACATTACCGTTCATCAAGATGAGTTACCTCCATTGGAAATACAAAAATAAAATGATACTTTGATGGTAGTGGCTAGTATTAACAATAATGGTCATAATTTTGGAATTAATCGTTCTCTTATTGATAATGGTTTTGTACTCAATGTTTCTAGTGTAAGCCTTCTAAATAATATTGGAGTGGACAAAATCCAAATTCAACCAAACTCTTTATCTATCTGTGGATTTGATAATGTGGGAAAACAACTGCTTGGTGTGATAACATTACCTGTTAAAGCTGGTAAGGTAACTTTGCAAACTCCTATGCATGTCATTCCTAATGATCTTTCATATAATCTTCTCCTAGGTAGACCATGGATTCATGCAATGAATGTGGTGCCTTCAACATTACATCATCTAGTGAAGTACATTTACATCAACAAGGTTTACACAATCAAAGTTGACCTACAATCATAAAATTATTTACAAATTGAAACAAGAATGACAAATCCTCTTACAAAATTGACACCAACTACAAAAGTGGAACTAATACAAGAAGTAGAAGAGAAATCAATCACGAAACTACTAGATGATGATTGGGGTTCCTTAGATTTTACACCTACATTCATGGGAGAATACAAGATTACACACAAACTAGGAAAATAGAAAGAAGGTAACATAATATCCACACAAGCTAAGTCATCAAAAGCATGTGATTCCACAACTTTTAGCAAAGAAGAGGAAAACACAAATTATGCATCCACATATGATGAGTGTGATCATAAGAAACCACCAAATCCAAAAGAAATGGAGAAACTTTATGGAAGAGGTTATGACCTTTCGAAACAACTTGACTATAAGGGAAAATGATGTGGTCTTAAATAACAAGGTATTCATGTCCCTATAGAGCCTTACACACAAGAAACAACTAGTGGTCTTGGTTATTGTCCTTCAAAAGAAATGATAGAATCAAAGAAACCTTTGTTTAATATTAATATAATCACGCAAAACACTCCTAGGAAAAATATTGCTTCATCTTCAAACATATGTCTTAGTAATGATTGGGGTTCATTAGATTTTACACCCTCCTTTAAGGTGAGTACAAAATCTCACAATCTAAATTTAGGGAGTCTTGTGTATGTATGACACCTTGTAGTAAGTACAAAGTATCTTTATCACAAAAGAAAGTTACATCTTCTACCATTGATCAAGGGAGTACCTTGTCGAGGCTTCTCCAAGCCCCAAAGAACATGAAATAAATTCTACATCAAAATCTCATTTTGTTCATATCATCGAGTACATGGTCATTCAACTAATGAATGTAAGCTTTGAGTGATAAAATTCAACATCTTAAGAATTTTTGTGCTCTTCCTTGTGTTGATGTACCCATTTCCTCTAATTGATAACGATATTCATCCTATCATGATGCTCATCACTATGTGGCATTCATAGCTTTATGTGTCTTGCTCATTGTCATTCATGGTGGTGTAATTTTAGGTACAACCATATTTCTCTTGACAACAACATGATAGTTCTTGGTGGTTGTCTTTGTCTCTATTATTGGGGGCAAGGAAAACTAATTTTGGAGGTGTGCATTCTTTCCAAGGATCCCGTCTTCCTCACTTTCTACTTAAAATACCAACATAGCAAGTATGTTGACATTTTAAGTGGGGGCATATTGTCCCTCGATCATTGTTTGTATGTTCCCTTCTTAGTGATGATAACATACATCTCCTAGGAAGTGTGACCATTACATTGGATTATTTTATTTTATTGACATTATTTCATTTTGGAATTAACATTCTAAAATTTCTTGCTTCACTTTGTTCACGAAAGTTTAATTTAGTGTAGCATTGGCATAACATCTTGATCATATTATTGTGTCTTATCAAATTTATCAAGGAGTATAACTTTTAGTATGGTTGATGTATGGGAGCCTATAGACCCAGCATGACTTTCCCATAAACCACCTTTTTTTGGGTACATATCGACCTAGTATGTGTTTCTCATATTTGTCTATGGGGCTCACCTAGTGCATATCGGACTACACTAGCCTTGTGAGTGTATTTTCATGGCCACTGAGCATAACGCAACTTGCTTTCCTATGGAACCATGTGTTTCATAAATTATTTTACATCCTTATGAGTGTATTTGATGGACGTAGCATAATACAACTTGCTAGTCCATCTTTCTTTCCTTTTTGAATTAATTTTGATATTGTATGTTTGTGTATCTTGTCTTGCTACTTCATATCATATATATGTGTGTGTCCCTTTGTGTTTATGTTGGCTTGCCACGGGATCTTGATCCTAGGGGCTTGCACAACCTCCTTGATCTTTGTCATCCTATTCCATCAACATTGTACACTTGGACCCCTCTTGGCATACATTTGTCTACTTTAGTGTGAGTTTGAGTGTAGGGCTCATCCTCTCACTAAAGTGGGGGCTAAATGTAGTGTAAAAAAATGTACACCTTTACATTTTCACACTATGTTTGCATCCCCTTAACTAATTGGACTTAATTAATCCTCTAATTGACCCAATTATGCATTTAAAAGCCTAATTATTATTTTTTTCCAAAAGGTTCCCCTACATTTTAAACAATTGCAAACATCAAATTAAATACCTTGGAAATTGAGTGTCCTAGATTTAGGGCCTAGGACCCATTTGCCCAAGGGTGAATGAGTCCTCCTTAAGTCCTAGGTCCCAAATTTTAATATGTTTTTGGTGGCATTTTAATCTTTGAAATTCAAATTGCAATTGTTAGCTTTTGATGTTTAATTTCAAGAATTAGAAAATTACCTATAAATACATAGTCTTTATATCAATTCAAAACATCTAGAAAGAAGGAAACTTTCAAAATAGCAAGTATTATTGTCAAGAGCATTGAAGAGCAGGTTTATCAGACATCTACAACAACATTTAAGATCCTATCACGATGTCAAGATTTATTTGCATCCATGCATGTTTTTGGAGCTAACATTGTGATGTAGGTTTCAAGTCGTCAAGCATCAAATCAAGTGTCAAATCAAGCATCCAATTGAACCATTTCATGCAAGATCTAATCCTTAGAGAGATGTGTTAGATTTCAGTCCTCTAAGGGAAACCATTAAAGGGTTTGGTGAGTTGCAACAAGCTAGTGTTCATTTATCATTCCTCCATTTTCATCATTATTTCATCATTATTTCATTATCAAGGTTTAATTACCAAAATAGGGTTTGACCAAGGCAAACCCGTATACACCAAAAACAAAACAAAATATCCTCTTCATGTGTTTTTAGATTTGTAGGTGAAGGAGGATTGAAATTGGATTAAAAGTGCAATTTTGCAAAGTTGTCAACATTATCGTCAAGCCACGAAAACTTAGATCTCAAATTTATTTCTGACTTTCTAGCAGTGAAACCTAGGGCAAATGAAAGCTTAAATCCATCTCTAGAGGACCCCTAAAGCTCATAAGAATCCCTATACAAATACCCATTCACCCTTGGGCGAATGAGTCCTAGCAAGAAACTGTCATTTTTGGTGACAAGTGCACAATATTTTAACCTTCTCAAATTTGCCAAAAGATTATGGTTTCTATTACTATTATGTTTTAGATTTGTATTTAAATTTTTACTTCACATAATTTAATGCATTAGGCATTTTATTTCCATCTCCCAAAAGTGCATTTCAGTAATATTTTACCCTTTTTTTGTCATAAGGAAAACAACAAGATCTCCAATAATGTTGACTCACCTAAGGGTTGAAAGTCAATCCTAATGAGTCCAGTCATTAGAAAGTTTTCTTATGTTTTATGCAAGTTCGTAGAAATTCTTAGACACTTATCTTATACATATTCCTACACTATGTTATCTTTTATGCTTATTACACAACCTTGAACCTGATTTAAAGTATATGGAAATATGGTTATGATGTGATGGTTATTACATAATTTATGTAAGGATATGTATGAATTGTAATGAATATCTATGCTTAGTTATGGTTTTTAGTATTGTGTGCATGTTTTATGAACTAACTCTTTACAGCTAGAGGAGGTAGATTGTAGCCTACAACAACTATGAGGTGCAACTTGCAACCAAAGGAGTTCCCAGGCAGTAGAGCAGGAGAAGTTCCAGAATAATCTAAGCATAGCAACTACAACATGGAGGCACTCAATGAAGATGATTGTGCATCATTATGACATCCAATAAATATGTTGAAGGAAAAGAACCCTATTGCAGTTAGGATTCTAACGTGACTGATTCAAACAGTCCACGTTCCAATTCTATTATAGAAGAGTCTAGTTCTACTTAGACTCGTCTTCCTTTTTTAGTTATAGATTGCTTAGTCTTTATCATGCTTTAATATATAGGGAGTGGTGATTTATGATTTTAGTTTAGATTCCTTGTTTTAATAAACTTCCCTTGTGCCTATATGTATGGCTCGGTGGTTGAGGTATTAGGAGTCGGCTAATTTGTTCAAGAGAATATATAGTTTTCAGATACTTTCAATCAATTGTTGTTCTTAGATAGACAATTTTTATTGTTCAATCATGATTTTCATGAATAAGATAACCTAACAAAATATTATGTGATATTCTAAAGTTTTACAATGAATGGTTTTGAGTTATTATGATTGTGTTAATCGAAGAAGCTAGATTTGAGTTAGACCAGTGGAGGCAATCACTTGAGCAAGGGCCACTCAAGGTAATTGTCCCTCACTTCATTTTTCATACAGTTACTTTTGTTTTAGTAGTTATTTCATAAATGCATGTTAATTAGATTTCTTGAGTTATTTATAAATAATTCTTGTTTCGTATTTGTGCTTTGGTTTGCTTAAGTTTGTTGTACTCCATAGTGTAGGTTTAATCATCAATATCAGTTAAGTACCAACATTCATTTATCAATAGTAATTAGTTACAATCTTAAACTATAGGTACCCATCGCAATAGTGCCAGCATTACTTCTTTTACTGTTATGCATTTTTTATGATTTCTCAGCAAGTGTAACACTTGTAATAGGATGATCTAGGTAGTCTTAAGTCTTTGAAAGCACATACAATGCTAGTACCATCATAAGCTTACTAGCCCTCGTCGATAATTTAATGAAGGTCTTTCCAAATGTTCAAGTGGTTGTTTAGCTAGGTTTTCCCTCTGAATTATGTGATTGCCACCAAGTTTACTAGACATTCGTAGGGACTCTACATTTTTATGTTGATGTTATTGCAGCTTCGGGCTTCATACTTCCTTAATTATTTGTGATTATTTAATGGCAACATATCTCTAAGATGGCCGACCTCCTTTGTAATTATTATTTATTATTTGTAATTATTTTTATGGTGGCCGACCTTGTCCTTGAAAAGGTGCGACCCCTCTAAGCAACATGTATATATAGAAGGTCACTTTCTCTCATTTATGAATCAAGCAAAGTTCGATCTCCTTCTCCATTAAGTGCGAGTTCTTCAAGAAGAGTAGTGTGAATTCATATAGGAGCAGATTGTGAGTCTATTCAAGTGCAAATTGAAGGGAAAACTATTAGTGTGTGTTACAACCATTGCTGGTGTTGTTTATTGGCCTTGTGTGTGGCCTCATTGTAAAGATACTTGTTGCCATTGCTCATATATATAAGAGTTATATTTGTTGTTGGGTTTTTCTCCCTCAAGACGAGGGTTTTCCTAGGGTATCTATTGTGTTATTGTGTCTGATTTTGAATTAATTTTTTGTGCATTAAATTTGATCATAAAACTAACATGGTATCAGAGTGGGTTTGAAGAAGATCTTGATCAGATTTAGTCTTACAGTGATACTCTTTATTCTTCTTCTCATCTTTGTTCACTTCTATCTCTCCGTCAAGATGGTGAACGGTCTCAAGATCGAGGAAAAACTTGAGGGAGCATCTAATTTCACATCTTGGAGATTCAGAATTATGCTCACCTTGGAAGAAAGTGAATTTGTTAAGTTCGTGGAGAGAAAAATTTTTGAACCTGTTGATGAGGAAGAGAAGATTCAATGGAAGAAGAAAGATACTAAGGCAAAGAAGATGTTAGTTGATTTCGTGAAGGATCATATTGTTCCCATCATCTCTAAGATGAAGATGGCAAGGGAGATGTTTAGGTCTTTGGAGGCAATGTATGAGATCAACAACACAAGTCGTGCACTTGCATTGAAGCAACAACTTCATCATGTGAAGACGGTGGAAGGAGAATTTGTCATCACTTACTTCATGAAGATTTATGAATTGAGAGATCAAATCTCTTCTATTGGTCATTTTGTTGATGTCAAGGATTTGACCATGCTTTCCCTTAATGGTATTCCTTCATCTTGGGAGTCTTACATTCAAGGAATCAATGCAAGATTGAAACTTCCCAAGTTTGATCATTTGAGGGCAAATTGTATTCAAGAAGAGTCTAGGTTGGTTGCGAGAGGTATTGGTCGAAGCTCTACAAATGAAGACATTCATGTTCTTTCTGCTCAATCCTCAAAGAAGAAAGAGAAAGGTGGAAAGAATGGATATTTCAAGAGGAATAGAGATAAAGGAGCTGATGGTGCTCCCGCATTCAAGAAGAAGTGGGACCTCTCCAAAGTCCAATGTTTTCGTTGTGACATGTTTGGTCATTATGCAAAGGATTGCCCCACCAGGCCTAATTAACATGCTTCATTTGCGGATGTGGATGAGATCTCTCCTCAGAAGGATTCTAGGGAATTTCTATTCTAAGCCATGGGCCTGTGTTCAAGTCGTGAATGTTGTGTGTTGATCTATATGTAAGAGCAATGTATCTTATTGCATCCAGTATTTGCATCCATTAGAATATTTAAAGAGATAAGTATTCTTTGTTTGATGAGTTATATCATTTAGTTGTATCTTGTAATTAGTAAAGAGAGATAGTGGTTTCTCTTGAATTGCATTCACTAGCATAAGATCCTTTAAATATTTCATTTATTACGAGTTATTTCATGTTGGTTGTGAAGATTTCTGAGTGTGACTCTGAAATAAAAAGAGAATTGCAATTTTGATGGTGATTAGTTGGTCACGTTGATATCATTCTCTAATGCATGAATTGTGATAGAGCCTTGAACTCTTGGAGAGAGTTGGTTCTACATGCTAATTGCATAATGCATTCAAGAAATCTGTAGTTGTGCAGATTGTTTTTTTTGTTGTGTTGAGTTTGGCAATCTCGAGAGGAGTAAAAGATGGAAGAAAGAGTTATATCAAAATTAAATAAAGATAAGTTTCTTTATCCCTTCATTCCGATCTTTTGATATATTTCTCTTTAGGTTGATTTATTTATTCATGTTTTAATATTGTTCATAAATTCTTATGTATTTATTCTATAACCTGAGAAAGTAAACCTTGTATGATTCTAGCATTGATATTTCTTTGGATCAACTATTAGTAATCTCTCTCTAAAATTCTTTCAGGACAGTTCTAGGGGCAAGAAGGTGATGAGAGATTGCTTAGTGATGAAAAGATTAAGGCATCTTGTGAGGAAGTCATGCCAACCAAAGAAATGATCAAGCGTGAAGTACAACTTGCAGCCATAGGAATGAGTTGGTGGCTAGAGGGAGTTCACTTCTAGAAGACTTCTTTGCAATCTCTAAAGCAAGGATCAAGAGGGAGTTATGTGACTCACTGAGAAGAAGTGAAGGTTGTAGTGTTGCAAGGCCAAGTGTTAAATCCTTGAAAGACCTCTTTAGCTGTTGAGATCAGAATTGTACAAGACGTTCATTTGGATTTGATATTGGTAGCTCTACAAACCTATTCAGAATAGAGTGATTTGCAGTGAGGTCAGAAGGTTGATGCATGTACTTAAAGATTCAGAGGGAGCCTACTGAACCTGAAGAAGATGGTTAAGGAGGCTACAGCTAGTTCGAATCTAGTGGATGCTCTATATACACAATTGATTGGATCATTGTTGTATCTAGTCAATACTAGACCAGATATTTGCCATGCAGTGAGTGCACTTAGTTAGTTCATGTGTGAACCAAGGCAAATACATCTAGTTGCAGCAAAGCATATTCTGAGACACTTGCGTGGCATAGTTGGATATAGCTGAGATATTATTGAGGTGTGGATTTGAAGTGTCACTGATTGGAAGTGCACCTTTGGATGTTGCTTCAGTTTGGGATTTGATATGATTTCTTGGTGCAGCAGGAAGTAGTCATCTATAGCATTGAGTACAACAAAGGAAAAGTTTATTGCAGCTTGTGTGGCAGCTCGGGAAGTAGTGTGGCTTCGTAAGCTCCTTACAGGATTGTTTGGACAATCAATGGAGCCCACTATCATTCATTGTGATAACCAGAGTTGTGTGAAGCTTTATGTCAATATTGTGTTTCATGACATAACCAATCATGTTGAGATCAAATACCACTATATTAGAGATATGGTATTGAGGAAAGCTATACAGTTGAGGTATATCAACACTGATGAGCAAACGATGGACATTCTCACCAAGCCTCTATCTAGGATAAATTTTGTGTACTTTCGAGATAAGCTTGGTATGGTGGAGAATACAACCTTAACTGAGGAGTCTCAGTATTAGTGATCCTCATTAATGAGTTCTTCTCTGTGAGAGAAGTTCGAGGTGAAATCCCTTGATTAATGAGTTCTTCTTTGTGAGAGAAGTTTGGGGTGAAATCCCTTAATTAATGAGTTCTTCTCTATAAGAGAAGTTTGAGGTGAAATACCTTGATTCCACCCTCTAGGAGAGCCATGGTGGATGTCATGTGTGTGACTCCATGACAACATCACGTGAGAGAGTCTGTGATGATTCCTCTTGTATTTGTGTTTTCACCCTCTGGGAGAGCCATGGTGAAAGTCATGTTGAGGTGACAGCATCACATAAGTGATGAACACTTGTACATACCATACATGGTTGTAGTCATTATGGTTGGTATCACGATGAGGTGATATTGTTTCTTTTCCATACATGGTTGTAGCCATTATGGTTGGTATCACGAACAGGTGATATCTGATATCATGATGAGGTGATATCGTTTCTTTTCCACATATGGTTGTAGCCATTGTGGTTGGCATCACGATGAGGTGATGTGTCTTGTGCAGCAGGAAGTATTCCTCCCTAGCTGAGAGGGAGTGTTGATGTTATTGTAGCTTTGGGCTTCATACTTCCTTAATTATTTGTGATTATTTAATGCCAACATATCTCTAAGATGGCCGACCTCCTTTGTAATTATTATTTATTATTTGTAATTATTTTTATGGTGGCCGACCTTGTCCTTGAAAAGGTGTGACCCCTCTAAGCAACATGTATATATAGGTCACTTTCTCTCATTTGTGAATCAAGAAAAGTTCGATCTCCTTCTGCATTAAGTGCGAGTTCTTCAAGAAGAGTAGTACGAATTCATATAGGAGCAAATTGTGAGTCTATTCAAGTATAGATTGAAGGGCAGACTATTAGTGTACGATATAGCCATTGTTGGTGTTGTTTATTGGCCTTGTGTGTGGCCTCATTGTAAAGATACTTGTTGCCATTGCTCATATATATAAGAGTTATATTTGTTGTTGGGTTTTTCTCCCTCAAGAGGAGGGTTTTCCCAAGGTATCTGCTATGTTATTGTGTCTGATTTTGAATTAATTTTTTGTGCATTAAATCTGATCATAAAACTAACATTTTATACTATTGCTAGGGATGGTGCTACTTTCAAAGATTAGTTTCTATTATTTTCAAGCTTTCCTAGTTTAAATTTTCTTTCAGTAGTAGGTAATGTGGACATAGAAAAAGTAATCCTTCTACTTTTTCATGTTCAGGCCCTTCTAGTGGATTTTGACTTGATTTTTCCTAGATTTAATGTTGTAATGTGTCCAACACATTCACATTAGGTCTTGGACCCTTGTGAATCATTAAGACTTCTAGGTTGTCCTGTAAAAGTGTTGTGAAGTGTTGTAACCCACTTTCACACTTTTCTAGGACCCTTTTATTATAATTCACCTAAATATCCCCTTTTTATCACTTACCAAGTCTTATTTCAAAGTTTTGTGAAGTGTTGTAACCCACTTTCACACTTTTCTAGACTTGTCATCACTAATTCAACCCTTTCTCATGTTCAAATGACCCCTTAATGCACTTTTTGACCGCTTTTAAGTGTGTTTTTTAGGATATTCCCGTTGGACAACATTTAATGCCATGTAATTCCTGACACCCACTTAATTTTCCTAAGTGGTACTAAGTCGCCAATAGGTGCAACTTAGTCCTTTTTGGCACAAAACTCAAAATTATTTCAATTTTGTGGCGGGATTTTATCATCTAACCCTTGAGGTCAGCACGTGATGTGTTATTTTCAGGAAATTTAGTAAGAACAAGTATAAATAATAGTTTTTCCTCTCATTTTAACCCCCCAATTCATTCATAGTCAATCTCCTACAATCTTGCACTCATTAAGCATTCAATCTTACAAGCATTTAAGAAATCTAAGCATAATCAAGTCATCCATTAGAGCACTTCATTGTATATCCTCAGATTTACACATCAAGGGTTTGGTAAGTTTATGACATTGTATGTTATCTATTTATCATTCTCTTTCCATTTCACTTCTTTATCAAGGGTTTGATTACCAAAGTGGGATTTGACCAAGGCAAATCCCTATACTCTAACCTTTAACCATTTTTCCCTCTTTGCATGTGTGTTTGCAGACTTTGTATGCATATTTGTCAAAGAAATAGGTGTTGAAAACTAGTCAAGAAGTCTTCAAATTCAATCAAGTCAACACAACCCTAATTCAAGCTTGGAGAGGCTTTTTATTATGTTTTTTGCAGAATCAAGTGTAGACACCTGTGAGAAAAGCAAGTGCAGACCTGAGGCTTCAAGATTTTGTCCCGAGATTCCCAAAATCTACAAGTAGACTAAGTCACCACTAGTGGCGGATTAGTCCCACTGCCAGGCTTGAAAATTGGTTTTTGCATTTTTGGATACCCATTTGACAAATTCCTGTTTTGGCAAGTTTTCCCAAAACTAGGACTAAGTCACCCAGCGTAACGTAAGAGTCCCAGTCAACATTTTCAGTCAATTTTTTAGGATTCTAAAATCTCTCTACATCAAATCTTAGATTCTAGGTGCACCTCTCTAGTTTTGTTAAGTTATTTCATCATTTACTTACATTTTTAGGCATTTTGCATATCACAGTGTGTTTTCCAACACTTCACATTTCTTAGGTTTTGCATCATTATATCATTTTATTTTCAAATTAGTGCATTATTACATCATAATTAGACATATTACATCTCATTTACATTGATCTTGAGTGTAGAAATTTGCATTTTGGACCCCATCCCTTTCTCCTTTTAGGTGAAAAACCTTAGAAGGAGCTAAAGCACCGTGTGGGCAATCCAAAATCATTGTCCACATTTTGGTGAACACGACTTTTGAGCATATTTACTTCTAATTTTAAGTACATCCTAGGTTTCATTTTCATTTTCATTTCATTTTTTAAATTGCATCCGAGGGTTTTCAAAATTATATTAGTGAAAAGCTTCAATAGCTTGCATTTTTGCATCCTTTTTGCATTGAGAAACACAAAAAAATTGCATTTTCATACCACAATTGCATTTGCGCATCTGAAAGATAGAGTTGCATTCAAATTTTTTGAAAAATCTCAAAAAAATCATCAGTGGGACTAAATCGCCACCCTAGGTGACTTAGTCCTACATATTTTGCATTGTAATTTCTGGGTATTTTTTGTAATTTTATTTTTTGGTACTGCATTTTTTTTTCAATTTATAGAATTTCTGTTATTTTCATTTTCTTAATCCTAGATTTCATTGCATTTTCATTCACCCCATCTCTTGTGGTATTTGTATTAGTGTTTGGTGCCCTATTGATAATACTTTAGTGAGAAGAAGTTCCTGACTCATGGCATCCCATGGTAACACACTCATTGCAGACCTTGGGTTGTCTCGAGCTCCTACTCCTAGTATGGAAAATGGTGCATTAGGCATGGATACTACCACTAGTACACCTTTACCTTCACATACAATGCAAGTTGACACATCCAATGACCACATTCCGCAAGACAAAGTCATTAACAATCATGAGGATTTAGCACACTTGCAGCAAAACTTGTGTCTTGAAAACATGTCAACCACTGTAATTCCTACTATAGACAACATCCATCAAACTCTTGAAAGTGATGAGGGCTTAGACGTTATGAAACAAATTGTTGAGATATACCAAAAACATGCCTTTGACACATCTCAACCAACAAACACCATGGTTAGCCAAGGAGGATCTCACATTCCTCCTCCTTCAACTGTAGCATCCATACCTACTTATACCACTCCTCAAGTTACAACAACCATGCAACAAGTTATTCAAGTGACTTCTTATTTCGCTATTCCAACTAGCATTCCTAGTTATTTTGTGACATTGAATGTTCCTTCCTCCACCACCTTTACCCCTCTTAGTGTCCCCTTCACTTGTCCCAACACTACATACACTCCATCACTCTTCTCTCTTCCACCTCATACCACTTACACTGACCCTCTCATTACACAACTCTTCCAAACTGTTTCTTCCATGCAACAACAAATATCTACTATAAACCAAAACCAAACCACACCACCCACCTATTATGTCCATAGTAGCCCATTATCCTTGGAAATCTTAAGAACACCGATGCCACAAGGAATTGAGATGCTAGGTTTGAGGAGTATGAAGGTAAAGGAGACCCTACTAATCATGTCAATGCTTATACAACCTTATGCAGTGATTTTGTCCTTGACGATAATCTGTTAGCTAAATTGTTTCCTAGAACTTTAAAGGAAATTGCCTTGGAGTGGTTTTCAAACCTACCCAATCATTCAATTCGATCATTTAATGAACTTGTGGATGCCTTTCTAAGTCATTTCCAAGTCCATATGACTCCCAAAAAGACAATGGTTGATTTAATGAGATGTAAACAAAATGTGGATGAAAAAGTAATTGATTTCATTTCATGTTATCAGTCATTGTATGCTCAAATAGATATCAAGGTTCCTGATGCTCATCTCCAAAAGATGTTTATTGAAAACTTGCAAAGTCAAATTCAGGATAATTTGACCATGATGAAATTTTTGTTTTTCCTGCACTTATGCACAACCCTTTGTGATCATCACAATTCAGTTAGTAGTCATGATGCAAAGTCTACTTCCAACCAAACCGAGAAATATGAACCTAGCACTTCAAACAATTCGCAACCATTTTGCAAACCAAACAAAGGGTTTTTACAATTCAACCCCCCACCTCAACAACCACCTCAACCTATCAACAACCAAGTCATAGCTATTAAATCTGTGATACCTGACATTTATGGAGATCCTAAACGACATTTTACACCATTCCCAGACACCCTTCATAGCAACATGACTCAACTTATACAACAACAAATGATTTCTTTACCTGCTGTTAAATCATTAGATACAACTAAACTGTTGCCTCCAACCTTCAAACCCAATGCTTATTGCCATTATCATAGACAAAATGAACATGACACAGAACAATGTAAGCGTCTTAAACGCATAGTGCAAGACCTCATTGATTTTGGCTGTCTATCCGTTTCAAATTTTAATGCAAAAGGCAATACATCCATTGCCCCAACAAACCAAAATTTGCAAATTTTTACCAATCCCATGCCTAAACATATTGTGTCATTCATCAAAGCTAGTGAAACTCAAAACAATGATGTGATGATTATTCATAAAGAGATTGAACATCCTGATACACCCTTTATTAATCCTATGGATGAAATGGTAGGAGTGATAGACGTCATCCCTCGTAAGGGCCCACCTAAGCAAAATATTGATATTACTCTCTCCTAAAGATATTCTTTTGAATCTTCCCAATGGTCCTCTTTACATAGTCGAACGTATTTATGATAATCCCACCAATAGGATACTCATAGATCCCACCTCTGGCGAGAATGTGATCACTGAGGAATTTTTGGTCTTACACGATCTTTATCAAGATGTTTATGACAAACCAAGAGCATGGATTAAAACACATAATGGTTTTGTGTGCCCTACGATCGGATCAATCATTCTGCCATTACAAATAGGACCTAAGACATTAGATGTTACATTCTCTATTATCCCAAAATTAGATTAGTTTCATCTGTGGCTAGGCCATCCATGGATTTGCTCGATGAAATTTGTTTCTTCGGTCATACACAAATGTTTAAAGTTTCTACATGACAATGGCATATTTACTATTCACCATAGTGGCTTTAACCCTTTGTATTCTAAAGAAAACTTCTCCTTAGAATCCTTTTGGACTGAGCCCATGGAACCCATCACACCTCACAAGGATTTTTTTTCATTGATTATCAAAAGTTTAAAGCAAATAAATTTTTTGAATTGTCCCTCCATAACCAATCCCTGTTCGCTTTTGACATTCCCATCCTCAATGAGACAATGCTTCACCCTGATTATGAACCTGAACAAACCTTACCACCTTTAGAGTAACCAACACTAAATACTTCACCTTCATCGTCTAAATTCCCAAGAGATGATGAAACCAACCCCGTCATGCCTCCTCACATTAAAAAAGTGTATAAAGCAAAAGAAAAAGTGATTGACCCATCTCCTTTGGTTCCTTTCATTCTCCCCCCCAGGAAGGAAAGGAGCTTATGGTGGATCAATCTACTCTTCCACCCACACAACTTCAAAATAGAATCAAAAGAAACCGCGGTGCTAGGTAGCATAGGTGTTGACGTTGTCTCCTTGCTCGTCAAATGCAAACCAAAAATAATAAAGAAAATCAAGCTCCGCCTTTAATAGAAGTAATGTATGATCACCCTTCTCCTCCTGACTCACCACAAGATAGTACGTTGCAACCCTCACAAAAAAATGACCAAATACAAAAGCCCTAACTCCTGATACATCCTTCATTGGAGATTACCATCCATCCCCCCGTCGTGATTAATCTAGATGATGATGATGATGAGATCTCTAAGATAGATGAAGAGGTGCATAATGATTTGAATTCTTTATTTTCCTCTTTCATGAGCTTAAATGATAAAACTCTTACACCAAGTGAAGAACCTGGTACTTCCCCTAGTTTGACACTTGCAATTCTCCCTTTGGACAGTCAACCGCCCTCGCAATACACTGAACATGATTGGGAGGCAGATGACCTGTTAAATGGTTGACTTGCATTCATGTTGCTAGCCTTTTGCATTTTCCTTTTATATGTTTGTATCATGTTCCCCTGTGATGTGATATTTGATGTTCTCTCTCTCTTTGTTCCCTTCCTCTATTTGAACCTCTAATCTTCTATATGTCATATATTGCCTTTTTTGCTTTTGTTTTTTGTTTTCCTTTTGGGGATGACGCAAAGTGTTGAGATGTCCTATGTCTCTTCCATGTTGACCCAAAAGGTCCTTTTTCCTTTGTTTTGTGTTTTCCTTTTGGGGATGATGCAAGGCATTAAGACCACAATGTCTCCTTCATGTTGACCTAAAATATTTTCCTCTTCTTTTTCCTTTTCCTTTTATTTTCGCTTGTGTTTTCCTTTTGGGGATGATGCAAAGTGTTGAGACAGACATGTCTCTTCCACGTTGACCCAAAATGGATCTTATTTTTCTTTTTTCTTTTTCTCTCTTTATGTCATTCTTCCAATTATATGTGTATTTGGGGAATGATGATAGTTCCAAGCTCTTTCATAAAAACATTGCAGCAAAGAACATACTAACCCCAAATCCATAGATCCCTTATGTGTTTGGTGTGTTCCTTTTGGGGGAAACCCCTCTTTCTTTTGTTCATTTTTCATTTGCATGATGCAGCCTTACTAGGACACATATGACTTGGCATAGGGACTTTCCAAGTTAGCTCTCATGTCTTGTTTATTTTTGCATTTTTCATTCGCTACTTTAAAGTAATTGCTCACTAAACGGTGTGTAGCAATTCCTTTAAAGTGGGGGCATACATTGACATAATTCATTTGCATTTTTTTCTTTTTCTTGGTTCTTAGTGCAGCCTTGTTACTTCAATCGATGTGTTTGTCACTTTGTGGATGACATTGGGTGTGATGTCCTTCATAAGTGTGATCTATCTTAGCATATTACATTCCTCTTGGTGGCCTAATGTGACACACTGAATCCCCTAAGTCATGAATCTTCTATTCTTTGATTGGTACTCTCTTGGAGACTTTAGACACAATGTTCCCTAAGTTATAAACCTCGCATGAACTTAACAAGACTCCTTTGAACACCCCTTTGCATTTTACATTTTTGCATGTTGCATGTTGCATTTTACATGGCCACCTTGCATAACACAACTTGCATGGCTATGGTACCATTGCATTCGTTCATGAGTTCTAAGCATACAAATCTTTGCTTGTCTCATGAAGCACAAACCAAAATTGTCTTTGTGGCACCTTATTAAAGTTATCAAGAGGCATAACTTTGATATTGTTGAGCGGGAAGCCCATTCCACGACACAATGTTCCCCATAGCCACCTTTTGGGATTTCTCACCTCGCGGACAACCAAAAGTTTTGTGGCCCCAGAGTGAGTATGTTGTGGATTTCTCACACCACGAACAACCAAAATTTTCATGGCACTAGAGTGAGTATGTTGTGGATTTCTCACCCCACGAACAACCAGAAGTTTTGTGGCCCCAAAGTGAGTATACTTGGGCTTTCTCACCCGACGGATAGCCATGAGTTCCATCACCCTAGAGTGAGTACACATTATTCATTTTTCCAAACAAATAGCCTAGATCTAATCCACAATGAGTTGGACTGACAATCAAAGCTTTCTATCATCCTTTCCCATCATCTTGTGTGTTCCTTTGCCTTCGTGTTTTATTTTCCATGGGATCGTGATCCTAGGGGCTTGATCATCCCTCTTGATTATTGTTATCTCATATTATCAAGCATTAGTGCATTTGGAACTTTCTTGGTTGCATGATCAACTACTTTAGTGTGAGTTTGAAGCAAGTTCATCCTTTCACTAAAGTGGGGGCTAACTATGGACACAGAAAATGTAATCCTTCTACTTTTCATGTTCAAGCCCTTCTAGTGGACTTTGACTTGATTTTTCCTAGATTTAATGTTGTAATGTGGCCAACACATTCACATTAGGTCTTGGACCCTTGTGAATCATTAAGACTTCTAGGTTGTCTTGTAAAAGTGTTGTGAAGTGTTGTAACCCACTTTCACACTTTTCTAGGACCCTTTTATTATAATTCACCTAAATATCCCCTTTTTATCACTTACCAAGTCCTATTTCAAAGTGTTGTCAAGTGTTGTAACCCACTTTCATGCTTTTCTAGACTTGTCATCACTAATTCAACCCTTTTTCATGTTTAAATGACCCCTTAATGCACTTTCCAGTAGTTTTTAAGTGTGTTTTTTTGGATATTCTCGGTGGAAAACATTTAATGCCTCATAATTCTTGACACCCACTTAATTTTCTTAAGTGGGGCTAAGTCACCAATAGGGGTGGCTTAGTCCTTTTTGGCACAAAAATCAAAATTATTTCAATTTTGTGGCAGGATTTTATCCTCTAACCCTTGAGGTTGGCCTATGATGTGTTATTTTCGGGAAATTTAGTAAGAACAAGTATAAATAAGGGTTTTTCCTCTCATTTTAATCCTGCAATTTATTCATCTTCAATCTCCTACAATCTTGCACTCATTAATCATTCAATCTTACAAGCATTCAGGCAATCTAAGCATAATCAATTCATCCATTGGAGCACTTCATTGTATATCCTCAGATTTACACACCAGGGGTTTGGTAAATTTATGACATTGCATGTTATCTATTTATCATTCTCTTTCCATTTCATTTATCTATCAAGGGTTTGATTACCAAAGTGGTATTTGACGAAGGAAAATCCCTATACTCTAACCCTTAACCATTTTTTCCTCTTTGCATGTATGTTTGCAGACACATTCTAGCAATCTAAGCATAATCGAGTCATCCATTGGAGCACTTCATTATATATCCTCATATTTAAACATCAATGGTTTGGTAAGTTTATGACATTGCATGTTATCTATTTATCATTCTCTTTCCATTTCATTTCTTTATGAAGGGTTTAATTACCAAAGTGGGATTTGACCAAGGCAAATCTCTATACTCTAACCCTTAACCATTTTTCCCTCTTTGCATGTGTGTTTGTAGAATTTGTATGCAAAATTTTCAAAGAAATAGGTGTTGAAAAGTGTTCAAGAAGTCTTCAA
>VDFB02326975.1:127500-193608 GCA_007258455.2 Sequoia sempervirens
TATGTGAACACCACGTGATGGAGACTTTGTTCTTTAGTATGTAGTATAGGGTAACCTGAATTTGTAAATGACATCATTTTATTATAAACTATAATTTATTTAGCTAAAAACAACATCGTTCCGTTATAAATAGTGAGTGTTTATTTGTAAACAACATCGTTCTATTATAAACAGTGAGTGTTTATTTGTAAATAATATTATTTTGTAATAAACTGTAATTGTTTAGCTGTAAACAACATTGTTCTGTTATAAACAATGAGTGTTTATTTGTAAACAATATCATTTTGTAATAAACTGTAATTGTTTAGTTGTAAATAGTATCATTTTGTTATAAACAATGAGTGTTTATTTGTAAACAACATCGTTTTGTTATTGTTGAAAATGAAGGTGAAATTGTAGCTTAAAACTTGTAACACTATTATACTGTAGACTTAATTAAGTGTTCTTTGTCACAATTAATTGTGTATGATTAATCTGTTTAGATCAATTTTACCAATTGTAGAAAGAGACAGAAGATTGTAGAAGAATGAGACAAGAAGATAAAAGTGACACAACATATACATGGAGAAACCCTTTTGGGAAAAAACTCCACCAGAACCAATAGTACTTGTATTATTTAACCTTAGAACAAGATTACAATAATACTATATCAATCCTTGATTGATATGCTTCCTTGCCTTCAACAATCCTTTTTCACAACCTATAATAAACTCTCATACACTTTCTACAACACAAGCTTTCCATGCATTCCATGTGACCAAGCATGAATCCACACATCCCATGCCATGCTTCAAACCCTCAAACATACACAAGCTCAACCTGCTAACCTGCAACCAAGATTACAAACTCTGATGCACTTGCTACAATTAATAGACAATTAATGAGCATTGCAAACTCCAAAGAGTTTTCAATTACAAGAGCATAAAGCTCCTCTCAAAAATTTATGCCTAGATTGTGCAAGTAGAGTTCCAAACTGTAACATGAATTCAAAACCAAAGTCTCCTCAATTTAGGCGCCCCAAACTGAACACTTAAATATCAATTGCTTAAAATGAAGGTGAAATTGTAGCTTAAAACTTGTAAACCTATGTGACTGTAGATTTAATTAAGTGTTCTTTGTCACAATTATTTGTGTATGATTAATTTATTTAGATCAATTTTACCAATTGTAGAAAGAGATGGAATATTATAGAAGAATGAGACAAGAAGATAGAAGTGACACAACATATACATGGACAAACCCTTTTAGGAAAAAACTACACCAAAATCAATAGTGCTTGTATTATTTAACCTTAGAACAAGATTACAATAACACTGTATCAATCCTTGATTGATATGCTTCCTTGCCTTCAACAATCCTTCTTCACAACCTGCACAAAACTCTCATACACTTTCTACAGTACAAGCTATCCATGCATTCCATGTGACCAAGCATGAATCCACACATCCCACGCCATGCTTCAAACCCTCACACATGCCAAGCTCAACCTGCTAACCTACAATAAACTACTTACAAACTCTGATGCAATTGTTGTAATGAATAGACAATTATGAGCATTGTAAACTCCAAAGAGTTGTCCAAAACAAGAGCATAAAGATCCTCACAAAAATCTATGCCTAGATTGTGCAAGTAGAGTTCCACACTGTAACATGAAGTCAAAACCAAAGTATCCTCAATTTAGGCACCCCAAACTGAACACTTAACCGATTGTTGGTCAAGAAAATATCTTGCAAGCATCACCTCAAAGTTGGCACCCAAGAATGGTCCCACTTAACTAAGCCTTTTAAATATCTTCTCATGCAAAAAGTGTTAACTCAAAGATGCCAACTTGGGTGCCCAAGGTGGGTCCAAGTCAATCTTAGTTAACTGAAACATATCTCTCCACCAATTCATGCAAACATTATGCATGATTGATCATCCCCACTTAACTGAAAGTATCCACCTGTTATCTATCATGCAACTGAAGTCAACTGAAGTCAACTAGCATTCAACTGGAACTAACTGCATGCAATTGAAGATAACTGAACCATAACTAAATTGAACTGAATTTAACTCCACTCATGTAAATATTAATCCATAACTTATAGGATCTTTACATGCATTATTGAAGTGTTATCAATCCTCCAAACAGTTAACTTGAGCAAGGTGGGTTCCACCTTCCATGTGAGCGCCCCATGTACTCCTATTTTGTAGGAGATCTTCTTGGGTATCCCCACATGTTCCTATAATTTAGGAATAATTACAAATTCCAATTTACATGTTCATTTCATTCAAATTTAATCTCTTTCTAATCCTAGTGTTGGGGAACACTTTCCAAGGACTTAGGAGATACATGAAATATGTTTAGGATTGAAATTAAATGGCATCCTATTCCCAACAGTTATAAGCTGTAATTATTTAGCTATAAACAACATTGTTATGTTATAAACAATGAGCGTTTATCTATAAACTCCATCATTTGATTATCACAAATAGGTTTTGATACAAATGGCACACGGTATGTGAGAAACTGTTAAAACAAACTTGTTCGAGTTCATTTATTTCTTGAATTTTTGACAAATGAAATGTCAAAATGTAACATTATTTGAATGATAACAATCTTATTTAATGGTTTTTATTTTAGAATGTATGCACAAATTTATTACTTAAGTTGGGACATATATGTGTATGCACATAGACCATCTACGTACACACACATACTTGTGGCATACCCTCTTTAGTTACTTATTAAATTCATTCTTAAATGAATAATGATTTATGTTGAATGTAATTTTGTGTCATGTGTATGATATGACTGAATAATGTTTTGATCAGTTCCATTTGAATCATTCTTCTAATTATTTGCTTAATGAGGAAATAAGTAGACTAATTTACTTTTCCATAGATATGAGTGTAAAGAATATTCTCTTAATTGAGTAGAACAATAACACCTAATTGAACCCAAATCTAATTAATCAAATTCAACACATCCCATAAAATTAACTCCATTCAGTGCATATCATCATGAAAGATTACAAAATATCTTTTCATAGATTGTACTTAATCATTGTGAATATTCCTCATGTCTTCAAACTAAAAGTAATTGATAACATAAAATTGAAAAACCAATTAACTATTCTACAAATTTAACCAACAACTATATACAAGCTTGAGAGAATCTTATCCAAAGAAACAACTTAACTAAAGTCATTAACTCCATTCTTATATATTTAGAACGTAGAGTTAAAACTGATTTATTCAACCTATAACTAAAAAAGAAAAAGAATCCTAATAGGACTAGAACTCTGTCACAATAAAATTGCATGTAAACAAACAACCATTTATCAAAATTCCATAAGTGAAGGAGACCTCTTCTTCAACATTTATTAACTAGTTATAATAACACATGCTCAACCTTCATAAAGTGCCTTTAATAAAAAATCATCACGTTCAGTCTAATCTAGAGCTCCCCTTCCTCGCTGTCCAACGTTCCTTTTGCTATGGGTTCATCCCACAACTGTTGGGTGCCACGGTTCCTCTTTAGCTGCAAACAAGTTAATTTTGCAAAACATGTACACAAGGACAACTATCATAATCAAAACATAACATTCCATCAACATTCCATTCATATCTTCATATAAACCATTCAATACTAATATATTATAACTATAATTCCATCATTGTATTTTAGGTTTAAGTCTACATAATAGATATGAAAGGATAGTATAATATAGGATCACTGTCTGGAAATTTTATCTAAAAGTATCTCAAAATATGTATAAGAACAATAGAAAATGAGCTATTATCTAGACCTATCAGAGGTTACCAAACCAATCTCTTCGTCAAAGGGAGGGTCATCTTACCAAGTTTGGTAGATATGTAGTGAACCGTAGTAAGTCTGTGGTTGGTGGAAAAGCGCTTGAGTGTTGCTTCTCCTCCTGCAGTTGGCGGCCAAGATTTGGGAGGACATTTTGGACCATTTGTATTTCTAGTTCAAGTAAGCTTGTTGAAGGTATGTATGTAATCATGTGTCTATCTATATGGAGATTGTAAATGTGAAATGCTATCTTGAATATATTTATGTAAAGTGAAATCATACTTATATTATTGAAATGATTCTTTGATTATGCAATGAAAATGTTTGGAAAGATTCTGTTTCAAATGGTACATTTATTATTGAATAGAAAAGAAAAATTTCATTGCTCATTATATTAGAAGAATAGACAATTTACTTGTGGGTAAAACTTAGTAAAATTATTAGGTAGAACAATGGGCATGTTACATAAATAGTTCATTATTCACAAGTGGGTTACATTAAATCATCTACCAAGGATTTGTAAAAATTTAGATAGTGTTAGAAAATTGTATGCATTCATAGATTCTGAACATCCTACATCAATGAAGTATAGGAGAATAAACATATGCAAATACAATAAAATATTGAAATCATAATAAATTGCTAATTCACAAAACAAGGGAAAAGAATACAAGTAACTACCTTCTACTACCGGTACCTGATTGTAACTATTAATTGTTAAATTATAATGTCATAAATTAGCTAATCCTCTGAAGTATGAAATAAAACATTAAGCTACATAATCTCATTCATGAATTGTAACACATTCATTCATAAGCATATAACTGAAAATACCAATTGAGTTCACAATGCATCTAATCTAATAATTGAAATTAAAGTGGTTCAACGGTATCTTATGTGGCCCTTGCTTGAGTTGGTTCTTCCACAATATTTTTTCAAACAACCACTTACTCAACAAATCATAATATCAAATCAATTCTCTTTTATTGCATTCTAACATAGAATTGTTATACAAAATTGAACAAGAAATCTATTGAAGATCTTTTTTCAATAACACATATTCTATATTCTCATAATACTGCTGCTACTACTAGTGCTACTAGATTTCCTCCTTGATAGAGGATCCTATTATATAGGGTCTTGTGAGGGATTCCCATTATTCATGAACTAAAAACAAAGAATAAAATAAATCTCAACTCTTCCTCAAGAATAAGAAGAGGACTGAGTTTTAAAACAAAAAAGGTAACTACTTGAAATAAGAGTAGACAAGTCAGACAAGGATTCCATGTCCAACAACTTAATCGTTTATAATAGAAACGTGCTCAATAGAACAGTTATGTCATAATTCAATCCTATTGCAATTAGACTCCTTATCCTAGTCATCTTATTGGTAGGTAAGAGTAATATTAAGTGACTCATGGATTGATTAGTAAATGACCACCTTTGATTCTCTCTGAAAGTTTCATGCCCTAGTTGGTTGATTTCCTCTTTGCAATGATCTATAGTCCTTATGCTACGAGCTGAGAAGCCCATTTTTGCGGGTTGACAGTTCTCCTTGCTATAAATGTTAGTTTTATTTCCTAAGGTATTCTCATTATCAACAAACATAAATTAAACATAAAATATTACTAAACTTCATAGAAATTCATGAATCCATACATAGACATATTAACATCACATGTTTCCATTTCCAAATGCTTAAAACTACTTAAAATATATGAAAGGCATAAAAGGTCTTGGAAATGTCTTAAAGCTTAGCAGAAAGAAATGATAAAAGTATAAAATAGTAATGGGAAACTAGCCAATTATCAAGCCCATCAGTCTCCTTCATAGAAAGATCTATGGATAAAATTTCTATCGAAGGTCTTCTTGACTTATGCTTGATTTGATTCAAGTGTATGTATGGTCTTATTTCTTATTTCTTCTAATTTCATTAGCTCAACCAAACTAACTATCATGGCATCATTTATGTCAATTCCAACTAATGTGCTAATTCACGAGATGGAAAATCTAGAGATAATGGAAACTTTGCTTCCCTTCCATAAACTAACATGAAAGGGATGTTTCCAATAGCTCTCTTGGGAGTAATCCTATCAACACAAAGGGCTATCTTAAATTTAATGTGTCACAATCTTTGATTTTCTTCAATGGTTCTTTTGATGACTCTAATCAAGTTCTTGTTGGTAGACTCGACTAAGCCATTACCCAAAGGGTAATAGTTGGATGAAGTCTTTATGTATATTCCATGCTTAACTTCCCAAGCACTAATTGTGGCACCAACAAACACCTTGGAATTATCAAAGATGATAATGGAAGGGGCACCAAACTGGCTTACAATTCCATCAAGGAATTCCAAGACTAGAGATTCAATGGAATCCTTCAGTACAATTTCCTTTGTCCACCCAATGAAATAATATATAGCTGTCAAGATCTAATTATGTCCAGCATTAGATGGTAGTTTTATTAGATCAATGAAGTCTAAAACCCATTATGTGAATGATAGGTTTGCTTGAATAGGGTAGAGAGGAAGGATAAATAATCTCTACTATCTAGTAAAGAAAGAAAATTTATTACAATTCTTCAACCACTTATGAGAATTATTGAATAGGGTTGGCCAATAATAGCCAACCCTCATTACCTTAATAGTAGTGGTTCTAGTAGAGAAATGGCCACTCGAGGATCCATCATGAAATTCTTGTAGCAGTTTGTTGACTTGATCTTGTCTAGAGTATGTATCAATAGCACCTCATTGAGATCCTTTCTAAAGACTAGATCATCCACTATGACATAGGGGATGCACTGCGATCTAAAGTGTTTTCTTTTAGCTCTATCAATACCTAGAGGGTATCTACCTTCTTTTAGGAAAGTATTCATATCATGTATCCAACCGCTCTTAGTGTCAATGTGTGTTTGGTTATCCTGCAATACTAGGGTAACTTAACTATAAGAGTCTCAAATGTTCAAAAAAGTTTTTCACATAGTCCCTTTCCTCTTGCCAATTTTGTGATCTTAATGTCTATGTCATACTTCATGACCTTAGTGATCCAATGAGCTCTTTTATCACTTATGCCTCTACTCAATAGAAACTCTTTGATGCTAGCATGAGGGACCGTCAATTGGATCTTGTTGTTGGATAGTATGTGTCTAAATTTTTTTAATTCCCTAACAAAATTAAGGACCTTCTTTTCTACATAGTTGTATTTGAGCCCATATTCCTTTAGTCCTTCATTGAATAAGGCAATGGGTTTCTCAATATTATCATTGCTCAACTGTGTCAAGATGACTGATACACTTGCTTCTCCTCTAAATATTAAAGGATGAAATCTTTATCATTTTTGGGTAGGATCCTGAGAAGTTTCCTTTTTAATAGCCTCAAAAAAATCTTTTCCCTCTTTTTTCCAATTTAATTCTATGTTTTTCTTTAGCATTGATGTGAGAGTCTTTTCCAAGGCTACAAGATTTGGAATGAATCTCCTTACAAAGTTGATTCTTCCAAGGAATATTTGTAGTCATTTTTTGTGGCGAGGGAGTGGGATTGGTAGAATAGGCTCCACCCTTTTTGGATCAATTTCTAGACCTTCTTTGGACACTATGTGTCCCAACAATTTACCTTGATTTGTTGAAAAAATACATTTTTTGGATTCAAGGACACACCATATTTACCTACATTTCTTGAAGACCTTCTTTAAATGATCAAAATGATATTTCACATGCTTTAAAAAATAGTAATATCATTAAGATAGATGAGCACAAATTCTATTAGTGCCCCTTTGAAGGCCATGTCCATTTCACTTTTAAAGGTTGTGCCAAAATTAGTCAAACCAAAAGATATTTTGAAGTAGGCATAAGTACCCCACTTGGTGATGAATTTTGTTTTATGTTGGTTTGATTCTTGAACTAGAACCTAGTTGTAGCCTGAGTAACCACCCAAAAAATAAAACTTTTCTAAACCACTCACCTCTTGCAAGATCTACTCCATATAAGGAAGGGGATAATGGTCTTTAAGAGAATCCCTATTAAGGTCTCTAAATTCTACACATAATACTATCTCCTTTTTTTTTCCTCACAGGAACAAGGTTGGAAATCCAAGAAGAGCGTTTGAGGAGAAAGATGATGTTTGCCTCTATGAGTTTAGTCAATTTTCTCATTAAGGGTTTAATTTTGGGATTTATAGGCCTTTGTTTCTACCAAACAGTCTTTGTATCTAGGTTTATTTCAATGGTATGCTAGTCAAGGATTGGGTCAAATCCCTTAGGTCTTCATATGCCCATGCAAATACATCATTATATCTATGAAAAAGCTAAAAAAAACATTAGAAGTAGAGCATAGCCTTCCTAAGTTTAAGACCTCCCTTCAACAATGGTGGTTGGTTTGTAGTCACCTTTCTTTGCATCTAGGTTCATATTCTTATATTTCAGCTGATCATCTGAACTAAATATGTCTTCTAGGATTGAAAGACCTTTAGGAATTTTGTTGGTGTTGAGCTAGATGATTTAATCTCCATATTGGTCTTGCAACATAGACTGATTTTTAGTAGAGAATTTCACTTCATTTTTTAAGAAGTTGACAATTTGTTGATCATCTTAAAAAAAAATAGTGCATTGAGTAGTGTGATGATCGAAGCAATTGTAATGTAATGCTTTCGGTTTCATTCTGGAAAAGCACTTGAAAGAGCATAGCTTTGTACTTGTATGTAATTTATGTTTTACTACAATACAAGAGATCTTTACTTTGGTGTGTGGGTTTTTTTCTCGAAAGGGTTTTCCCATGTAAATTCTTGTGTTGATGTTTTATTTTCTATTCATTTTTTTAATATGTGCATCTTAAATGAACTATAATTTGTAAAGTTTTAAATGCTTTATTTTCTTCTCTCTCGCGAAGATTAGTATTAGGAAGGCATTTTTTGTACTCTACTTTCCTTTCATCTATCACTTGTAGAGTAGTTAACAACAATAAAGAGAGATCCCCATGAACTCATGGGATATTTCAACTTTAGATTTCAAAATACATGGGATAGATTTATTTCTCTAGTGAAACCATCTCCCAATCATGCTTTCTTGTACTATTTGAAGACCTTGAACAGTGATGTGGTAGTTATGGTTTAGTCAATGGGTGGAGTAACTCTACAAAATGCATATGATGTCACAATTAGGGAAGGAAATTTCTTGATTTAGGTTGGGCAGATAGCTCCAAGGCCACCTATGCCTTTATTCCCAGAGTCTCTAGCCCAACAATCCATTTGGCCTATCCTAGTAGCATTTACCAGTCGGCAATATGTCTCTACTACACCTACAAATGAATTATATGAGGTGAACACCTTGATGTAGAACTTTGATAATGAATTAGTGACCATAAATAGGAAACAAGCTCAAAGTAATAGGCCCTATCGACCCCAAAATCAAAATTACCAACATAACAAACAACCATATCAAGGAAAAAACTAATGGAATTATGCTAAACCCTTGAATACTATAAACCTTATTGCTACAAGTACATAAAAATATCTTGTTCCAATGCAAAAAAAAAAATTCTTAAGATAATTATTGGTGTCATCCATGCAATCAACCACATAATTAAATTATGTGCCAAAATGGTGAGTTTGCACAAACTTTAGTGGTTCAGAATGAATCCTCTACTTCAGGGAAGAAATTTGATACAAATCAAAAAACCACTAGTAGAAAAGACCACATATCATGAGATGCTTCATTTCTCAATTGGCAAGAGACAAAATTCTATGGATTAAATCAATCAAGTTTTGATGCAGTGGCTCATAACACAAGGTTAAAAAGTAGAGCAATAGATCATGAATCAACTTCTATAATTAGAAAAACATCCTCTTCTCAGGCTCTCCAAAGCACTACAATTCCTGATACAATAATCAAGAAATTTATGTTACAACCAAAAAAAGCTATTGACAAGGGAGACAAAATATAGAGTCAACTTCAATGCATCTAATCAATAAAATTGGAACTTCTTATTCCAAAAGTGTCCTCAAAGTTTGGTTATGCTCCTTTCAAAATTGTAGATCAAATGAATAGAGCTAACCTAAATGTCACCTTGTGGGAAGTTCTCTCTATTCTATCTCAGAGGGATTTTCTTTAGGAAGCATTAAAAGGGATGAATTAGTCAACTAATGCAGCACAAAAAGAGGGAACAATATTCCCAACTATCCTAGTTCAGCCCAAAGAGTAAGGAAATTAAAGAAAAATCAGTAAGCCACCCCATTCTATTTATCCTTAATCATTGGTTTTCATATAGTGCACAATTTCATGATAGATTTTAGGGCTAGCAATTTTATTATCCCCAATAAAATAGTTGACCATGAAAATGAACACTTTGAAATACGAGTTAAAATCTTAAATACAAAGTCAAATCTTGAAATCATAATAACATGTTTAAAACTTCCTAAATGTATATAGATATAAAATTTATAGAATAACAATTTAAGAAATTGTTAATTACACTATTGAGTTGATTTAAAAATAAATAATTCAAGGGCCTCCAAAAGAAATTAAATAGTAGAAATTCAAATGATAAAAATGACGTGAAACTGAAGGCATATTGTTTTAGTAGCGAGTGGAAACGAGGGTAGTTGTAACCTAAGGAATGAGAACAATGTGATAACAAATGACTCATTTTGTGATTCACATCTAGCAACTTTTTGCATCGCTCAATATTGGAAAAATTTATTGTTGCTGTGTCTAAAATTTCCAGTTGAATAGGTAATCATGGATCAAACAATGTTGTCGCTTCAATAAAGATGGAACCCTTGGGCATGAGATGTTGTCATATGTCTACTTAAATGTTGATTGATTTGACTGCTTTTCTCATGAAATGACATTCTTTCATTACATAGTGAGGGTTAGCATTTAAGGTTACTGGTTTATGTTTTTTTTTCAAACAAAAGATGCCTTTGATAGGAGGGAAATGACAAATGCATCTTTGAGCATGTAATATGTTTCTATACCCGATTTCTAGCTGTGTAATGTCCTCTTTTTCAACATGATCACTTTGATGGAGATGATTAGCCTATTCTTCATTCCTATAGGCTAAATCACGTGATAAGGGAATAAGCAGCCATGACAAGGAGTTGCATGTCAAATATAATGGAAAGTTACTTTCTAATTTGGAGTTTCTTTATAAAAGTAACTTAAGTTATAAAGTTATGTTCGCCAAAACATAAAGCGATTTTTTTTTTTAAAGTAACTTTATAACCTAAAGTGGGTCCCATATGGAGCTCTCCACTTGAAGGCTTTATAATGAGCTTTTGGAGATTCATTTGCATCATTGGATCATTGGATATTTCGAAAGAGAGAATTCCTATATTGCTGCAACTAGGGTTTCAACAGAGTTCTAGGGATGAGAACCTCTAGAATTTAAGAGTTGGATGAAAACCCAACTTTCCATGAGAGGAAAATCCACCTATACTTTGCATTTTCACTTCATTGGCCTAATTTGGCAAGACTAAAGAGCGGGAAAAGAAAGTATTTGGAGGTTTAACAACTACTAGGGTTTTGTAACAACTTGAAAGTGATTTGTATGACAAATTTTGAAGTTGGGTATTGATATCTTGAGGAGATATTGCATATTTCACCTATAGGGTTTCATGGCAGCATTATGGCATTGATTTTATGGTGAAATGTTGAAGGATTACATGTTGATATAATTTTAATGTTGTTGGGCACTAGGGTTTTATGCCCTATTTTGATGTGTATTTGATGATTTGGAGCTTCAAATAGCTAGGGTTTGAAAGAAGAAATTATAACCAACTAGGGTTTGAAGATTATTTGTAGATTAAAGGCATTTTGATCAAATTTTGAGGGTATATTTGATACATTTCTTCCATTTTCATCCACGGCTAGGGTTTGGCAAATTGTGGCTAGGGTTTACAACTCCAAATTGATGAAGATTTATACCAAATATCAATTTGTAATGGCGATTTGGAGTCTATTTTGATGTTGGCCACCTAGGGTTTGCATGTTATTGACATTGGAATCATTCTATGGTGAAATCGTGGATTTTTGAAGGGCATATTAGATTATTACATTACTAGTTCATGTTTAATTCCAACCATTTTTGGTGATTTGGGAATATATCTTCGTGGCTGTTGAATATTATGTTTGGAACATCATTTTGAGGCATTTTGGAATACATGTCAGACGTGGGTTTTGCATATTAAGGGCAGATTGTGGCTTGTTGAGGCTTGTTGAAACCCTAAGTGCACTCCCAAAAGCTATTACAACCTTCTAGGGTTGATGTGCTACCCTTGAGGGAGGTTCGTGGGATTGTTTAGCGCTATTTCAGTTTGTATACTTCACATCAACATTCTATATCAAACATTAGTCCTATAGTAGCCACTTTTGTATTCCATTTCAGGTATCTTTCATCGTCATATCAACAATATCTTGTATACTTCACGAAGGATTGATCATGGGTATGTCATACATTGTTATTTGATCAACTGGAGATATATTTTATTGATTGTAATAGACTGATATAACCTATATCAGACCTGTCATAAGTATATACATAGTGTAATCAAACCTATTATATGATCAATAAAGGCATATTTGCAAGTGGGTTCCTTGATATATGAATATGCAATCATTTATCTGTCATTTTTGTGTTATTGTCTATGTTTTGGCATTGAAACATCTTTCAAACCAACATTAGAACTCTCATAAATTTATATTAGACTTAAGGAATCAAAACTTAGACACTTTTCATGCCAAGTGTTTGACAAAATGTCAATCCATTCAAACTAAGTTTTTGGGACGGAATAAGACAGGGATCTTACAGTGGTATCAGAGCTTGGATCCTGCCAGCCTTAAGGATTAGTTGTTTGATGCAGTTGTGAATCATGGGTTCTAAAGATGAAGTTATGGTTGCTTATGAAGGGTACCTTATACTTCCACAAAAGATTAGAAATGATCTTTCCTTTGTCTACTATATGGAATATCAGATGGATTATAGCAAGAAAAAAAGAAAATCAAAGAAATGTGAGAAGCCAAGTGTTGATAACATCTTGAAGAATCTCCAACAAGAACTTATGCTTTCACAACAAAGATTAGCTTGTAGCTTGCAGCAGTATGAAGATTCTATTTCAAGATGATCTACATCACAAAACAAGAATGAGAGACTTGGTGTACCTACAAGTGAAGTATCCAAAAGTATCTATGATGAGTTTGGTTTAGAGTGTGATAAATCAACAGTTATTGACTAGCCTATAGGTGAACCAAAAAAGAGAAAAGATCAATTGACTGAGGAGGAATTAATTTCTTCGGGTATATAGGTTGGAGGACCCCCTAAGATGAGTAAGAATGAAATGAGAAGAAAAAATCGTTGCTTCTTGTGCAAAGGACCTCAGGAGCCTAATCACCAATGCAAAGGTAAAAAGGCAAATAGGTTTGAAGAAGAACAAATAGTCACAAAAAAAGAGGTTGGGAAAGAGATACAGGTGGTTGAGGTTGTTCCTAATGGAAAAGAATTGCAAATTGAGGATGAGGTTAGTTCCTCAAGTTATCGTATTAATGAAGTAGAACACATTGATGTTGAGAGGGAACAATTAGCAGATGGGAAGTTCATTGAATTAGCAAGTAAGGATTTAAAAAATTATTTTCACAATGTTGAGGAAAGAGAACCACTTGATGCTGCCACCAGGGAGGTGTGCAGTAGTTTTTATGTTAGTAATATTAAGATTGTATGTGATGAACCCTATGAAAGCATGAATTCTATTGGTGCTCCTTTGGTTGATCACAATGTAATCCCCTCATTCATATTTGAAGATTGCAAAGCATCTACAAATAAGCACTTGAAGATTGAAGAAGATGCAAACTTGAAGGCTACCAAACTAATCATGGAAAATTAGCTACATGAAGCTAAAGAGGAAGAAGATGATGTAGAAGACACTATTCAATATTTTAATGGAGATCCCTTGATGGATCATGATGAAGACCTAGTTTCTACACATGTAGAATTAGCTTGCAACAATAGGAGATAAATGATGGCACATCACACACTTGATTTTCCATGGAAGACACTTCTTGATGGACAACCAAAAAAAGATGAAGATTTGGTTGAGTTCCTAGAAGACATTGTTGATAGGTATGAGGTAACTTCTAATTTTTTGATTAATGATAGTAGTCATAATTTTGAGCATAACCATGAGATGGCAGCTATGGCACATGTTGAGGAATCTTCTCATGTTGGCACACAAGATGTGAGTGTCAAACATGAAGAACACATGGGGAATTCAAGCCACAAAGGCCCTAATTTTGTTCACCATATTGTGGAAGATGTTAAAAGCACACAAAGGTTGTGTTATGGGTGGTCTTTAAGAGCTAAGAAGGCCAAGATGCTTGCTGCCCAAGCAAGATAACACTTACAAGAAGTCAAGGAAGGATGCAATCTAATAGATAATGTAAGAAGAAAAAGAGAATGACACATTAGATCCTTATTTATTTCAAAGAAGAATGTGTGGATGTCGAGTATACAAGGGAAGAACTTCTTGAGGTAAGCCCACAAGAAGAGCATGTTGAGTTGTGTGAAGAAGAACAGAGGAATGATTTAGGAAATTTAGTTTGGTCATCTACTTTGCATCATGAGGTCTACGAATTTCCTCTTTTAGAGAGCTCTTTGAAGGTTCAAAACAATGGTGATATTGGTCTCACACTTGATGGATCAACCACAAGTGTTATATCCATTTGTGTGGAATGGAAAATTATTGATTTCAATTTGGTTAGTCATGCATCATCTACAATGGAAGGACAATTTTTAAGATCATATGAAGCATTTTGTCCTATAGAGTTGATGAGGGAGACTAAGAGTTTGCTTACTAAGAAGATCTTGCATTTTGATAATGTTTGGTTTGTCCTGCATACTACACTTTGGAGTTTGCTAGTAAGGAAAAACATATCAGTTATGGAGGTGATGGTATGTATTAGAAAATGGGACAACAATCTTTTGACATCACATGAGCATGAATCCAAGCTAGATGGTGGTGATGTTGTCATGAGGATTGCACCCTAGATGCTAAGCTTGAAGCTTAGCAATCCCATGAAACATGGAAACACCTTTGGGCCAGTGGGTTGCACATGTTGAAGGTGAATATCTAGATTATGGGTTGGTTCCCTTTTGATCTCCTAGAATCCAATGACCTAAGTGGGAAAAGGGAGAGAGATTAATCTATGAAACTGAAGAAAACTCGAATGGTAAATTATTTCTAGGAGGCGATGCACCAAAGAATACTACAATGCAGACTAATTCACAACTAATATTCTTAGAAAACTGTTAACACAACTCAACTTGGGCACCTTGATCACGAAAATATTTCACTAAAAGGCTTTGTTTAACCATTCCTTACTAAGGAAAATAGGGTTTTCACAAATTAAGAGAAGAGATAAACTTAAGAGCATAATTAATGACCTAATAAATTGCTATTGTGTACATGCATCAGTAAATGAGACAAAAATTTAAAGGTTTTTTAATTTAAAACACATTAAACTTGCATCAAATCACTTAAAAGAGACAAAACACCAGAAATTGTGAAGGTAAACTCTATTTTTATTGAATATCCTGAAGGAAACTCTACAAAACTCTAAACAATCTACTGAAAATAAAGTACTGTTGTATTAAAACTATAAAAATAATGTTGAGTTACAAGTCTTTCCAATTTCTCTGCAATGTGAAAGAGAATAAAGGAAGAAAGAACCAAGAAAAAGACTAAGTGTTTTCTCAATATATACAAAAATAACTCCAAGAGTTAGGTGGCAGAAATAACTAACTAGAAGTGAAAAATATCTCGCAAATATCTCCTCACGAGCAAAGATGAAAATCTATAAAAAAGGGAGTTAGAACTGAAGCAATTTGAGCAAAAATAGGCTCAAACTAACTGTCACCATAGGTTTGACTAAAATTGACCCCCTTTTTACTCCTCCAATTGAAATCAAAACTCAAAACTCCACAATTCGCTCCATTATGACTTTGCATGACTTTGGGGAAAAGGTAACTGATTGATTAAGTGTTAAAGATAATCAGTTGTGATTATTTTAATATTTAACATGTGATAGTCCTCCTTTTTTGCATTACATGGTAAATATTAAGGTAATTAATGAAATATTACCTTTAATATTTAATTACATAGTTTATTTTTGTCTAAAATCATGCATAACACACAAGCGACCACTCCATTCATTAGAGCATGCAATAATATCATATCTTTCTTTGTAGCTTGCATATGGTAATCTTCAAACTCACACGCTCCTTTTCCTGATCATTAGGTCAATTGACTTAAAAGTCAAGACCATGGGAATTTTTTACATGTAGCGATTTATGCTTAAAACATAGTCAAAAAATACTCATTAAGGCACCGAGTAAAAGCATTGAAACCCTAGAATCTTCCTCATTCTTCACTTTGCATTTTTGTGAACAAATTGTTGCGCCGCCATGGTGGATAGGGTTTGGAGCTTGAGCTAGTAGATCTTCTATTGTTTTTGGATTTTTATGAAAGAAAACTTACAAAAAATGTATAGTAAGTTCTCCTCAGTCATAAATCTATACATTTTTCTCCATTTCTGAAGCTTTTTTGGCCTTCTTGGCTGTGACCTACCATATTTCTCTGATGTATTTCATTTGCTTTATCTTCTATTGATAAAATATTGCTTTGAGGCCGATATCTGGAGAGTTTCTGAAGCTCAACACCGCAAGTTTTTGAATGTATTTACGCTACAGAAAGTTGAGGTATGTTTCCCATCATTCGAACCTACACTCTCTTTTATTTTTCTCTTGATGAGATGCTCAATTCGAGCAAAATAGTGCAAAAGTAACAAATATTTTGCTTCTCCATACATTCCGGGTATAGAAAATCCATGGTTCCCATCATTTTTGTAAAAGTAAATAAAACTCTTTGCATTAAAATTCAATATCTCCATTCTTTTATGAGGGTTTTTTGTATTCATGGTCGCACCCTCCAAAATTACAAGTTATATTTTATTTTTCAGTGGACTTCTATTGTTAATGGCCACGAGTTGAATCTCTATTGCTATTTTTTGGTTCTAGATTTTCACTTATTTGCAAGTTGCGACTATACTCTTACTGGGTACTTGTTTCATCCCTGTAATACCATGTAATAGTGGCCAACAGTGTCATAATCACCTTTGCTATGAAAAGTTCGTGCAAGATCATAATATGAATGATATTTCGTGAAAGGGTGGTCAGTTTAAACAAGAGTAATCTTAGTCAACTGCTCCACAAGAAAATGCTACCCCACAAAGGAAAAATGGCTTGCAAAATGATTCAATACCATTGCACAGTATGGGTAATTGAAAACCCTACACATCTTCTCCATTCCTTCATGAACACTACCTTTTCCATTGTCTCAACTATTGGATCCTTCCATTCCTCCAGTCAACAACAAGAAACCTGATTCTTTATGTCATTGTATGGTGGTATGAGTTAGTTGCATGGTGGTACCTCTTATGATATATGATTAAATACATTGATATTGTTGTTCTTATGTAATCATCCAAAGATATTATTCATTGTTTCACTGTTTGGAAATTCATCTATGGTGCTCTTAAATCTAAGATCACATGAATGTCACTGCTTTTGAAGCTTCTGTTTATTGGTGACAAAGTCGTCATTTGTCTCTAGTTGGTGATCTTTGCAAGCATTATTTGTTGAGCTCCATAACACTGTATTGATGCTCACTGTTTCTTCTATATTTGCACATGAATACTTGTCTCATAATTGTTAGGGTTATGACCACCTTCTTCAACCTTGTATACATGTCATTAAGATCCTATAAAGTCTATCTTTAACCTTAAAGATGACTGTGATCTCATCATGATACTTCACTATTCATGGCTATCACACTTGAAGTCATGCTTTATACTTGATTTTGATGTATGAATTCCTCTTGAAAGGAAATATACCACTATTTTTTGATCAAAGAGATCATCACCTTCACTTTTAAAATGTTGTCTCCATGCATTTAGACTATTATAAGAGATCCTTGATGTTATTTCTTATCATTGTCCTTTAACATTAATGACTCATTAAATGCAGTATTATTTGTGTTGGGACTTAAAATTTCAATGGTGGTCCTCCTATATTATGCATGGTTGATTTTTCTATTCACTCATGTGATGAATGCACTGCTCTTAGACATGCTACTCCCCAATTGTTATGGTGAATGTTGATTACACATGCATGAAAATGACTATAATGGCTTCTTAATATGCAATGATGGAAATAAACCATTTCTCCCTTCTTGTAAATGAGAGAATGTAGTATGCTGGGCTCAACCCTTGTGGGAGCCCATTGATCTCCACATACTGAAATGTTGAAAAGATGAATCATAAAATGATAAATCTGTACCTACACAATGAGCAAACTAGTTAGAATAATAATGAAGTTCAATGCTCTCTTGATGATTTGACTTCCATTAGATTATCTGGCTTTCTTGCATACATCTTTTCATTCTTCTTTTCCTTGATCAGTTATAAGGTAGCAAGTATTTCCTTGATTAGATATGCATATAATAATGAATGGAACCCTAAGTTCTAACATCAATCTTCTTTCACCCTTGCAGGTTTTCTCCTGGAGCTGCATTTGGACAACTCAACAATGCTGGCACAATCTTCAATAATGGGATTCATCATTCACCAGGCAATGATGGGTCCCATCTCTAATTTTATGCATATCTTTTCTTGCATTTATACTTACTATTTTATATCTTTCAGATACAGTTACTCCCATGGCTTGTGTGGGACTTTTGAGCACTTTTTGATCTTGTTATATAAGACAACAACATTGTATACATTTGCATTTCTAAATGAATGAAATACAAAATTATCATGCAACTTTTGTAATCTCCTTTTGTTGTAAAATATTGCACAATAAGAACTAAAATTCATTTGAAAATTTCATATGCAAATGATAATGATTAGCAAAATTTTATTGAAGTACCTTTCACCCTTGAAAGTAGTTAGTTGTTCCAGATCTACCAAAATGAGTTGTAGGTGAAATTTTGGTAACAGGTGACAAGAAATGTAGCATGGTAGGCATTCATGAAAAGATAGATAAGTATGAGGTGATGGTTCTACTTGCCAACAATTTGAATTTATAACAATAGTGGGAAAAGAACATGAATCAATTTGTATGTTGATTCCTCACCCTTATGATGTTGATACTTTGAATGAGTATAAGGATGTCATAACTTCAAGATTTGATATGCTACAAGATTGGGCTACCAGGTGTATGCAAGTGTGCTCTTGCATTGAAGTTTTATAGGGTAATGAAAGAAAAAGGTGCAACCAGTCCTAAATCTCTGGTTGGGGACAACAGTGTTATACTCTCTCATTTACACAAACTTGCAACCCCTATTCATGGGGTAATTGGTGACAATGAGTTTCCAAATGATAGCTTACATGATGCATTGGTTAAGCATGGCTATTTTGATGTTGCTTATTCCAAGAGGACTAAATTTATTTACTTTAGAACAACAACCATAAATTGGTCTAAAGAAACTTGTAACATACACCACTCTATACATGATGAGAAGCATGATTTCTCTAATTCTGAGTTTGTTGATGATGTTTTCAACATTAAGGAGAATGAAGTGGTGTTAGGTACTCAATGGTTGAAATCTCTTGGAAGATTTGTCCAAGACTTCAACAAGATGATATTAGAGTTTACTCACATGGGTAAACACATTGTGCTTAAGCCACTAAAGAATGAGATAAAGGATGGGACAATTAAGAGCATGTTCCTTTGCTCTAACATTGATGACTTCAAAGGCATGGATAAGAATGAAGAATTTAGTCCTAATTTTCTGATTTTGAACAACAGGGATATATTCTCACTTCCTAATTATATTGCAGGTTCTAACCATTGGGAAAGGAGTGATATTGTTTCTACTTTGGTTGGTACACAAAATGCATGCATTGGTCATGGTAATTTATATGATGCATCTCACTTTAGGATTGGTTTTAAACACATTGGAGTAGTTGATTTAGAGTAGTCCCAAATGTTGAATGATGGTTGACTAGAGAGGGCAAAGAAAGCCAAGTTGTTGGCTCAAAAATATAAGATCTATCTTCAACATATTCATGACATGCACCATTCTTTAGATGATGATGATCAAAAGGTTGACTAATTCAAAAAATTCAGTTGTTGTTGATTATTTTCTTGATGGTGATAATGATTTTGTGGAGGACACTCCTAATGGGCCATCCACTCAAGAGTTATCTTTGATGAGTGTTGATGGCATCTATGCTACACCTTTGGGTTTGTCACCTATTTTTCATGACATGGCAGTGATCTATTTGTTGATTGGTGACTTCATATTCATAGATTCCTCATGGATTAGTGGTTTTCCTAGTTGGAATCATATAGCACTTCTTGATTTTTTATGGTTTACATCCGTGATTCAGCAGTCTAGGAGTGTGTGGAGGTATGTCTTTTGGATGGACATGGAGTATGAGATAGATTTCTTTGGTTTTCATTGGTTTGATGACACCTATGATATCATTCTTATCGCTGGTCTGGGTTATATCAGTGATGTTGAGAGACTTCATGTGTTGATGTATTGGCATGTGACAATTCATTTATACATCCTTTTACTGGAATTTCTTCATGGATGGTTGTTTCATGGTGTTTGGTTGAGATATTTCTTCCTCATCTCATACAACAGGTTCTATATTTTGGTTTGGGATCCAGGTATTGATTTGTTGAGTGCATTGTTACACATGGATTCTATTGAGTTGCTTCATACTTTGTGGTTTTATGGCATATATATCAGAGTGGAGCAGCGGATTGATAAGTGGTTGCTTGAGGGCAAGCAATCCCGGGAAGGGAGGGCTGTAATGTCCCCTTTTTTGGCATGATCACTTTGATGGAGATGATTAGCCTATTCTTCATTCCTGTAGGCTAAATCATGTAATAAGGAAATAATCAGCTATAACGGGGAGTTGCATGTCAAATTTAATGGAAAGTTACTTTCTAATTTGGAGTTACTTTATAAAAGTATTTTATAAAAGTAACTTAAGTTATAAAGTTATGTTGGCCAAAACATAAAGTTAAATTAAAAAAGAAAAAAAGAAAAAGTAACTTTATAACCTAAAGTGGGTCCCATATGGAGCACTCGACTTGAAGGCTTTATAAGGAGCTTTTGGAGATTCATTTGCATCATTGGATCATTGGGTATTTTGAAAGGGAGAATTCCTATATTGCTGCAACTAGGGTTTTAGCAGAGTTCAAGGGACAAAAACCTCTAGAATTTGAGAGTTGGACAAAACCCAACTTGCCATGAGAGGAAAATCCACCTAGGGTTTGCATTTGCACTTCATTGGCCTAATTTGGCAAGACTAAAGAGCTAGAAAAGTAGGGATTTGCAGGTTTATTAGCTGCTATGGTTTTGTAACAACTTGGAAGTGATTTGTATGACAAATTTCGAAGTTGGGTATTGATATCTTGAGGAGATATTGCAGATTTCACCTACAGGGTTTCATGGCAACATTATGGCATTGATTTTATGGTGAAATGTTGAAGGATTACATGCTGATATAATTTTAATGTTGCTGGGAACTAGGGTTTTATGCCCTATTTTGATGTGTATTTGATGATTTGGAGCTTCAACTAGCTAGGGTTTGAAAGAAGAAATTATAACCAACTAGAGTTTGAAGATTATTTACAGATTAAAGGCATTTTGATCAAATTTTGAGGGTCTATTTGATACATTTCTTCCATTTTCATCCACATCTAGGGTTTGGAAAATTGTGGCTAGGGTTTAAAACTCCAAATTGATGAAGATTTGTACCAAACATTAATTTGTAATGGCAATTTGGAGTCTATTTGATGTTGGCCACCTAGGGTTTGCAAGTTATTGACATTGGAATTATTCTATGGTGAAATCATTGATTTTTGTAGGGCATATCAGATTATTACATTATTGGTTCATGTTTAATTCCAACCATTTTTGGCGATTTGGGAATATATCTTCGTGGGTGTTGAATATTATGTTTGGCACATCATTTTGAGGCATTGTAGAATACATGTCAAATGCGGGTTTTGCATATTAAGGGCAGATTGTGGCTTGTTGAGGCTTGTTGAAACCCTAAGTGCACTCCCAAAAACTATTACAACCTTCTAGTGTTGGTGTGCTACCCTTGAGGGAGGTTCATGGGGTTGTTTGGAGCTATTTCAGTTTGCATACTTCACATCAACATTTTATATCAAACATTAGTCCTGTAGCAACTACTTTTGTATTCCATTTCAGGTATCTTTCATCGTCATATCAACAATATCTTGTATACTTCATGAAGGATTGTTCACGGGTATGTCATACATTGTTATTTGATCAACTGTAGATATATTTTATTAATTGTAATAGACTGATATAACCTATATTAGACCTGTCATAAGTATATACAAAGTGTAATTAGACCTATTATATGATCAATAAAGGCATATTTACAAGTGGGTTCCTTGATATATGAGTATGCAATCATTTGTTTGTCATTTCTGTGTTATTTTCTATGTTTTGACATTGAAACATCTTTCAAACTAGCATTAGAACATTCAGAAATTTATATTAGACTTAAGGAATCAAAACTTAGACACTTTTCATGCCAAGTGTTTGACAAAATGTCAATCCATTCAAATTGAGTTTTTGGGACAAAATAAGATAGGGATCTTATAGGTTGGAGGGTTTAAGATGCATCTAGTCGATCTATTACATATTTGGGTATACATATGGCATACAACAAATTCACCACTAGCAATTCATCGATGGAAAATTCATTGCTAGCAATTCACTGCCATGACAAATTCACCGCCGAGTAAAATTCACCACCAACAATTCTCTGGGGCAAAAAATTAACCACATTAATATTTTTTAATATATATTCTTTTGCAAAAAAAATCAAAGTTTTTAAAATATATATTAAAAAATAATAATGCAGTTAATTTTCCGTCGTGATGAATTATTGGTGGTGAATTTTCCCACGGTGAATTGCTGGTGGTGAATTTTCCATGGATGAATTATCAACAGTGAATTTTCCTAGAGCCATATATACGACTCTACACAGACATGTCAATAAAGCAAGTAGATGCCTCTACAGCTCCTTGGAATGCATTCTTGGGATGAGAATTGGGAATGGTAACTTGTCCAATGCCTAGAGATGCCCATTTTATCTCTTTGTCAATGGTGTCGCTTGCCTAAGAACACAAAAAAACATATACAACATACATTTATATATGTATTTCATGGACATATGTTGAAGTGTATCACATTATGCAAACATTAAAATTGCTTCCTTTATTGAAAGAACAAAGAGAGTAAGCGACCCAAACAAAGAAATAATGATCTTGTAGATACAATTTAAAAGAGACATTACTGTATTGGACTGGTTGTGCCCTGGTTCTTTAAAAGATTGGTTTTGTTTTGAGCTACAAATGAAAAAAAAATTAATGATGTTCAATTTGGAAAGAGCATACAAAATTGATTTGATAAATTTTATAAGGTGAGATGTGGTCATTAACATAACTAGATTTGAATGTTGTCCACAAGGTTGGATGGATGATTGTAGCATGGATGGTAGTATAGATGAGCTAATATTTTGAATCAAAACTAATTTCAAATAAGAGGATAATGATGTTTAAATTTTAGCATGTTGAAAAAATTATTGTCATCGTCATCTTGAAGAAAGTGGAACATGAAAGCCAAGATTGTTGAAAGAATGGAATAAAATCGATAGTTGCTCCATAGTTGCAAAAATAAATGTATAGAAAGAAGTGGGAAAGTAGTAGAACCACAGTCAAAAGCATGGTGTGATACACACATAAAGCAACAAAACAATAAGTGGAATGCATTAAAGTTTTTCCTTTTGGAAAGGGACCATAGTCATTATTCATAACATTGCTTTTACAAATAAATGCAATTTGCGAATGAAAATAGATAGGATGCCTTTACATTTTTTGTTTCAATTTTTTTTCAAATGAATTTCCCAATATTTCCATGATACATGATTAGCGTTTGGGCTATGTATGTTGCAAGCTCATTTTGTAGGTTTATTTAAACTTCAAGCCATAGAGAAAAGGACCTTGGAGGGTACAAGAGATTGATTCTTTGAAGAAAGTGATACCTACAATTGGTTTTATGAACTAAAAGAGAGCTCCTATAGACTCTTGTAGTGGGACACTAGAAAGCTCTCATTTGATGAGCTTACCCACCAATCCATGTGTATGTATAAGTTGTCAATGTATAAATTTTGTATTTGTATTTATTTGTGGATCATTATAAATTAGGAGGTCTATGGTGGATTATTATGGATTAGTAGGTGTAGCTTATTATGGATTAATAGTTCTAGCTCAATTTATTGAGAGATGAAATTTTTGTTTTTGTTTTTCCTTTAATAGGGGTTGAATAAGTGCTTTACTTTTGTAAAAGTATGTTATCTATGACCAACAATTCATTTTAACCTCCATTTTGGTTTTTCTAATATTGAGAAAAATCATTGTCTATGATTCAAAAATGCTCTTGTGGGCACCTTATCCTTGAATGTGTTGTCACTTAGTACTTCTGAACACACAAAAATGAAAATAAGGATTGCATGGATTATGTTTAATCTACATATGGTATGTGTAAATAAAATAAACTACACTCCTTAATATAAAGATAATTTATTTTAAGTTAAAAAGGTTAGCTTTATAATAAGAAAAACTAAACACTAGATGTAAGAATTGAAATCAAACTAAAATTGTAAAAGAAAAAGGAGAAAGGTTAGAGGAAATATGCATGGAATGATCATGAGGATCTTAAATTGGTTGTAGACAATTAGAAGGCACATTGGAAGAGCTTTTGGTTGTGTACTAGGGTTGTGGAAATTGTATTAGATGAAGATGAACTAATAGGCAAGCTTTTGCCTTGGAAGGGCACTAGTGACCCTCTTTAGGAGTTGGTGTCCTATAGGGGTGATAGTGACCTTACATAGACTCTAGTGTTCCTTAATTGTGACTTTGATTTCTTTTGGATTGCTTGCCAAAAATGGGTTTTCTTATGGTACTTGTAAAATATGGAATGTGCCTTGAGCGACAAGGAATGATCCATCAAAGTTTGTAAGGTGGGAGAAAAATTAAGAGATTAGTCTAAGGAACATGCCTCTATAAAGACTTTGTTGTGTCTATTTCAACTAATTTTACCTCACCACAACATATATATGGAGGCTATAAGAAAAACCATTATGGTGGCATTAATTCAACCAAAATCTCAAAAAACAATTTGAAATTATTTAATGACTAAATTTAGTGAAAAAATATTATTATGATAAATTTTTCATTATGGATGATGAGCTACTTTGAAAAAAATGTTTACTCTACTTAGTTAACATCAAGTGGAGTTGAAAAAGAGAACAAGTAATTGTGATAAACTCTCCAAGATGCACAAGAAAAATTAAGGATATCATCAATATTTTTTCTTATAAAGTTTAGAAAATTCCAAATGAGAACCTTATGTCATGGTTTACACTACCTTTTCCATTTTCAATTTGCTACACAGTTGTGGATAATTGCTTGATCCTAATTTTAAGGTGAGGAAAGTTTGTATAATTAGCACACTTTCAACAAAATAACATAGAAACAACATTAGCCACAATGATAAACAACAAAGACACACAATATGGGAAATTTAAGACATCTTACACAATTTAACCTAGAAATTACTCCTCTTTTTGTAATTGCTTCCAACAATTTTTTATGGTGCAACTAAGCTTTTGTAGGTGGAAGTAAGGGCAATGCCACAAAGCCTGATTAGTTGGGAAGTTATGATAACATTGTTGGTAGTGGACATTCTATCATGGATGTTGGGGAGGAAAGCTCTCAAGAGAAGGATATAGAACCAACAATTAGATGTCTATAGGCAATCATGGGTCCTCAACTCTCTTAGATGTGTGATCCTTTGTAATCTGCAACCACCACTTAACATATCCAAAATATTTATTCTTGTGGATTTTTAGTTGGTACTTGAGAATATCCAACATGGGAACTCATGTGTACAATTTTTAAAAAATTATATTGGAGCCTTTGGAGAAGGTTGAATTCATTTTTATATTCCACTACTAAACAACCAAGCTAAAACTACTCTAAGAGATGCAAAAAAAAAACTAATTTTGCCTATTAACAATGACAAAGGAAAAGGGATGAGAGGATGATATGGGTTAGAAGGAGAGATAAGATTAGATAAATAAAATAAAATGGTGGGTGATGGTGTGCCAAATGGGGTGATCAATAAAATTTCGCTTACACACTCAACCAATCTCTATTCATGAACACATAAATACTTATGGTGGGATTGCCTCTACACACTTAATTCCAACTTATTTGTATACAAAATGACATTAAATGAAATCTATGTCTAGTGGACATTCAAATATATGCAAATAATTCACTTCCATTTGGGAGCATAAGTAGACATACACAAACACATTCATAAATTCAAACTGGGGGGAACTCTCCAAGATGAGTTGTGAAGATCAAAATCCAAAGCACTTCTATTAATCAAATTCCAAATAATTTACATTAAGTTTAGGGCCATATTTATATAACTACAAGGAATCCCTATGTAATTGCGACCAAGGGAGCATGAGAGAATTTATAAAGAATAGTGAATGAGAGAATGGGAAGGGATAAATGTTCAAAGGCCCACACCATTTGGTAGATGATATTTTACTAATACCATATCCATGGTTGAGAAGAGGCATGCATAGGTAGTTATGAACTTGACAATTACCATTTGAGGCAATGATGACCTCTATTAGGTGTATGCACACTTTGTAAAAATTTGGTGAAAAGAGCTCATGTAAGTAACTAGAGAAGAGATCTTGGTCATCCATGATAGATATTCAGTGACAACTAAAATTAATGGGTTGGAGCGATGGAGTGTGTGGCAAACACAAGAAAAGAAAGTCACCTTAGACTAATACTGTTTAAATGGGAGAATCAAATAAGCTTGAAAGAAGAAGATCTATGTTGAGGTCATCGAGAGGGGAGAAAACTTGCGCAAAGAAATTTGAAGAAGGGGTCTAACTTAATTTTACAAGGGAGAGCTTGAGAATATCCACTCTATCATATTATCTTTAACCTTAATAGTTGGCATAAATAGAAGGGTGCTAGTTTGGTGAGAACTCCAAAAGTTCTCGAATAGGAGAAAGGAGAAGTTAAAGTGGCCCCCATCCTGGAGTTGAGACTAATAGCATACAAATGAGGTGATGTGAAGAGAGCCAAATTGTTGGATGCCACTAAAGAGCAATGATTGGAACATATTCAAGGATGTGAGCACGGTGAAGGTTGAGAGAACCTTTGAAAGGGGATAGATAGGGGTGAGATAGTGCTTGGAAGAAAACTATTTTCACTTTTATATTGATGATGGACAACTTGCAATAAATTTTTGTTGATGAGTCACCAAAAGAATGCCAAACATTGTGAAACCAATCAACTAGAAGAAGTGGGCCTTACGCAAGTAGGAGGCATAAAAAAGAGAGCTTCTATATTTTTTGGAATTTAATACTAAATTATTTTTGTAAGGGGTCAACAACGAGCCCACAAAAATGGGGTTGCAAATGACACCAAAACATACAGTAAGAGTTGAAGAAAGGCTTCATACACTCCATAGCAACATTGAGTCCCATGGATGAAAAAATGATTCATGACTTGAAGAAGGGAATCATGAACTAACAGATACATCACTTGAAGTCTAGAGGAATATATGTATGAAGGCATGAATTATTTAGGAGTGTATGTGAAAAAATACACTATTTTTTTTATTCATAGGGAGATCTTTCTTAAAATATTAAGATCCTAGAATCATCTTCTATTATGCTCAAATCACACACATAAAAAGTAAATTGTGCAGGTTTTTTCTTTCTTCTTCTCATTCATTCTTGGATGAACAATATCATGAGAAAGAGCTACATGTGCAAACTATCCATCACTATCCTCTTATGAAATTCAACACTAAAAAATCCTTCTCAAGTAGGAGTAGGCATTGATGAGTTTGGAGGTATCTTTTGAGAGACCATAAGTTGAAAGGGATCACTATTACAAGTTGTGGACACTTATTTTCAAAGACAATCACCACAAAATTAAAGGTGAAGACAAAAATTAAAAGGGAAAATTCCTATGAAGAATAAATTTAATAGGTAACTAATCATATCCCCTTGAATGATAGGTGATTTTGAATTCTACTCACACTCACAGCTAGGGGAATGAAGCCCAGTATATATTCTTATTCTAGTAGCTTCCAATGTATATTTCTAGGATTATGTAAACACATTTAGGCTCTTAATGGAGGGTTTTTTATGCCTAGATTATGTTACATAACATAAGGAATTATTGGTACCTTATAAAAAGGAAGACACCTTGGAGGCTACTAGCCATTATAATCATCTATGTATCGATTATTTGAGATGATCTTAGCCATTACAACAACAATCAAATAGAAAAAATATTTTGAGAGAGACAAAGGGTGAGAAAAGATGATAAACTATGGGGTCCTCTTGGAAAACATTTATAAGGAATGCTCATAGTTTAGAAGGAGGTTACAAAAAGTAAGAATATCATGATTTCATTGGAACAATTCTTCATTCGCCTTGCTCATAGAATGCACACGACCTAAATAAAAAATAAAAATTTCTTCACCATACTTTAAACATTTCCAAATTATCCCTCTATATTTTTGGGAGCCTTCATGCTATGAGGTCATTGGTAAATCTATTAATCACCTCTTGAAATTTGATGATTCTACTTCATTCATGGGGCATTCCACATTTGCATGCATTTTGGTGGATATTGACATCTCTGAACCCCTTCATGGAGATGTGGTTTTGATGGTTGGGGACATGTCTTAAACTCAACCTCTTGATTATGAGGACCTCCCCTTCAAATATTGTCGGTGCTTCTCTATTGTTCACCTAGCCTCAAATTGTCCTCTCTCACATCACAAGGGATCTACTACGTGGTGGAAGGATGATAATGATGACCATTTAATTATCCATGTTCATTATTTGTGAGATGAGTCCTCCCAGGATGATTATGTGTCTCTTGCTTCTGGTGTGGCTCCAATACCCTTGGACTCTATGGTGAAACCTCCTACCCTCCTTACAAATTGACTTGCCCTTGGCTTTAGACCTTCCTTGTCCTTCTCGTGCTAATAGATTCTGGATGGGGGAATCCCTCTAATTCACATTGTCGTATGCACATGGATTCTTCCTCTTTGTGTGCCAATGAGCCCTCAACGGGGGTTTATCCTCATGCTTCCCCTTGTAATGAGCATTTGGATGATAGTATTGCTTCGACTATTATTTGTAGGAGGAAAGGTCTTCCTTCTTCCTCTTCTCAGACTCATACTCGTGTTGTGTGTGAAAGGTCAACTCCCTCCTGACCTAGGTTCATCTAAGTGGGACACTAGTGCTCTATGACCTCTCTGTTTGTCTATTATCTTATTTGGTAGTTTGGCTACAATTGTTCCTCTTTGTCTTGCTTGTACTATTTCTCTATTGTTTGTCTTGTTTAGGCTTGTTTCATCCAGCCTTTTGGAAACCTTTGTATAGGATTGAGACCCTTTTTTCCCACTTATTTTTGTCTATTTATTGCTTTTGTATAGGGGTCTGGACCCTTTTAAAATCCTTGCTCACCTTAATAAAAAACATTGCCAAACTATCATCCATATAGGTGAGTGAGGGAGCTTAAGACACATTTAATGAAGATCACATTGGTCTCTACTTACAAAGCTATCTTAGGATTGAGGATTTTGATAAAATCTTCTATTTTAGGATTGCTAGGTAGATATTGTAAAGCAATCACTTCTACTTCATGAACCAAAATTTCTTAATATAATTTTAAAATGTAGAGGGAGTTGCTAGCATCATCCCAAGTAGACGGGAATATTTTTTTATCAAATTCTCAACCGACATTAATAATTTATCCTTTCTTTCTTGTGTTGTCTTCAATATTTCCAAAAAGCTATTGGTAATATTAGTGTAGATCATAGGGAGACTGTCTTGGCTACCTTGAACCCATAGAGTATCGATAATGATCAAGGATTGTTGTGGATAATTTTATAGCATGCTATACATTTAATTTTCATTTATCCATCGGTCAAAGTGTTGTGTTTTTAATGTAGGAAGGAGTGTTTGAGATTCATCCACTCTCACACAAAGATATTTTGCTATCAAGAAGTATTCAAACATGAGCATTAAACATAAGTGTTGGTTATTTTTTTAGTGGCTACATAGAGGTCACACATTGTTTGAAATATGGTAGTAGTTCCCTCTAAAATTCCACATCTTTCTTTAGCCTCTTGGGTTTTGCATGGAGTGAGTCATTTTCTTTTTTTCAAACCCTATAGTCTTCATGCAACTTCACTTTTTCTTCTACTACTTTCTCCATGTGTTCCAAGTGGCCCTCTCAAAGGATATCAAGTGTTTCCTATGCCTCATTAATATCTTTCTTTTGGATCTTGGTTAATTGCTTCTCTTACTTACCTTTCTTAGAAAATTGAGTTGCCTTAGAGGTGACTTATCTTTTTTTTGTTTAATTTATTCAAATTTAGAGTACAACAATATGTTGGATTGTTGATGGAAATTGATTCTATTTCCAAATGGGATGCGAATGAAAGTAACTCTAAAAAGCAAATATTTTACCTATATTTTTCCCATAGGTCTTAGTGGGTCAACCACTAGGGGATGAGAAACTATGTTCAACACCAAACTTCCATAGATATTGATCTAAAAACTTGAATTGAAGATAAATTTTAGTTGAGATGTTGCATGTTTGCAAGGTCAAGGTGATTGATCCTTATTTTCTTGTTCTACTCCCAATTGAAGAGAAAAAATTCCTTGTAGCATCTCTACCCATACAACACAAAAAATACTTAGGTTTTCAACTGTGCAGTAAATAAATCATTTCCTTAAAAGTAGGGAAGTAGATTTTTTCTCTTAACATCAAAACTTGCACTTGTATATTTGAAAACATAAAATATTTCATAAATTAAATGACATTTCTTTTCAACTTGAAAAAGGGATACAACTTTGCACTTTCAATTTCATATATGATTACAATTAAGTAAAGAATTAACAATTAACTATTGAGTTAAAGGTCAGGAATTCCATATCTAAATTACTTTTCTGTTTCACAAGCCTTGACATGTCATCTGCAAGAGGGAGAGCATCACCCTATCATTTTACCTTCAACTATAGATTGAGGGTCCCCGCACACCTTCCAACTAGAAGTGGCCCTACCCTTCAACAAAGAGTATAGTCAAGGACCCCCTAGTATTTCCAATTGATTTTCTAGTGTTGTGTCCTACAAAATCAATACAATCATATACTTATAGACTCCTTCTAACTATGTATGACACTACTAACTGGTTATGCAACTCTAGAGCACAGTGAACCAACAAGTGCAAGTAGAGACTTTTGCATTTACTTTGGCCAAAGTTTGAGTTAAATTCAACCACTTTCTTACAAGTGGAGTCATGCATTTTCCCACCTTTAGCTCGACTTGGAAACCTTAACTAACCTAAGGTTAACCCAAACTTACTGTTTGACTAATGGTTGACTTATTATAGAATTCTTTTTTAGAATGTGATGACTCACTAAGTCAATATTTAATTGGGTCGGATAGTTATCTCTGACTTCAAACACCCATGTTACATTTTTGTATCTATCTGTCTTGTCTACGACCACTTGTTTGAGTCCTTACTACAACCCATGAGAATAACTACTCTCTTATTTTAAGAATTTAATAAAACTTGACGACAAAACAATGTCAACTCGACCTTCCTAGTCATTATTTGGTATATTATTAACATATTCAATAACTCCATAATGATGAATATCATTTCACAGAAGATTATATCTTCAAATTAGGTTTTTGATTTTCTATGGTAAAAACCTATGGTCTTGTTCAAAAGGAATACCATCTTAAAATTTAAACCTTCACGACAATAATATCATTGGAAAATTGTAAAAGAATAATTGACTTAAAATATTGATTAATCATCTTTAATCTAGGTCAACATACTGTCCAGACTTGGAGATCTTAAAATGACTCAATTATTTAACCAACTTATTCTTTTTGGTTCAAGAACAATAACAATAAAATTGTGTTTATACACACCTTCATATTCTAATTCCTATATATATATACATATGTAGTGTAGGAAAAAGTACCCCTTTTTAACACTTAATTTGGGAAATAATAATAATAATAATAAGGACTGAATTATGCCTTAATTTAGTGTTGTAATATGTATTTTACATATTCACATTAAGTTTAGGGCCTTTTAATTAAAATGGACTTAATTGTGCCTTATTTTTGGTGTTGTAAGGTGTATCTTTACACTTTCACACTAATCTAGGGATTTATTAATTAATTGAGGTTAATTATCCCTTAATTGGACCCTTTAATTCAAATCCAAGCCTAATCAATTGTACTTTTTGAAGGGTAGAACCCGACATTCATCGATGCCATAACATAACACTTAGCATTGGAGGATGTGTGTCCTAGGTAAGTGACCTAAGACCCATTAGCTCAAAGGCGAATGGGTCATCACTTAGGCCTAGGACCTAAATTTTAAATATGTTTATGGTGGTATTTCAATGATTTCAAATGTGTATTCACATGCCAGCTTGTGTTATTTGAATTTCGGGAATTAATGTTAACATATGTATAAATAAGAGGTCATTTCACTATGTTTCACCTAGAAAGTTTTCATGAGCACCTAGCAAATTCAAGTTATCATAAGAGAATTATCAAGAGAATTTTAAAGGAATTCAAGAGCATATTTATAGAAGAATTACTACAACAATCAAGATCCCATTATCATGTCAAAGCTTTCTTGCATCATGCATGTTATTTGATCTAATATGTTGATGTAGTGTTCAAGATCAATTCAAGCATATCAAAGACATTGTTTCAAGATCAAGATTCACATCCATTGAAGCCATTTCATGCAAGTTGCAGATCCATATTCCAAGGTTCAAACAAGGTTTGGTGAGTTGTGACATTCCTTGTTCATTCATCATTCCTTCATTCTATTTCATTTGATTTGAAGGTTTAATTACCAAAATGGGGTTTGACCAAGGCAAACTTGATTCACCTAACAAACAACATTTTTCTCTCTTGATGTGTGTTTGCAGATTTTAGGTAGATCTAATGAAGAACAAAAATTGCAAAGTTGTCAAAGTTGTCACCATTCTTGCAATTTCACGGAAATTGACCTACAGGATTTATTTCTAGCTTTCTAACCGCGAGCTTCAGGAATCTAGGAGTGCAAACAGTAGAACAAAACCCAAAGATAGATTTTTAGGAGCCTTGGCTAGGACCCATTTGTCATAGGGTGAATGAGTCCTCAGTAAGCTTCAGAAAAGCACTTTTGGTGACTATAACATCACTTTCCCATTCTTATATTTGCAATTTGACTGTTGGTTCCATAAGAATTGAGCTCAATATTCTAAATGCACTTTATAGCTTGCATTTTGGGTTTGTTTTGCTATTTTTAATCTTTCTCCCCAACGTGTTGTTTGACTCATACCCCTATCCTTGCATAAAAGAGAAATTTGTAGATTCACACTTTGACTTGATTCACCTTGAGGTTCATAGTCAGATCATTATGTGGATCTCATTTCCTAATGAAATTAGAGAAGTAGGACCCCTTTTCTCTCTTTGGATCCACTTTTCCATTTTTGGAAACCCTAGGAGTATCCTATTTTTCTATGTTTCATTTTGGTGAACTTGACCTTGTACAATAACATTTTGAAAATTGGAGTCCTTTTAACCCTGGATCTAATTTTTTCAATAGATTGCATTAGTTTTGCATTAGTTGCATTACATTTAGGTTTATTTATATTGTGCATTAGTTTTCATTGCATATAGGGGTTTAAATTTGCATTTTTAAATTGTTTAAATCTAAAAAAATCTTAAATTTGCATGCATATTACATTAATTTTGCATAGTGTTTGCATCTTAGTGTACTTTTCATCATTTATATTCAAAAATTGGATCAAAATTGCATTTCAAAAAGTGTCACATAGTTCATCATTTTTCATTAGTTTTACTTGCATTTACACATCAAATTCTAGAAATTTTTGTTATAGAAATACCAGTCTGAGACCTGAAACATAAAACACATAGAATCACTCAGAACTTGCATTTTTCAATTTAAAAAATCCCTATACTGGGACCCATTCTCCCTTGGGAAAATGAGTCCTTGGAGGCCTACAAAAACCAACTTTTTTGAGCTTTTTGTGGTTTTTTTGTACTTCCTAGAGCTATTGGTAACCTATTGTATCAGTCTGGAAAGTTTCAAGAATTTCTAATTTATGCATTAAGGTCTAATCATCCATTTAAGTTAGGAATTCAAAATTAAAAAAATGTTGCATTTCATATTTGTAGAGCAATTAGTGTGTCATGTTTTCATCACAAAAGTCTCTTGTTATCATACTTCATGTTCTATTTTCTAGATTTTGTTGAAAACTCTAAGAATTTGTTGTTACAAGCATATGAATGTGAAGTCATTTCCCCTCTTTTCTTGTTCTTCATTGATCCCTCTCCTGTGTGTGAGAATAACTTAGTAAAAGAAAATACAATCTTGGGCATTCATGACAATCGAGTTTGTTCTTCTCCCAATATCTCTCATATTTGTGAGGAAGATATTTTGGTGTTAGTAGATCCAATCAATGAGAGTCATGAGAATCCTATTTGTTTCTCTTCTCCTACCCCTCCTACTTGGGAAAATATTATTAAACAAAAGGATGCCATCATTGATAAGCAAGAAAATCCAACCATTGATAACTCCCTTACCTGTGATGAAGTCATTTTAGAAGAACCAAGCGTTGAATGTCATGAACATCTAGCTTGTTGCTCTCCTAAAAACTCTCCTACTAGGGAAGATATCATGGTGCAAAAGAATGACAACATGGACACATGCCTTTCGAACAATAGCAATGTGGCTTCCTTAGATGAAGATGATGAAGTGACATTAGACTCCCCTTCACTAAGAGATCATAAAAATAAGGATAAGTATTTTGAGGTTATGAATATTAGAACTTCTTCGAGCCCTCTAATTCTTAGACCTCCTACAAATCCTTTAATTATTGAACCACTTGAGCCTCAACTTATCCTCTATCCACCCTCACAACAACCATAAGTTCAAAATAAAACCATGCTTATCCTTGAACCACCTAAAAAGCAACCATTACCTTCAGGAGCTATCTTGAACTTTACAAGGCAACATGATAGTGACAATGTTTCACAACAACCAAATTACAATACCGTTGCTCATACATATAATAGTAGAAAAAATTGATCAACAACCACAAACAAATCCAACGTCCCTTCCATTACCTCAGCCATATCTCCCACCTGCACCTAATATCTTGCAGCGTAGTGGTAAAGAGTATGATCTTGTTGAACAACTTAAAACCACTCCTGCTAAGATATCCTTATGGGATCTTATTCAATCCTCCCCTCATTGTCATAACATGGTTCAAATTTCTTTACGAAAAATTCCTACCCCTCCTAATGCGCAACCAAATGATATATCAACCATAATTCAAGGAGTGAATGCAAACATTTTTTTCCACCAAAGTGAGCTACCTCCTTTGGAAGTGCAAAAACAATATGAAGCTTTCATGATCATAGCCCTTGTTAATAGGACTGGGATAAATATAACTCTTATTGACAATGGATTGGCCCTTAATTTTTATAGTGTGAACCTCTTGGATAGGATTAAAATGGATAAGAGTAAAATTGCACCTGATTCTTTGTCCATTCGTGGGTTTGATAACATAGTAAAACAACCACTTGGTGTGATCACATTACCTATTACAGTCGAAAAAGTAATATTACAAACCCTAGTCCATGTTATGCCTCATGATCTTTCATATAATCTTCTTTTATGCAGACCATGGATTCATGAGATGAATGGAGTGCCTTCTACTCTTCATCGTAAAATGAAGTATGTTTATGTGTAAGAGTGAATTTGCACCCCTTGTGTAAATTCCCCTTTTACATCCCTCCACCTTAGAAAATAAAACTTGAAGGCAAAATTCCACATCACCCACCTGCCTTCCATCCACTTGGCGTTTGTCTTGTGTGTCAGTGGGGGAATGTTTTTCGGGGACACAAGTGCGACACATGGACGTCTATGCGACGCACTACCATCCCTGATAGATTCCTGCCTTTGGTGTCCACAAGGACGTTACGCCCTCCATTGGGAACAAAGCATAATGACTCTGTGTCAACTAACTGACTTGAAAACGACTCTTTCCCTCCTAATCTTCTTTCAAATTCCTAATTTTCACTATCACTTCATCCTCTTAGAAGTTCTTCATCTCTTTAGCATTCTACTTCATCCTCTTCACAATTCTAGCAACTTCACTTGATCTCTTAAGCATTTTCACAACTCCATTTGAGCATTACAATAGCTTGTTACTCCATCAACTTCATCTTTGTACGTGTTGTGCTACCATAGAAACTACAAGTTTGGAGTCTTGCGAGACCTCCCTTCGTCACTGTTACGACCATGTCAACTTTGCCAAGCTCGTTGCCTTGCATTCTCCCTTCATTGGCCTTGAGTTCCTTTGGGTGGAGGTGTTATTGCTTCACTTTCCTTTCTTGTTGTGGTTTGGATGGAGTAGCATTGTATCTTTTGTAGTGTTCAGTACTTTCCTTTCTTCTTTCCTTTATCACATTTTCTACTTCGTGGCTTTCCTAGCTATTTGTGGAGGTGGAAACACCAAAGGGAGGGTTTGACTAAGGCAAACCCCTAACAACCCAACATTTCTTCCTCTCTCGGTTGTGTGTAGGTGAACGTGTGTGTGGAGCTTACTGGCGAACTAGAGCCTCAGTGAGTTGATATTCATCACCCTTATCTTAATCTACCTTCTTTATCATTTATGTAGCCATTTCTTGTATTTTATTATGTTGTTTATTTCGTTAAAATTAGTCAGCTAGGCGGATAGTAGGTTTTCTTGTTTTTTGTACTGTATTTCATGTTTTCTGGCCATACGGACACCAGCGTACCAAAGAGAGGCCATCATGTCATGCTGTCATCCTAGATTCGTGTTGTCATCCTCAGATAGAGAGCTATTTGAGGTGTAGTTTGGACTCTAGAAATCAGCTCATCTAGCCTCATTTAGCTTTTTGAATCTATAGAGTGAAAAAAGAACTTGAGAGTGCTCTTTATTCTCTATCCTCGCCTTAAATACTCGTTAGCTTGAGGTAAGATAGGGTAGCCCTCTGCTCTCAGCTCTCCGTGACCTAGAGCCTTGGTGTGGTTGGTCCCCTCTACCTTATAGTTTACAACAACAAAGTGTATAAAATCGAGGCTGACCCTAAACTAGAAATTTGTTTGAACATTGAGAAAGGCAAGGAAATTCCTTTGAAAACATTGACACCAAATACACAAGTACAACCCATGAATGCAAAACAAAAAGATAAGTGCCCTAAACCCTTCACAATGTTATCATTAGATGATTTGGGATTATTGTGTTTTACACCTACATTCATGGGTGAATACAAGATCACAACAAAAGAGTCTGAAAAGGGAAAATAAAAAGCGGTAATGTCAACACAAAATTCAAAAGCATCCACTTCAACCACTTTAGAAGAAGAAGCAAATTACACAAAAAACTTTGAAGAAGTTGATTATGACCAACCACTGAATCCAAAAGAAATGGAAAAGCTTTATGGAAGAGGTTATGAGATTTTGAAACAACTTGGTTATAGTGGAAAAGGATGTGGTGCTAGAGAACAAGGTATCCGTGTCTGTATAGATCCTAAAAATCAAGAAACAACTAGTGGTCTTGGTTAGTGTCCTTCAAAAGAAACAAAAGCACAATTTAAATAAGTATTATGAAACCACATGCAAGTAAGTATTATTCAAGTAAGTAATGGTTGTTTTATTATGTAAATAAGGGTAATCATTACCTATTTGATAGAAGCTGGTTATAATAGTAGTGAAGTGTAATTAGCTAATATACATAGATTATGGAAATAAGGGAGAATATATAACTTACATATGGAAGCTTAGAGCTTAGTTGTAATAGAGTGTTTTATAAAAGCACATACAAAAACTGATTTGTTCCAAGACATAATACATTACATACAACTGTCAAAAACATTATATGTGTGTTTTATATTTCAATATAATTTGTATTTTTTTTGTTTTTGCAGACATTTATTGATAAACTCCAAAAAGGGGATAAAGTTGAGGTGTTGGATTCGTTTGATGGTGCTGCTACGGGCATTGGGCATATTCACTCACTATCTATTGTACATGGAGTCAAATTGAAAGGAATAGGAGATGCACATGTAAGTATGTTACAGGTCACAAGTAACATACTACTTCCTCATCCAGACAAAATAGATGGAGTTTTCTATCTAAAAGAGAAAGAAGGGACCTTCACACAGTGACCACTAAAATATTTGAAAAAAATGACAGAGTGTTAGCTGTAAGTGCACAAGAGAAAAAAAGGGTTAGCAACAACAGAGTGTGGAGATTGAAGTTGTAGATAGAGAATGTACTGAGCTCGAATAAGTTGAACCTAAACAAAAACTAGAAAATCTGATTTGGGTGTACATTTTGTGAGTAGAATAGAGAATGTTCTATCTTACTGTACCTATAATGTAAAACCCCTTGATTATGTTTTTCTCTTTTTGTTTGGGTTCTGCTCATTCAAACTAGTGCATTATAGAAGAGGGGATATGTTTTTATGTAATTAGTAGACGTAGAGAACAAGGGTGTAGAAAAAGTACATACAAAGCAGATAAATAGTTGTAGAGAAGAGGAAAAGTTGTAGAGAGTGCAACATACATGTATGTGTAGTTGCAAATAAGTTGCAACATAGAATTGTCATCAAAATTGTAATATCTTGCATAAGCAAAAAAAAGGCATTGTAACTTAGTTTTCTCAGTCACAACACTGAGAAACACACTTTGTAACAATACATTTTTTAAAGAAAAGACACATTTATGTCTTGTATCTACTGTAAGAACACATTTTCTCAATAAAATTTTAGTATTTTGCCTTCTTAATAGACATTTCATTATGTGTAAATGTTTTTCTGTGTTTTTATATGTTTAAAACTCAATTAAAGCATTGTCTCATTTCCAACAAAAATAATTAAATAAACTACCAATTGACTAAATATACTACCAACTGATAGAAATCAGTGAAGAAATATGACTAAATATAATGATTATGCAATTAATAAACAACGTATCAATATACCTACCAGTTGACAAAAATCAATGAACAAAAATAATTAAATAAACTACCAAATTGATTAAAATGATGATTAAAATTAATGACTAAATACACTACCAATGGACAAAAATCAGTGAATTAAAATGACTAAATAAGTGACCAGTTAACAACAATCAATGACTAAATTAATGACTAAATATACCAGTGAATAAAAAACAACTGAATAAGTGACCAATTTAAAACAATCAATGACTAAATTAATGACTAAGCACACCACCAAATTGATCAATCAGACTACTAATTCAACTACCAAATCGATCAATTAGATGAATAAATCAATGACCAAATCGATCAATCAAATGACAAAATCAAAAACTAAATCGATCAACCAAATGACTAAATTAATGACCAAATCAATCAATCAAATGACTAAAAATGGTTTATAGTGTTTTAAACATTAATTTTATTTAGAATAAGAACTAATTAAGCTTGATGTTCAATATTTAGAATATAAAATCCAATATTGAACAAGGAGAAGTTTATATTTATCATAAAATTTCAAATATTATATTTTAGATGAAATATCAAGTAATACTTATTTGAGTTCAACCATTTGATAGACTAATTTCCTCAAGGAGGATATCAATGGTTTAGGCCCTCTTAACTATAATACACTCCAAGAGAAATCTATGTAATACAACATCTACCCCCATGTTGATACATATGCATCATAGCTCTAGCTAGGACAATATTGGGTTATATTATACACATACCTCACCATCCCTTGGCTTTTGAATAGGATGCCACATCAAAAAAGCATGCTTCTAAGGGCATAGAACTAGGGCTATCATGACATGTAGGAAGAACATCACAATGTAGCTTAAAAATATCACAAATATCTAATGAAGGCATAACCTTGTCCCATAAAGCATCACCTCTAGATGTATCAATAAAATGTAAGGTTGCTACATCATTATCATCCATCACACAAGGGGTATAATCATCATGAATCATTTAAGTGAAAGCACCAACAATGTCAATGGAATAGGAGAAACTATATGCATGAAATCAACTCACTCATGAAGAACATACATCGTCAAAGTAGAAAAAGGATACAATATCATCAAGGACCAAAGAGTAGGAATCAATGAGAAAACACATTATAGTCCTTGATTTATGAATGAAGATTTAATCCCAATATTAAGACTCATAAAGGTCCATGGTTATTGATCTAGTAATAAGAAATAATAAAATATTGAGGGTAAGAACAACAAATAATGAAAGCCCAAGCCTAATCAAGATAGAGCAATGGAGCTCAAACTAGGGTGGATCCAAACTTGAATAAGATCTAAAATACAAGGTACAACAATACAAAAATAGGTTTAGAACATTAACATATAAGGATAAAACTTAAGGAAAAACCCTTTGAGGTATAATAAATGCTAAGTTCACCAATATATGTAGGAAAAATAAACAACCCTACATAAATATCTAGATTTAATTAAAATACAAAGCAATAATCAATACACATAGATAGTATGAGTAGTTGAGGGTAAAATAATTATGCACACATTTTCATTGACAAGTACAAAAATGAATAAAGAAAATAAATATACTTAGATATAGGGATTGACAAAAACTATTTTGTGTCAAATAACTCTTTGTTATTCATCCTTGTATCATGTGCTTAGAACATTACTAAATGACACCTACCAAAAGTTGATAAAATACTTATATTTTTCTTTGGGTTATTTTTGTATTATAAAAATGATTTTCATGCATGTAGATATGACCTCTAATATGAAAATTCAACCTCTATTAGTGAATTTGACTTGGATGGTTTTGATCTTCAAAATATTATTCATCTTGGGTATCTAAATATGATGGTATTGATAGATATTGGTATTTTTTTCTGCTAGCCATGAGACATGACTTGCTTCTATCCTTTTGAATTAATCAAACACTTGGAATTTATTCAATGATTTTGATAAGTTTGAAGAAACTCTAAACAACCAAGCAAATGCCTAATTTGTTCCTATCAATGCAGACACTGGCAATGCTCTTGTAGTGATGATGTAATATGTACTTGAGTTGTTCTTCTAGACGTGTCATAGATTCTAAATGATTTAAATGATTTTTTTTATTTTTTATGCAACAACCTTACATGCAATTAAAATGTTTGGTACTTAAGTTGACAAGTAACAACTATTAGGAAGGTATCAACTTGGGCCCATAATTTAAATTTACATTCAAAAGTTTGAAGGTCAAATATGCACTTCTAGGTTTGATCTAGTTACAGAGAATAAATACATTGAGTCTACACACTTGGGATAGATAGAGTCTAGTTCAATTGGATATTATATCATTTACCAAATTTTACACATAAATATGCAAATTACACACTTTTCTTTACATATGCGATAAATAGGTCAAAGTGAGCCTAAAATAGAGGAGAAGAATGTAAGGTATGTACTTTTTACATTTGCAATAATGTAACATTGGAAACACTCCTTGTACTATTGCTCATGTGTTACCATCTCCTTCCAAAAAGGGTGCTTCCCCTCCACATGGACACCAATGTCACCATAGTCATAGTATTCATTCTAGACATGACGTTCATATATCTCCTCAATATAGAGGATATTGTTGGTCCCCTTAGACACATGGATATAATTTTTCTTCTCAATGTATTAAATACATTTCTAGTTGGCATGATAGTGGCAAGTACTTATGACTAGCTCTCAAGCAATAACTCATGTTCAATTACTCCTACTAATCAGAAAGAGAAAAATATAAAGAGGATACCATTACATGTTGGGAGCATATTCATGGTGACCAAGACCTCTTAGATGGTTGGGGTAATTCCCTTGATAGATACCTTTGTCCACCTCCCATTGGAATTGCTTTAACTATATAGTAGTGTGACTACTTTTGTTCTATTTTAGGACTCACATATTAAATTTTGGTGTATGATTTCATTCTACCAAATTTTTTACGTAAACTTGTATGTTATATATATATTTTTTTAATATAAAAATACATTATTCATCTTTAAAAATATTCTTTAACATTGATAGATGTTCTACAATGACTGTGAATGTAAAATTCATCAAGTCCCCTTTGGGTTTTTTTTTTTTGCTAAGTACCAACCCATGCCTCAAATAAACATCATCGACCCTTTTTGATAAATGACCACCAGCCTCCGTCACGTGTCCACTCAATGCTCTCCGAAGGAATTCTCTCCTTTGCTCTTCTACCGACCCCTGCTATGCTCCCACGTGTCTTCACCGTGGGTATTTTTAACTACTTCCCTTCACTTCCTCTTCAGGCCCCGCCCGTGTGCCACGTAGCTCCCATTTGCATAAATATTTGGCGGGCCCCACAAGTGACGTCTATAGTAAACATTGCTGCTACATGTCATCCCAGTGCAAGCTTTCAATGAAGGAGGGAGAATGAACCACGAGCTGCGCCATGTTGCCCTCTGTCTCATTGTGGATGCTTCTTCAACACAAAGGATGGAGCAAGCTATGGGCTATGATATGCTACCACGTTTCTAACTACATATACTGGGTGGTGACACTTGTCTACTCGAGACTTTGTCGGGACCATTGTTATCATTCGCAAGGGATGCACCAGGATGGGGAGTGACCAAATGCTATGGCCCAAATATTTTTGTTGTTGCAACGACTAAGGGAATCATTGCTACTGCATCATTGCTCAAGATTCCAAATCTTTTCAATTATTGCTTGCTAGGCGGTGGGAATGCTGGCTATATATATTGATCTTTGCTTCTGAAGAGGGGTTGGAAGATTATATGTTACATGGTCCAAGTTCCATGGGTTCAAGAATTACAAGATTTTAAAGAGACACTAGGCCTTTTCATTGTTTAGATTATTGTAATAACTCATAGACTGTGCCATTGTTTGGCCTCTCTATTTTCTTATGCTATTGATAAACTTTATACTATGCCATTATTGTTTGAATGGTTCATTTGCAGAACTTCTATAATTTTAATGCAAGTTTACTAGTTTAGATCATGTCTTTTGACTCCTCTTTTCAGTGAATGGGTGTGAAAATTATTTTATGTCATTGAATGTGTTGTTCATGCTTCAATCTTTATTTTCTGTCATTGTAGGACATACTAAATTGTTGAACGAGCCCTTAGATCATATCTAAAAGATAGGTTTATCGTGCCTTTTATCTAAATTATGGTGCATTGCCTTAGTTAGATCCTTTGTTTTTATATCTACTTCCTTTTCCCATTCCAAAAAATCAATTACAAATGAATCAGACTTCTTTAAATATCTGGAGGTCACCCAGTTTAGTGCAATAAGTCCCCCATAAATTGAGTTTCCCACAAAGGGCTGTTACCTTGCCAATTTTTGGCATCAACAATTTTTCTTTTTCTTGGCACGCCCTGTGGGACTGAACTTAAATGCACCTAATTTTAAGGAGGGTATATGAGCCATCGACCTATTACTAAGTCCCAAACAACAAATAATCTTGGTTTATTAGTACCACCATTAGGGATAGTACAACCCACAACCCAATTAGTGAATGTTTCACTTCCTTCGCCCTTTCCGCTAGCCATGTTGCTTGTTGCTAATATAAATTATGTGGCATGGGATGCCAGAAGTCCTCTTGTAGCACCAATAGTGCCTGCCATTTGGGCCGCTATCTCAGTTTCCGCCCTAAAAGCTATACCTAAATTCACCGGGGATGGCTCAAGAACACCATCTGAACATCTACAAGATGTTGCAAATGTATGTCTGGTACATGGCATTACAAACCAAAATATAGCACTAAGATTGCTCGCCGCCTCTTTCAGAGGTAAGGCACTAGACTAGTACCAGACTTTGTAAGCAAACACTATCAATACCTGGGATGAGCTCAAAGATCCTTTCTATTAGAGATTTTCAAACGAAGGAGACCGATCCTTGCTATATTATCAGTTGTATGTCATAAAGTGGGCCCTGCACGAAGCCATGGCTGACTTTAATGCCCGATTCTATACAAGTTGGCAGAGAATACAAGTTGATATCCGCCTGCCGCCCGATCTGGCATTCATGTTCTACTTAAAATCTATCAACCTTGACATTTCAATGATGATCCAGTCCCTCGGTGGAACCACATTACTGGGCACCTACAACATCATTGTCAAGGCAGAGAACAATTTGATAGATGCCGGGAAGTTACCACCCCGACCCATCATTCCTATATTTTGAGAAATATCGGTTCCTGCTCAGGAGATGCCCTCTACCAGTGCACCAAATCCTCCTCAATCTAGGTAAACATACCCAAATGTGCCACAAAATGATGCCTCTACATCCGACTCTTCGAAGCAAGAGATGAGCGAGTTCAAGGAAATATTGTGAACTATTGTCAATGATATAACTATCATCAAGTTAAACTAGGCAGTGCCTCCGAGGTCGAGCTACCATAATTATCAAGGTGGGAAACCTTCTTACCAAAAAAACCAATTTCAAGGAGGCGCTCGCATGAATCCACAGGTGCAAACAACAAATCAAATAGTATAGGTGTCTTCTCTGCTATAGAGTGCTAATCTAATCTCGAGCAGAGAGTTAACCACATGGAAAAACAATTTAATTGATGACACCAACCCCTGGTGCTTCCCTTGCGGTGATTCACACATGCCCCAAAATTGTCTGCACGATAACCTACAACAAAAGGTGGTGGAGCAGCACAGCTAAGGCACAACATTAGATCTTGGAAGCTATGTGTATACCTCTTCGCAAATGGACAATGTGGTACTCACCGCACAAATGCAAGGATGTCACTAGAGCAAGAAGTGGACATTGCTCTTGATCATGCACTCTTCTCATGGATGGAAGAAGAAGAAGTGGTGTTTTCCAATGAGGCATCCACATCTAAGACACCGCAAGTATAGTACGATTACAACACTCGCTTGAAGAGGAGATTCACGGGCGAACCAGTCATCCTACAACTAGTCAGCCCGCAACCTAAAAGCACTTTTGACCAAATGCCTACTACCCCTGCAGTGGTGACACAATGTCCGCCGCGAAAGGAAATTGTTATAGTGAGAGATAAGGAGTAAAACCTCTAAATCCGCCACCGTTTAATGTGGTGGAACAATTGAAAAAATCATCCACTAATGTGTCTCTGTGGGATATCCTAGCCATTCTAGAACAAAAGACATTACTACAGAAGGCTCTCTAAGAGGATGTGAGCGTCACGCCAACGGAGTAGTCGCTCAAAGCAAAGGCTGTTGATTAATCACCTCCTACCAAAATACTTACAAATAGCACAACAGAAGCCCCTGCTGAAGTAAGAGATAAGCTGAAGCCTCAACCCTTCTTAACTCTCATTATAGGGGAGAAATTATTACATAATTCCATGATCGACTCTAGTGCTAGCACCACAGTCATGCCCAAGTAGATAGTTGAGGCCTTAGGACTTAGCTATGAACCTTTGAAAAAGGGGTTATGTAACTTGATGGAAATAAAGTTGAAATTGTAGAACTCATCAAAGACCTCCCATTGAATCTGTTCGCTTGTCCCAGTATCACAGTCCCTCAAGACACTCTGATCATAGATGTTCCCCCTATGTTTGGTCTTTGCCTATCCCATAAGTTTACTTAAAAAATAGGTGGGTATTTTTCTCTAGACTGGTCGCATTTAATCCTAAGGACCAAGCATGGAGCTAAAATGAAGATAGTATTTGAATCCTTGCATTTGGAACATGTTGCCGATGAAGCCATGATCAACTTTGAGGCTGCTCATACCTTTATCACCAAGAAAGAAATGTATTACACTGAGCTACTAGAAGATGAAGAAGTGACCGGAGATCAAACTGATTGAGGTGTTCTCTTGAGCGAACATTAGATACTAATCCTTTTGGAAACTACCATGCTACCGGGTTGGGAACCTATGTTATCTATGATGAAGATCAAGTACTCTTGAAGGTCATCAAAGAATTTGAGAGTGGTCAAGCCTCAAAACTGTGGACGTTGCACTTTGATGAAGCAAAATGCAAGGTTGGCACAGGAGTTGGGATATGTTTAATATCCCCACACAATGAAAATACACTGAGGTCTTTTCGCTTTTAGTTCGCTTGCTCAAAAAATGAAGCTGAATACGAAGGACTGGTGCAAGGTTTAAGCCTTGCAGAGCGAATGGGAATTGAGCAATTAATGGTGTTCAGAGATTCTAAACTAGTAGTAATCAAGTTTGCAAAATTTTTGCAACCAAGAATTTTTGCATGCAATCCTATAGACACTGAGTTTGGGACCTGAAAGAGGGCTTTGAAGCATTCAACATTCAAATGATGCTTAGAGAACATAATATAGATGTGGATCACATGGCAACAATCGGATCCTAGTTTGATCCTGCCTCTGACCTCATTCACCACACACTCTGTGTGAGTGATAGTCCGATTAGCCATTCCAAACAATGACCAAAGCTGGCAAGTGTTCAACAGTGATGAACACATTGCATCATTCATCCAACAGTCAGGAGAATTTTTTGACCAACTCCAATCGAAGATCGCCAAAGCTTATGAAGGAAAAATCATTCAACTGAAATCCAACAAGCTTCCAAAGGGATTGGTCACTCTCAAAAATATTTTCGATTGTGACAATGCAAGAAACAACAAGAGGAATTTTGTAGAAGATAAAGGTGACTATGCAGATCTTCAGGTCGGAGATGGAAGAAAGCTCAAAGTTGGAAAAGATGTTCCGCATCATGATAAGGAAAGGCTCATCGACTTTTGCAAAAAATATGGAGTGGTGGCCTGTTCATATGATGACCTCAAGGGATATGATCCCGATATCATCCAACATACAATAGAGCTGGCGGAAGATGCAAAAACCGGTCTACCAAAAACAGAGGCCAGTCAATCCCAAGATTGAAGTGCTAATGGCACAAGAATTAATAAAGCTGATCCAGTCACGAATAGTCTTCTCAATTAAGCATAGCATGTGGGTATCCAATTTGGTCTCGTTCCGAAAGATGAATGGAGACATCCGTCTATGTGTAGACTTTTGGGACCTAAATAGAGCGTCCCTAAAGGATCATTATCTGTTGCCTTCAATGGAGTCAATCCTGCAAATGGTGGCAAGATCAGAATGTTTTCCTTGTTAGATGGCTTCTCCGGTTACAATCAGATCTGGGTCAAAGAGGAGGATCAATATAAGACAATGTTCACTACCAAGTGGGGAACGTTCGCATTTGCTAAGATGTCGTTTGGCCTCTCAAATCAGGAGCCACCTTCCAACAGGAAATGGATATCGCTTTTAGTGAACTAATTCACTTTTAGTGAACTAATCAACAAGATTATCCTAATCTATTTGGATGATTTGACGATGTTCTCCAAGTCCAAGGATGATCATTTTGATCATCTTGAGATGGTGTTCAAGAAATGCTAGGAGTTCGGGATATTGCTGAACCCAAAAAAATATGTCTTCGAAGTACCGCAAGGCAAACTATTGGGGAATGTAGTGTCCAAAGATGGAATTTCAATTGATCCCAAGTGGGTGAAATCAATCAAAGAGCTTCCCCTTTCGGTCAACAAGAAAGGCGTCTAGTCCTTCTTGGGAAAGGTAAATTCTGTTAGCAAATTTATTTATGATTTTGTAGGAATAATTAGGCCAATCACCCTGATGTTGAAAAATGATCAAACATTTAAATGGACAAAAGAAGCCAGAGAAGCCTTTGAGAAGGTCAAGGATGCTATTTCCTTCACTCTTGTTTTGGTTAATCTAGACTTATCAAAGGACTTCATAATGTATGTATTCAGTAGCAAGTCAAGCATTACTATTGTTTTAACTCAAAAAGATGACGAGGGAAGGGGAGAACATCCGATAGCATTTCACTCCCGGACCTTGAAGGAATATGAGACAAACTAAAAATTTGTGGAGAGGCAAGCATTTGCAATAGTTAAGGGGCTCAAGAAGTTCTGACACCTAATCTATTGCAATAAGGTGATTGTTTATGTCACACATTCTAGTGTGCGTGAATACATCATGGAAGGAGAAATCATTGAGAAAAGATCCAATTGGATCACCAAGATCCTCAAATATGACATTGAGGTCAAGCCTACAAATATTGTTTGGGGAGGAGGACTATGTGAATATCTTGCACACGATGAAGCAATGGCCACCGAAGAAGAGTAGCCGGAGCTAGTCCTAATGAACCAGTCAAATTCTGAAGGTTGTTGGCTGGCAGACAGTGTAAGGTTTATGCAAACAGGAAAATATCCATAGGGCCTTCCTTCTAAGAAGAGGAGATTCTACCGATTACAAAACGGTGAATTCGTGCTCATTGAAGGAATCCTATTCAAAATAAATTTTAATGACATTCTATTGTGGTGTGTTACCATAGAGCAAGCAAAAAGGATCCTCGAAACTTACCACAACAGTCCCGTAGGTGGGCATTTCTCCGCAAAGACCACCACCATCAAAATCATATGCGTAAGGTACTTTTGGCTGACATTATTCAATGATTCCTATTCCTTGGTAAAGGCTTGCAAGGAATGCCAGTTCTTCGTAGGAAGAAGAAAGAATTCTGCAATGCCTCTTCATCTGATAGTGGTTGACGAGCCATTTGTGCAATGGGGCCTGGACTTCATCGAATTGATCAACCTAGCCTCCAGTGTAGGTCATAAATGGATCTTAATGGCCACTAACTACTTCACAAGGTGGACCAAAGCCGTGTCACTAAAGAATGTGATAGAGGTAGAGATAGTGTATTTCCTAGAAGAACTGGCGACAAGATTCAACCCGCCCAAAACCATCATCTTCGATAACTAAGGTAAGTCAATTTGCACTTACGCATGGCATATTCCTTAAAACATCATCAAACTACTACTTGCAGGGGAATGGCTTAGCCAAGTCGACAAACAAGAATCTGGTCTGACTCCTCAAAAGGATCGGGTCGGAATACCAAAGGGAATGGCATAAAAACCTCTGAGCAGCGCTCTAGGCAAACCACAACTCCTAAGCAAGTCCTCAAGACTTCGCTGTATGAGCTAGTATATGGAAAAGAGGCGCTATTGCCTATCTCTATGGAGATTCTAGCATTACAATTGCTAAAATCTCTTGAGGTGGAACAAAATGGCGGAATGGAGGTATAGCTAGCCAAGTTACTAGAAGTACAAGAGAAAAGGAAAAAGTCCCTAATAGCCATGACTAACTACTAATAGGTGGTTAAACAGTGGTTTGACAAGAAAGCGCCTGACCAAGTTCTAAAGTGTAGAGACTTGGTGCTAAAGTTTAATGAAAGAGCTGTGAATCCAAATCAACACGGGAAGTTTGTTAGCCTTTGGGAGGGCCCGTTCAAGATAATTCAATGCAAATAGCATAATGCATATGAGTTAGAAACTATGGAAAAAGAAGCATTGGGAATTTTGGTCAACAAAATTTAGCGTAAATTATTTAATTAAAGCGTCCATATCCTGTGGATGTAAATATGTCTATAGTATTTTTTTCCTTCTTTCCCTTTTGTTTTGTTGGTTGGTCTTTTTATTTATTCTATGGTTCGAGGTGGAAAAGAACAAGTAACCCATTATTGCAGAGAGCAAGAAAATAAACTCACAACTCATAGAACATAAAATCAAAAACCCACATGCAAGATTGAATTCATACATATATGCTGAAAAGGAAAAAGATGACCCATGAAGCAAATAAAACAAGATGATTATATAAAGTTATATTTTCATTATATATATGCTTAAGTATTTACATTGTTAAAATGACTTAAGGGCCATGCTTCTAAAAGTATATAGTTCTATTTTGCTTCTTTCATATATTCTACGAAAAAGCCTTTTTCAGGCATGTATACAAAAAATAGACTAATTGCTATGAGTTTGTTTTTAAAAGGCAAACAAAAAAAACATGGAGGTCTTCAGTCCACAACATAGGCAACAACAACAGACGCATCAACAATAGTGTCCATAATATCTTCGTCCACAGGGGCATCATTATCAGTAGCAACATCATTTATAGGAGCAATAACTAGATGCAGAGGGAACACTAGGCTCCTGAAGTCCATGTACCAGTCAATATCGTAGAATGACACCACGTTGTAGATGCGAAAGAGAAAGTGGCAAGCACGAGTGACCCTCTCACGGTGCTCATTTTGTGACTAGAGGCGAAAGCCACTTAGAAATGGTAGCCATGGTATGACTGTGTCCTCTTCAATGAACCTCCTAAGGTCGCTCGTGGTTAGGATGCCTCCACTGTATGCAGCGTTTGCTACTACCTCCCCGAGGCTGTTCAGGTACTTTAGAAAATTTTCCTTGACCGAACACAAAATCAATGACTTGGGAACTCCAATATCCAACATGGAGGAAACAAAATACGAGCACATGTTAGTGTTAACTTGATATTTGTCCTCGTAATCAAGGAAATCCTGCCCCAAAACCCATTTCATGACTATGATATCTAGTGAGTGCTTGTTCTTCGTCATCCTTTTCAAATGCCTAGTTGAAATATTGCCTAAAAAAGTTGTTTGAGTCTTATGACAGACTAGCCTAATTGGGGTATTCATGTTGGCAAACACTCTATAACTACCTTAAAACTATCTCTGCAAAGTGCCTAAGTCTAGCCTATGAAAACACTACGCAACTGCGAATGCTAAACTACTAAGCCAATTACCTCTTACCGACTTTGCTCAAATCATTAAATGCGATTTCGCTACTACTTAGGTGCCTATTTATAGAAAAAGCGAGGAAATGCGTGGTGGTTTTCTTACCATAAACGTGATGTTAATCGAGTACCAACTTGAAAGTCGTGCCTGAACTTGCTCAAATTTCCCACCCATTTAATTTCCCACCCAGTTGCGTCTGCTGAGTATTGCTTGCTATGTGCAGAACTAATAAGGGTTAATTAATTAGCCTAAGCTGGTAGTAGCAATCGACAGTGTTTATATGCATGACCAAATATTGAGGTGTCATTCTCCAGGTGTTTTGCTTATTCCAAGGCAGAGCTCATATCTTTTCAAACACTGATCACATCTTTGGCTTAATCATTCCTTTTGGGATATTAATTACCAACGGATATGAATGCTTAAGCTGCTAGCAAAGTGTCAGCTCAAGTTCCAAGAAAATTGTGCTGTACAATATAGTTGCTAATTGTAATTATGAATTCTTGTCATATCAAAATGGCAAGTGATTCATCTCGCACAAGCCAAAAGGTTGGTGGTACATGCCAAATTAAATGCAAAAAGGTAACTCCCATCTACCACCTTGAGAAAAGATAGCTAAGTATTGCATGCAAAAGGTTTAAGCACTTAAAAGGTTTTTTCAAATATGCTACTCAGAGCAAAAACAATTTCTAGTGCACCACCAAAGCCGAGCTAAAATTGCAGAGAGGTTCAAGCTAAGCAGAAGCTTCCCGCAAATAAAAAATGGTAGAAAGTTCAATCCAAGAAGCATATGGAGAGGCAATGCATTAGCCGCCAATGTCTTTGAAAAAAATTCTTATGCCACACTGAGTATTCCAGACGAACCAAAGTGGGCAAACACACAAGAAATAGAGAAGCCCAAAAGCTATAGAAACCACACCCTAATCTAGAAGGACTAAGATAATATTCATGATCCCGCTCTTGCAAAGAACCCCAAAGGATTGAGGGAAGCGGCCTATGAAAGAATGAAGGTATCCAAACAGATAATGTCAACGATAGAGAAAATATGGTTTAGTGGGCATCCACAATATATGGTCCCCTCTGTGCACTACTACCCAGAATTAATCGATGCGGCCATTAAGCATTTCAACCCAAGCACCAACACTATTGAGGGTTGAACTTTGTCAATTAATATCACCTCGGGAGCTATCTGGAATATGTTGTGTATTCCTGATCATAAGCAAAGAAAAATGAAAATAGAGGCATTCATTCCTACAAAAGGGGAAAATATATGGAACACAAGGGATAAGGCTTTGGAGTTTTATAACAAAGAAACCCAAAGGATTGAAGTAGATTAGCGGAAGCCACCAAAGATCTCGGCACAACACGGTGCTTTCAAAATAGACTTGCAATATGCCTTTTCAGTGATGGCATTTGTTTGTGATTTGGACATCGACAAAGAGGTGCACGCATTTCAATTGGGTCCGAATTTCCAGTTCCGCAGGCAACAATCTTACTTCTGGTATGATTTTGCAGAATACCTCCCATAGGAGATGATAGGGAAAATTACCAATTACCAAGCTGAATGTAAGTTCAGGTTTCCTTCCTATCTCGCCCATATGTTTTTGCATCAAAACCCTGATTTCTTTGATAAGCGTGTGAAGCTGTCTATTTTTTATGAAAGAAATAGAAGAAAGTCAGTTTTTGTCTGGAATCCTCTCCTCTCTTCCACTTTCGACTATTATGCATTTTCAGATTATTTCTTGACTCCAATTTTGAAAGATTTGCAAGGAGAGGATGGTATCAATCGACTCACCTTGACATAGACAGAGTATATGCAGAACTTCATTCCCAAATGTGACTGGTTTTTTAGAGCATATTTTACATTCATCCAGATGAGAGACTTCATAGGGGAACCATTCTGCCTCCCAACATGCGTAACAAATCGAGTGCTAGCCCTTGAATTGTTCCGACAGGTTTGCATTATTGATGCTACCTTCTGCACAGGAAAAGCAAAGAGGAAGAGCTTGTTCAAATGTCTGATAAACTTCAAGATAGTGAACATGAAAAATAAAAAGGAAGCACACTCGTTGTTGTAGGATAAGTTGGCTCATCTAGGGTTGGTAATGATCTGCGACAAATGGAATTACAACCCTTTCAATGATCTACCATATGAGCATATCAAAATAACTCATAGTTCTCGGCCTTACTGGGAAAAGAGGTGCAACCTATTAGAGGATGAAGATGAATTATTGGTTGACTTGATCCACATTCCTATAGAAGACAGACTACCATGGAATAAGTTCTATTTTGTTGCAGCGGATTATAATGAGAATTGCAAGATGGGAGCCACCCTGTTCAATGAGTTAAGAAAAGAACAAGAATGGAGTATAGAAAGGATCAGAGCCTTTTGGGTGTATCGCCAAGAGACAAAACAGCTAGATGCCCCTTATAATAGCGTGTCAGACAATGAACAGTTTGAAAAGTTGTGGGATGATGAGCATCCTGCTTTCGACTCAAGTGCTAGCGGAGGCAATGAATCTAATGAAGAAGAAGAGTAGGCAGAGGAGGAAGCTGACACATCGACGTCCTTCGTTCAAAAAATGAAAAGGTCCATAGGGAAACCTGCCTATGTTGCTTCAAATGTGCGACTAAATATATCAAGAGCCTCACAGACGCTTAACTGGGCCTCAAAAGCAATAAGAGGTTCCCAACAACAATAGTCAGAGATTATAGAGATGGGAGACTCCCTGCCCCCTGAATGAAAATGCATGAAAGCTATTATGGGAGAAGGTTCATATGAAGCCGCTACAAGCCAAGTGCTCACAACGGGCCAGGAGTTCAAAGTAAGTGAGGAGCCAACAACAGGCAAAGCACCACCACCATCCAGTCAACAGGTAATGTTTGCTCCTTCTTTTCTTACTTCTCAATCTTTAGTATCCTTTGTCATTTACGCGGTGCCCCTTACTCCAAGTGTTGACCCTACATTCTCAGCCTCTACCACAATGTTTGTGGGAGGTTTCTCCCAATTCGCCTAGACAGGGCCATCTATCTTAATGCCTCCGCGAACCCTGACACCAGCCACCACTGCCCAATCTCTCCTCGCCTCTCTTTTTGAAGGCTCAGCTGCCATTGGTACCCCTATTGCCACTGCTACCTCGGGTCTGACCCAATATGCCTAGCAAACAGACTCTATAATGACTACCTCGTCACTGTGACAACCAATGATCCCTTTCGCTGGTTCGCAAACTGAACTTTGGCAAGTCCCTTATTTCTCCCCGCAGACTGTTACTCTCCAGAAGAGAAAAACACAGGGGCCTACCACACTTACATTCCCTTTTACCATACCTCCCGGTGCACCCTTTGCAGGCGGGCTAGTTTAGTTGCCATTTCAATTCATAGCCCAAGGAGAGGCCACAAAACAAGTGCGGGCTATTAGAATGCAAAAGAAAAAGGCTAAGGATGAAACAAAGGATGCAGAGTTGAAGGTATATACTGTGTATAATGAGGTGTATCAAACGTTGAATTTTGCCACCATGTACCTGAACACCATCAAACCACAAGGGGAGATGTTGCCAGATAATTATGACATGTATGTTGTGGGACTCAATCTGAGAGCAGCCCGACCGCAGGACAAGGTAGAACTCATGGAAGAAACACAGCGGGTGGTGATGACTGACTTTCTCCACTCTAGACGCCAGTTAAAGAAAAAGGAGAAGTAGCTAAAGTTTGTGAAGGAAAGGGTCAGTTTCTTGGAGATGAGGGAGAAATCGCTAGAAGCAAAAGTTGTGCACTTATCAGAAAAAGCACGGGCATAAGAATCAAAGCGGAACAAACTCCAAGAGGAACTCAAGAAGTCCCAATTCGTTGATCCCATCCTAATCAACGAGCTGGAGACAAGGAACTAGGAATATTAGAGCCAATTGGCCCTAGTGGAGCAGAATCTGCAACAAAAAGATGAAGAGCTAGCATCTCAGCGCGCTCAACATGAGCAGAAACTAGAAAAGAATAAGATGGACTTTGAGGGCCAAAAATCCCAATTAGAAAAAGAGCTCCAAGAGACGAAGTCTTCTCTTGACATAGAGTTGGAAAACCATGCCCGAGCCAAGGAAAACTGGTTTAAGGAGCTAAGTAACATCAAGGAGCAACTTGCATCTGCAAAAAAGAGAATTGCAAAATTAACAGAGGATGTTGGCTCGAAGGATGCAGAGATTTCCCTTCTAAAGAGCGCTCCCTAGGCCCCTGCTATGCAACCATACCTCATTCTAGTAGCTTAGCAGTTATACATTTTATACTAGGAAAAGGTTAAGGCCTTCTCCCTAACACTACAACCAACACTCCAATATATGTTAGAGGCAACAAGCTTGAGCAACCCGGAGGTCCACAGAGCCATTGAATAGTTTCCACAATTCATCATGAAAAGGGTCCCTCAAGCAAAGGATTTTCTAAATAAGTTATACATGGTCTCTGATAAAAATTTAGCGAAGGAAAGGATCAAGGATCAGAATGTTGCTGCCAAGACAACAAATAAATTTATCCACTGCCACTCGACCATCCTGCTTACTAATGTCTGCGTAGCTACTTTAAACCAGACTATGGATAGCATGCATTATTTTTTTTCTCGGCTAACTGAGATGGGCATGCTGTCCCCATTTCTTGAAGATGAATCAGTTGCCACAGCTAAGCAAATTATAGAGAAGATTGAAAAAAAGGAGCAGGACCCTACCGTTTTCTAGAGTTTCAGCCAACCTCCTCTCGTAGAAGATATTGAAGGTGTCATCCATCTGGTTGCGCGACTACTTTTCCATTGCGAGTCAGGGGTTGGTTTTCCTAAGGTGCTGCCTTATAAAGAATTGCTCAACCTAAGCGAAGCACAAGAGAACTTGCGCGATATATTTAAACCATCTGAGGATGACTGACTGCCCTTATAGGCAACCCTTTCTAAACTCTGAATCTGTCATCCTATGGACGACACTCTGGTCTGTGCACTAAGGAATTTTTTGGGTTCTTCGTTCCTCAAGCGAAACACCCCTGATAGTCGCCAAAAGCCGTGAATGTAAAATTCATCAAGCTCCCTTCGGGTTTTTTTTTTCCTAAGTACTAGCCCATGCCTCAAATAAACATCATCGACCCTTTTTGATAAACGACTGCCGGCCTCTGCCACGTGTCCGCTCAACGCTCTTCGAAGGAATTCTCTCCTTTGCTCTTCTATAGCCCCCGCTATGCTCCCACGTGTCTTCACCACAGGCTATTTTTAACTACTTTCCTTCACTTCCTTGTCGGGCCCTGCCCGCGTGCCATGTAGCTCCCATTTGCATAAAGATTTGGCAGGCCCCACAAGCGATGTCTATAGTAAACATTTCTACTACATGTCATCCCAATGCAAGCTTTCAACGAAGGGGGGAGAATGAACCACGAGCTGCGCCATGCTGCCATCTGTCTCCTTGCAGATGCTTCTTCAACACAGACGATGGAGCAAGCTATGGGTTGCAATATGCTGCCACATTTCTAACTGCCTATACTGGGTGGCGACACTTATCTGCTCAGGACTTTTCTAGGACCACTGCTATCATTTGTAGGGGATGCACCAGGATGGGGAGCGACCAAATGCTATGGCCCGAATATTTTTTTGTTGCAATGACTAAGTGAATCATTGCTACTGCATCATTGCTTAGGATTCCAAATCTTTTCAGGTATTGCTTGCCAGGCGGTGGGAATGTTGGCTATATATAATGATCTTTGGTTCTAAAGAGGGGTTGGAAGATTATATGTTACATGTTCCAAGTTCCATGGGTTCAAGAATTACAGGATTTTAGAGAGACACCGGGCCTTTTTATTGTTTAGATTATTGTAAGAACTCATAAACTATGCCATTGTTCGACCTCTCTGCTTTCTTATGCTATTGATAAACTTTATACTATGCCATTATTGTTTGAATGGTTCATTTGCAGAACTTCTATAATTTTAATGCAAGTTTACTGGTTTAGATCATGTCTTTTGACTCCTCTTTTCAGTGAATGGGTGTGAAAATTATTTTATGTCATTGAATGTGATGTTCATGCTTCAATTTTTATTTTTTGTCATTCTAGGACATACTAAATTACTAAACGGGCCCTTAGATCATATCCAAAAGATAGGTTTATCATGCCTTGTATCTAAATTCTGGCACATTGCCTTAGTTAGATCCTTTAGTTTTATATTTGCTTCTTTTTCCCATTCCAAAAAACCAATTATAGAAGATGTTGACTTCTTTAAAAATCCGGAGGTCACTCAGTTTAGCGCAATAAGTCCCCCATAAATTGAGTTTCCCACAAAAGATTGTTACTTTGCCAATTTTTGGCATCAACAATGACATCAAGAAATTTCATGTCATTACCATGCAAATAAAAACCAAAACATAAACTAACATGCAAATTCAACCTCTATTAGTGGATATAAATTATAAAATAATTCCTCATTAAAAAATATAAAACAACTCTTAAATTATTAAAATAAAATAACTTTTAAGTAAATAAAAAAATCAATATAAATAAAATAGAAATTTTAAAATAAAAATAAAATAGTTTTTAAATAAATAAAACTAGTATCGATATCTTAAATATATATTTCTTTCTTCATTCAAACTTTTATATATATATATATATATAAAAGTAAGAGTTTTTGTTAACACTCATTCTATTACACTCCACCCCTTGTCATTATTGAATGTCTCTCAACATCAATAAAATGTTTTAGTACTTGTCATTAGACTACTTTCAAAATTAGTGATGCTTAATTAGTTATTAGCATTGAATGCCTCTCTATATTAATAAAATATTTGAGTGATTGTCATTAGGCTACACCCAAAATTAGTGACAATTAGTTATTAATACTTGCCTTAATAATAACCAATTAAATAAAATTAAGACCTTATTAATTTAATTAGTTATTATTATCATTGACAACAAATTATAAGACCTAAGTTTTTATTCAAGAAATATTTGTCTTTTTTATAAATATATTTATATATCTATTTGTGCATGTATAATATTAATAGTTTAAATATATTTTAAAATTTAATATTTATATAAAAATAAAATAAATTTTTAAATATAAATGTTTTAATTTATTTTTAATAGTGACCAATACAAATATCTTATTGACATGTATCTATTCTCAATAATTTTTTTTATAATACGTCTAAATTAATTTATATAAGTATATTTTAAATAACTATGTATAAAATATCATAATTTTGTGAAACAAGAAGAAGAGATTCAAACTTGGGACCTCATACTCCTAATAAATGTACATAAATAATACATGAAAGTGGTCAAGATTCTTTAAAATGTCATAATTTTGTGAAAGGAGAAGAAGAGATTCAAACTTGGGACCTCATATTCCTAATTAATGGACATAAATAATACATGGATGTGGTCAAGATTCTTTAATGTTTTAAACTTGACCTATTTATTGTAGGATGTGAATTCTCTCTAGATGTAGATGTGCCAATAACAAAGATGACTTCAAATCACGACATTTTGTATAATTATGTATTATTTATTTTTAAAAACAAATATTAATTAAAGACATTTCAAATAAAATTAAATAAATGTTATTTACATTAACTATAAATATATATCTAAATTATCAGACAAAGAGAGTTTTGGCTCGATTGACTAAGACAAGAGATCAGGTGGTCTAGTCTCCTCCCATCCTCATGATACCGAACAAACTAAATACCAAAAATTTCTAAAATCACATTATCCAATACTATCCAATACAATCTAGAGGGCTAGGCTATTGGAGGCCATTGACCCCCATATTGGACAAATCCATCAAACTCTAAAGATAGCATTGCATCATGTTTGGATGACCTCAGCCCCCGTTATCCGCCTGTCTAAAATGATACAAGTTCAAATCCTGCAGGGGGTAAGGTATGTACACCTCATATTGTGGAGCACGAGTTAGGTGCCTCCCTCAGATTTGGGAGTATGAGGAGTCCCATATATACTGTAAGCTGTCTATAGACCCAAAAACAAATTGCCTCCTATTTGTGAACTATAAAATAATAATAACAATAATTATTATTATTTCAAATACCAGAGAAGCCCACATATAATGCCAATCCTAGTACTTTCTGGCCTTCCTGTTATCATCTAATTTCCCCCTTACCTTATTTTGGATTGGGTGACGTGTGCATTTTGCATTATGTACACTTTGTGGGATTTCTCTGTCCCCATTTTTTGATCTTGGAGATCCTTTTTTAATACAATCATCTCGTAAATTGGAAAAACCTACGAGCCTGTAATTTTTTTCTTCAAAATAAACGATCAAGGGATTGGATGATGTGCTTCTACAGGTGTAGTCCGGAAGCTGCTGGTATGTCTATGTGTGTTTCTTTACAGTGTGTTTCTTTTTCTTCTTTAAGTAGGCTTTTTGTGTTGTACAAAAATCAACTGAGATAATCCTCACTGGAGTGGAATTCATGCATAAAACATAAGGGTTTTGATATTGTTTTGGATTTGTTTAGTAAATTACTGAAGTTGTCTGTGGAATTACCCTTGTCGTGGACTAAAAGAGTGCCCAACAAGGCAGAGTGACTGTCTAGGGAGAAAATTGAGCCACATCAACCGTCAAGACATGCTACAAACATATGTGAATAGGTTGGTACTGTTAATCTGGTGCAATTTATTTTGTTTCCTATAGCTTCTGCATCTTAGCATATGGGTTTTCTGGGTGAACATTGCTAATACTGTATGTCTGTCTGGCACATTAGATAGTACTACTGCACCCTTTCATGAGTATGTAGCTATTTACGTTTGCATAGCCACTTGTTTCCGAGATCCCATACTTGGTAGTCCTAGAAGGAGCAGCTCCCCTTTCTTTCAAATTAAATCGTTATATGATAGTCAGTCCTCTATGTGTTTGGTTCCTTCGTGTCTTCAATTTTCTGGGTACTTGATTTCTTTACTTGTTTTCAGTGTTGCTAAATTGGGTTTGTAATGAGGTTTTAGTACTTTGGATCAAAGAAATCTGCAGAGGTTGTGTGATGGGGTGCGCAATTTTCCATGTTTTTAACAAATACCTCTCCTTGGTTTCGTAGCAATTAAGAATTATGAAACTTGGTGGCGTTCTAAGCCTAATTCGTTGCTTGCTATGATGTGAATTTCAGTTTTTCTCTTTCCGCAAATTCAGTAACAAATCTGCGATTTTGTCATGACTGGAAAATGTGCTTGGGAAATTACTAACGTTTTTTTTAAGATCTGTAAATTTGTCAGACAGGCCGGCCAGAAAATTTCATTTCAACAGTTTATGGTTGTATGATGTATCCGCTTGGCTGCGGTCTAGAGATGAATTGGGGTACTTACTGCAACGATTTTCCAGGTTCAACCTGTTGGGTATACATTATGTGATAATGCAGTTTTAAGTTAGGTTCAGCCTGACAAGCATATGCTGCGTCATAATGCAGATTTGAGTACTATTTTGAAGGGGGTTGGTATTCCTCTAGCCTTCAGGAGGCGTTCACTTGATCCAAAAAGGAGTGTGTATTCGTTGTCAACTATCTTCTTGGATTTGACAACTGATGAGATGGAGCATGTATTGTACATTTGATTTTAGGATGAAACTGAAATATTTTATTTTTGTTGTCAATTCTTTTAGGTTGAATATTGACAGTTGTCAGATGGACTGCATGCTATATCTCTTATTTTAGGATTAAACTCTGATTTGTCTTGCATTTCCCTGGAATTGTCAGAAACGTAATATCCTCTATATATTACCTGGAATCCAACAATTGGATTCCTACAGCGCAATATGGTAAACGTGTTTGATGCATATATTTCCAGAAAATATTCAGTTCAGACCCTGTGTTCCACGGATTCTTGGGACAAAGAGACGGGTGACCAAGGGCCTAGATTTGTGGATGGTGGCGGAGGTTTGTGGGCGGAGCCCCTGCCACCAAGCACAAATTAAAGCCTTCAAAACCACACAAACCCTCAGGCCTCATGCCATTTTCACAATTTTATCACGATGTTTTCTATAACACCAAGTCCTTACTATTTTAAAAACATGGGAGTGATTTGGAATGAGGTTTAGAAGCCTATTTATGAGTTTTTGGTGAGTGCTTAGGGTTTGGTGGGGCCTTTAGATCATTAAGGTTATTGTGGCACACAGATTGAAAACACTTTTTTGTTTTTTAAAAAATATTGACTTTTTCATTTTCCTGCCATGGGGGATGCCTAGAAGTCCTAGGGACGGTTGGGAGACTCTAGGAGTCCCCTGGACGTCTCAGGGATGTCTTGGAGTTCCCAAGCCATCCCCAAAGTAGCGGGATGTCCTAGAAACATCCGTGGGTTGGCGGCGGAGGTGGTAGGATGGTGGTGGGTCATTTCCCCCAAGCCCCCACATCTCAAAAATGTGGGGATTTTTGGGGGGCAGGGGGACGTCGTAGTGGAATAGTGGAACTTTGACCCCATAGTAGCATTCCATTTGTGGGGCATTGACACACAGCAAACTGAAAGTGTAAATGGAATTCAATTATTCTGGTTGGATATGGGAAAAATCAAAAACATGGTAAAAAGTTAAAAAATTGGCAAATTAAAGAACACTAAATATTCAGAAGAATATGGGGGAAAACAAAAACTGTTATTATTATTTCATGCCAAATATATTGTGTAGAAATAGGAACAAACATAAGAAATGAAAATAGAAGGATAAACGAAAAATAAAAAAACTGAGTTTTATAACCAAACAGAGGCAGTTCTTTGGAAAAACCACTAATCACAGCCCACTATGCCATTTCAAAACTGCTGAATCAGTTTTTTCCATAAACCAATTTTAAAGTTGAAAATCCTGTGCTCTTTTTTTTAATAAAAACTGCCATAAAAAACAGGTTATTCAATAAAATTTTATAAAAAATCACAGGTTTATAACTTAAAAACTGGTTTCTGGAAAAACCCAGTCCAGTAGTTTGAAGTAGAATGGTAGGCTGCAATTAACCACATTTAACTGCCGGGTTTTTGATACTATGGGTTGAACTCTCACAATTCCCCTATCTTAGGCCTGATTTTATCATAGCTGGATTTTTCAAGCAGTAAGATGTTTACTCAGATAGCGTTGTACCCTTTTGAAATTTGATTATTGTCGTTCGACTTATAGAAGTGTGAAATGTTACAATGTTAACTAAGATGATGTTGTTTGGTTCTTTGTTAGGTTTTCTCCTCAATTAATTTCTATAATAAATTTTTTGTTACAACTTACAAGTTTTCTTGGTCTTCCTATGTTGTTTGTGTAGCTAATAGAAATCATTTCTAATTGTCTTGTGTTCTGAAAATTTTCAAATTTATTTTACTTACTTTCAGTGTGTGGGCATCGGAAATAGGTTGTGGCAACAAGCTTCATTTTTTCTGGAATAATGTTGTGGTAGTAAACTTCGTTTTTCTTAGAATAATGCTGTGGTAATGAGCTACACTTTTTCTGGAATATAGTAGTTGTAATAAGCTTCACATTTTTAAGTCATGTAGTATTTAGAAAACCTTTTCTTCTCTATCCTTCCTATGTATGCTAACCGTTTTGGGTGACCACCTTGGGGAACAAGAGACGGATTTCAGCTGTTCATCTGCAGATGCCAATGCCCATGCGTGATACATGTGCCTATGTTTGTATTTCAAATCTAAAAGGTATTAATAAGTTTCCTCCCAATCTTGTAAAGAATAATAATGTAAGTAGATTTTCTTTATTTTAGCTTGATAGTTTTGTATCTGAGTATGTTTTATATTGCTAGCTTTTGATTAGTAATCTAACCATACTGCACTGCTGTTCTGTTTTTGTGGCTATCTACCATTTAGTTTGCCTGTAAACTTGTGTTTTCTGTCCTTAAGTTACTCAGCTCAGTCTTGCTATTTCAAAATTCACCAAAAACATTCCCACCATCTGCACCACTTATTTAAATTACTTTTTTATCATATTCTCTAATTCTGGCAGTAATATGTTCCTCTCTATAATGGATACATGCGGTTCACTTGATGAAATATCTCTATGTCCTTTCTTTTTCTTTGTTTTCAAATTTTCCAGTGCTGCTCATAGTATTACTTTACAAATGGCAGAGGGATCATTCACAAGAAGATTAACCTTACACAATGAGGACATAGACAGAGAATTTGCCAAGTGACATTCTTATATATATATTGCTCAACAAAGGATTATCTGTTCATAAATTTTCAAAAACGCCCTGTTTATGGAAGCAATTCAAATTCACAACATTAAAACAACCAATCTATTTACAAATCTGGTCAATAGTGATGTGTGACTTATATACCACATTCTCTTTTGCAGAGATTCGGACAACTGCTTGAACTTTATCTCTGGATCCGAGGCCTCTCTCTAATCATGATTTTGGTTGCATTGGTTGTACGTCTGATGGAAGATTTTGCATATATGGCATCTAGAGTTGTATCACGTTTGGCACGTCTGTTGCCAATGCCCAGGAATGTACGGCGATCTATTTTGCGTTGGCTTCAACCTCTGCAAGTGCAATATCCTGTCCATTGAATGTTGGAAACCTAGCATTTCCAGCAAATGGAAATCAATGAGAACAAGGCATTTAAGTGTTCCTGCTGTAAGAACATCCATTCAGGTACATATCTGAGAAAGTAGATTATTATAAATTAACATATCTACTTGGAAAATGCAGTGAAGCTGGTGGGTAATGGACTTTGCAATGGAGGACTAGTTGTTCTTCATGTGCCGAGTTTGGATCTGATCTAGGAAGATATCTCACAACAGTATTCATCTGTTGTGATTAACGAAACAAATACAGTGTTCTTTGTGAAATCCCTTATTTGTGATGTTGCAAGTAGGTATGTTGTTTGCATGCTTTTCTTGTGGAAAAATCAGATTGTTGGCATAGCATGTTAGTAATTATGTACTAAATACCGTCTCAACTTAGTTGTAATGGGTTTTTTTTGTTGCCCAGCTGTAAAGAAATAAGTAATAACTAAAAGTCTAAAACTGTAAATGCTTTGTATAGACTTTTATAAATGGAATACTCTCTCATCTGGATTCAAGTATAATTGGGGTGGTTTCAAGTGATGAAAACTTGCTTGATACTGGATATATAGGCAGCTGAATCAAAAGAGCTTTTTTCCCATTTCTTTATTAACTGAATACGGCATCTTGTGTTTAATGTTATTTAATTCAATTATTAGTTTTTCCTGTTTTTTGTTCTAATAGGTGCAATCTTATTTATTTAGCATTGTGAAGCATATCCACTAGTCTTGGTCTTCTAAGGGTAAGAGAGTTGGAAATTCTTTCCTGGGCTAAGAATGATCTTTTCCCTTTCGCTATTAATCTGTAAAGTTTATTAGTATTATAAATTGAATCTTACCATATCTATAAAAGGGCATGCAGTAGAGGATTTGCATGTTATACCAGTCTTCTATATGGCTGTAAATTTGTAATATACCTGTTTTATATAGAAAATAGTCTAAAACAGTTGAGAACACACTGCCTAGCGACATTCACATGTCTTACTATTTCTGGGATACCAAACTAGAACAGATTTTGAAGGGACTTCAAAAGCATAATAAAAGAGCAAAATGATAACAGTAGGAACTGAGTGGTCAATCATTGATTTTTACTTCATTCTTCATCATTTTTGGGAACCCTCTATTGTGGGCTAGCAGCTCTAGTTTCTGCAAGTGTGCTTTCTCTATCATTTTTGGGAACCCTCTATTGTGGGCTAGCAGCTCTAGTTTCTGCAAGTGTGCTTTCTCTATAAATGCTACTTTGTTTGAATTCCGTAAAGATACATTTGCATTAAATCATAACATGTACTCTTGACCAAATCCAATGAAGAGTCGTGCCTTGGTAATCCTACTTGCTCTAATGTCCTTTCATAAGATCTTCCTCGAGATTATTTTCAAGGTGCTGGGGACCTCTCTCTTCTTCTGATCCCCTGGTTTCTCCTTCCTTTTTGCTAACTTCCCATCCATAGTTTTGTCTAGTTGTCCCCCATAAAATTTTGAAAAATTCCTAAAATTAGTCTCAGAATTAAAGGGTCAAAACCTTCCTAAACATATTCTCCAAGCTCGACTGTCTATGATTAGTTCAGACCAGTTTTGTAATCAATTGCTCCAATAGTTGAAAGTTGAGCAACTCATGATTTGCCTCAATCAGGGTGACACTTGCCACTATTATGCTAAATGCTTTGTTTATTATCATAACATCAATTGTTGTTCTTCTAAACCTTTTGGATCCCTAGTATTTCTTTTTCCGTACTTATACATTTTTAGCGTTGATTCATCCTTAGGTTTTTCCCTATTTAACAAGTAAACCTGCCTCCCTGATAAAGGAGCGAGTAGAACCAAAACATATTAAGTTTGAGTGAGATGGCAGGCTTCTCCTTTATGTATTGGGCTAAGTTAAACTTCACAACCCGAAACTTGGGGTTGCAAGTGGGGTGTCCTAAGAAACTCCTAAGGCGAATTCCTTGGATTTGGAAGCAGCCTGACTAGTGGAGGGTCTAAACCTGGTAGAAGACCTTACAATTAATGTTTTAATGAGAGGGCAGGGGACTCCCAAATTATCATCAACATAATAACTGAAGGGGGACAACCAAATTGGTAGATAATCAATCTACTTGGAGAAGTAGCCTAGTTGTATTTGCATTCTCAAAAAGTAAGATGCTAATATTATTATGGGTAGCTAATTGAGTAGTAGATTTCCTCTCTGACCAAGGTCGATATACTTACACATCAATCTGTAGCCATTTCCAACATAAATCGTTTCTTTATGATTGTTTCTTGACTAAGCAAGGCATAAATACTAAGATGTTAATTAGTAGACATTGCTAAAAAAGAGTGGCCAAGTATAAGTACCCTTCTCGAAAGTGATATATTCACTTAATCTTTCTTCATTGTTGCACAAAATCGTTCTTACAGTAGGTTGATGTCTAAGTCATATGCCCCCAATAAGTGCATGTGTTCACTGATTTTGTCTATTCATTTAATTGACATGATTAGGCCTTTATTTCCATGCAATTCTATATGGGCATTTTAAGCTTCTGTTGGCTCTTTCATCTCTATATGTGTTTTAATGACTCGAAGCTTCAAAAGCAAATAGAAAATGAAATTATGGACGATGAGTGTAGTGGTCTATTCTTGAAGAGGCTACTCAAGGTTACTTCAACATCTTTGACAGTAAGGTATTGAGCTGTCATATTTGTACTCGGAGTAGACATCAAGAAAAGGAAAACCTAGTGTCATTCAATGTTGGCTCTCATCATTACAACACTTGTGTAGAATTCAAGAGCAGGGTAAAGTGAATGAAAACATAGGGAGTTAATTTGGAACACTATTCTAAAATGAACAAGCATGTGGAAATAGGCACACTAGGAAAAGTGGAGGTAGAGATGGAGCTTCGAGTTAGGTTGGAATTTTTAGAGAAAGAGGCATAAAGGAAATAAA
>VDFB02326976.1:0-20707 GCA_007258455.2 Sequoia sempervirens
TTTTATATTGGCAAAAAAGTTGACAATTTTTTCAACAAACCCTTTTCATTTCATCAAATTTGGATAAAAAAAGTCATTAGCCACAAGGGCGAACTTTGAAAAATGAAGGAAATTTTGTAAACACATTTTTTCCATTGAATTTCCAGGTTTAGAAATCCCGAACCAAATCCCAAGCCAAATCTTGAGCCTAATTTTTTGTTAGAAAAATGGATATCTGTTATAAATGGATATCGGTTACCTCTATTATTTATAATACATAATATTTAATATATTAATATATACTAATATACTAATATACAAATATACTATATATATTATATATTATATATTATGTATTATATATATTTAAATTTTTTTGATACATAAGATATTTTAGTATATTAATAATCCAAAATTTTTACAGCACGTTTGCCCAATAGGTAACAAAATACAACTTATAACTGCCATTAATAGACCCCGACCACCCTATAGCTACATACCCATATTCTGCCAAAACAACTACCAACCTTGACTTGAGGCGAACAATAGCTTTCAATTACCAGCCCCGACATGAGATGAAGATATCTATACTAGAACCGTCACCACCCAAAAAAGAGAAATTTTAACTAACACCATAACTAGGAAATTAAGCAGTCCCAACCTCACCTAGGAAGCCATTGGCTAGTGCGAAGGACTTAAAGTCCAACACCCATTTCTCCCCAAATGAGAGCCATAGATTAAAATTTCGTTGGAGAAAATTCTCACCCACTGCCATGATCTACCAATGCTCGACCAATGTCATTCCCTTCAAGTCCAGTATGAACTGGTAGTATTTCACTACCTCCCTAGGAACATAGATCTATGGTATATCTCTTGGACACAGGACCCCCATATTTGCAAAGGTAGCATAGAGAATATCCTCCAGCCCAACCAAGTAATCCACCAGAAAAAGCCTTTTCACCAATGCCTTTGCATCCTTCTTCACCATTCAGATATTGAGTAACGCCACTAGAAAGTGAGATGTGATAGTCGTGTCCACCCTAAACAACTCTCTGTTCTTCAAGAAACCTTTCCCCAAAATAATTTTGACCGCAACTAGAATGAGTAAATCATATTTCTTCTTCAACAAACATTTGAGCTAGTGATCAATGATGACCCTGTGGAAGGCCATTTTCCTTACATTGGAATCCAACATTATAAGAGTGTCGGTCCCAAATGTAGTTAGGGTCTCGACAGACATTTGCACTACAAACTTAGAGTGTTCCCCCATGACACTAAGTGAACTAGAGAAAACTGTAGAATGTGAAATCAATAACTGGCCAAAAGCTAATACCCAACTACCAATATATTGTAGATTATCACACCAAATGCCGCTACCATTTCATGCCATTATTTCTTGTTATGAGTGCCTAGCATGGAAGTTGTCACGGGATGATGCAAGCCTTCCAGCTTGCCTTAGTAATCTGTACTTGTGATCATAGAAGGACATGACGTATTTCTAAATTGTGTTCTTTGTAATATGCCTAACATCTTTCCATTATACTAATATGATCGAGCATTAATTCATTGCCGCCACCCACCTCAAGCTGATTAAATAGGATTTGCTTGCCTCTGTATGAAGTGGCTGCCACCTAGTCAACAATACTTGTCATGTTATCCCGCCACCTAGGACACCCTTATCAACATATTACACCCACCACTCCTGATAGTCGTGGACTCTCCACAATGCTTGGTGTGGAGAGTCGCCCTCCCTACCACCCACATGTATTATATATTATATTACATTATATATTGTGTTATATATTATTATATTATATATTATATTAATTCGAAAGGTCGAAAGAATAAGACAGATCAAAGAACAAAAGTCGAAAGATCCGGGCGAATCGGTGGTCGATCGTCGATCGTCGATAAATCGTCATAAATGGGGTAGGATTTTTTCATGTGGCTTAGAATATAAAGCACACCCACTTTCCATTTATTTCACTCAAGGATAACCCTAAAGATCTCAATCCCAAAGAGAAAGAAATCTTGCAATAGGGTTGTCCTAGGATACGATTGTAAACTAATGAGGGGTTCACCACCAAGCTAGGGCTTGGAAAGACAAATGCAATGCAAGATGTAACACTTAACCCTAATATGATGCAATTCTCCACTAAACGACCTAGAAAAGTAAGTAAAACAAAAAAAACTACAAGATGAAATGTGTGCATAGAAACCTGAAGGAGATTGAAAGAAGCTCTGAAATACTAGGAATTCTAAATTTAATACTGGTTGGGACTTATACACCAGGTTGGGTGAATCAATCCTAGATCTAGGTTTTTGTGCAAAAAGAGGAATTTGGAAAATGGGTATCTGAATATGTAGAAACCTAAATTTTGACATAAATTGGGACTCATATGCTAGAACTGGCGTATCAATCTAGTTAAGGTTTTTTGAAGCTACAAAGTCTGAATCTGGTCTTCAAGGTCTACTATGTGCTTCCCAATTAATTTCTAGATCTGAAACCCTGATTTTCTACCTATAGAAGTCCTCCAAGTATCTCCAATGCAAGGTGACAACTTTGATAACTTTAGACACTTTGAAAACCTTCTCCAATCTTTCTCTTCAATGTATCTTCAACCTAAACCTGTAAAACACACACTAAAGAGAGGGAAAATGTTGTTTTGTTAGTGGAAATAGGTTTGCCTTGGTCAAACCCCGTTTTGGTAATCAAACCTTGAAATGAAATGAAATAGGAATGGAGAATGATGAATGAACAAAATATAATGTTGCAACTAACCAAACTCTAGCAATAAGAAGCTGCAAACATGTATGAGATAGATCCAATGGATGTAGATCCTGACTCTTGATTGAATAGGATGGATCTTGAATGAAATGCTAGCTTGAATCATAACTACATCACAATTGTTAGCACAAAGAAAAACATGATGCATGATGACTTTGACATGATGCTTGATGCTTGAAGAATACTCTAAAATGCTTGATAATTTTCCCTTGAATGCTCTTGAATGCTCTGTAAACACTTGAATGCTCTTGTGAGCTCAAAATTGTTATTATGAATGCTCTCAAAAAAGTCTTAGATGATCTCTTGAATGCTTAGGTGAAAATGAGTGAAAGAACCTTGTATTTATACATAATTATGCGAGAATTCTCAAAATTGCAACACTACAAGCCGACATCAGATCTAGGAGGATAAAATACCACCAAAAATTTGAATTAATTTTAATTTTGGGCTACACAAGACTCATATGCCCAAGGTAGCGAATGAGTCCCATTAGGCATAATTTATGTGACCAAATTCAAAAATGCTTGGAAAGGTGTAAAATCAAGTTCAGGACCCAAAAAACCTAGGTGGGACTCATACACCCAAGGTGGTGTATGAGTCCCAAATCACTAAATCTAGGCCACACAACCTAAAAACACCTGAATTATGATTGGATATTGATTTTTGTCAGGATTATCCTCGAAAAGATGCATTAAATGATGCTTGTGGATGCAAAATAAGGCCAATTAAAGCATAAAGAAGCCCAATTATTTATGGAAACCCTAGAAAAGTGTGAAAGTGTGTTACAACACTTTATAACACCTTAAATAAGACATGATTAAGATTAAAAAGAGGTTTATTAGATTCAATTAATTAATAAAACCTTAGAAAAGCATGGAAGTTTGTTACAACACTTCACAACACTTTAGCAAGGTACCTTTTAAGTTCATTATTTCACAAGGGCACAAGACCTAATGTGAATATGTTAGACATATTACAACACTAAATCAAGGTCATGTTAGGGGGTACTTTTTTGTCATTACATCTATCCCCCACTTTAGTGAGAGGAGGAACTTGCTTCAAACTCACACTAAATTAGACTGACACACATAAAGAGGGGTCCAAATGCACCAATGCTAGTAAGATAGGACAACCATGATCAAGAGGGTTGCACAAGCCCCCAAGATGAAGGTCCTATGACAAACCAACATAGGCACAAGAGAACACGCATGAAAAAAATATAAAGAGCAAAACCAAGGAACAAGCATGCACTGCCAAATACAAGGAGAGAAGAAAAAGAAAAAGAAGGGGTGGATCAAGCTTTGATCATTTTTCCATCGTGATGTGTATGGGGATCCTGGGTTGTTTTTCTAAAAATGCATGGCCGCTCCTCCTAAAAGGCAGAACTCTTAGGCTATCTATTGGGTAAGGTAATCGAGAGGGTAGAACACATACACTCCTTGTTTGGTATCATCCCACACATGGTGATGGCTAAAGGGAAAGATCATACCCTTGTTCATCTTCCTATCAAACCATACCAAAGTTATACCTCCTGATAACTTTGATAATATGCCACACAAAGATGAACTTCAAACTTCATGAGGCAAGCAAAACTTTGTATGCTTGGAGCTCATGAACAAACAAGATAGATCCATAGGCATGCAAAGTGTATTATGCAAGGTGGCCATATAACTGAAAAATACAAATGCAACAATAAGGAATGCTCAAATGAGTCTTTCTTATTTCATACGAGGTCTTAACTTAGGGAACATTGTGCCCAATGTCTCTAAGAGTGTACCAATCAAAGTACAAAAAATTCACAACTTAGGGGATGCAGTGTGCCACATCAAGCCACTGAGAGGAATATAATATGCTAAGAGAGATCACGTTATTCAAGGACATCACACCCAATGTCAACCACAAAGCGACAGACACATCGCATGAAATAAGAAGACTACACTATGAACCATTCAAAAGAAATGCAAAAGAAAATGCCAATGTATGCCCCCTTTACAAAGAGAGTGCTAAACACCATCTTTTTGTGAAATTACTTTAAAGTAGCAAATGATAAAATGCTAATAATACAAAGAAGAGTAGGGAAGACTAACACGAAAATCCCTATACCAGTCATTTTGTTTCCAAGTAAAGCTACATCCTTAAAATAATAAAAGAGAGGTTTCCCCAAAATGAAATCAAACACATAAAGGGATCTATGGTTAGGGGTCAATATATTTCTTACTACCATTTTTAGAGAGCTTGGAACTGTCATCATTCCCCAGATACTCATAGAACTCGAAGAATGACACAAAGAGAGAAAAAAAAAAAATCCTTTCAGATCAACATGGAAGAGACATGAATGTCTCGACACCTTACATCATCACAAAAAGGAAAATAGAACACATATGAAAATAAAAAGAAAAGGAAAAGATTTTAGGTCAACATGGAAGAGACATTAATGTCTCGATGCCTTGCGTCATTCCCAAAAGGAAAACACAAGATAAATGAAAAAGAAATAAAGTCCAAAGATAAATATTTACAAAATATAGAAGAATGAAGGTACAAATAGAGAAATATCATAAAGAGAGAGAGAGATACATCAAATAGAACAACACGAGGGATCACAATACACACATGTAATTACATAAAAGAAAAAGAAATAAGGCAAAGAAACTAGTAAGGCACATGTGAGTCAACCTAAAGCAGGTTGTCCACATCCCAATCATGTTCAATGTATACCAAAGGAAAACAACTAGACAAAGGGACAATGACAAGTGTTGAACTAGGACCATCACCATGCTCAACACTCTTCTTAGGAGAGTTGTCATTTAAGCTCATAGAAGAGGAAAACAATGTATTCAATTCATTATGCAGTTCCTCATCAATTTTGGCAACCTCATCATTAGCATCTAGGTGAATCACAACATGAGGTCGAATGATAATGTCTAAAGAAGGGTTCAACTCTTGTTGTCGTTTCGTTATGGAATATTTTTATTTTGGTGAAGGGGGAGACTCATCATGCATTGTTTTAGTCGAGTTTGGATCTTGATTTTCTTTGTGTATTTCTTCATTTAACGTATGAGCAAGGGCATGAAATCTACGACTACGCTCTCTAGCACCTCTACTTCTTTTAGTTTTATTTTCAAGTTTTGTTTGTGTAGGAGTGGGTTGATCAACCATAAGTTTATTTTATTCCCCAAGGGGAGGAACAAAAGGAACCATGGGAGGTTGTTCAAACACTTTCTCTTTGACTTTGTAAACCTGTTTTTTTCTAGGAGGTGTGATGGGATTGTTTTCATTATCCCTTGGTCTTTTGTAGGAAGTAGGTGAAGGTTCTATCTTAGGTTGGTCTTGGTTATTTGGAATTTATTTGGGTTCAATCATGGTTTCATCACGGATGGTAGGCTCAGTTGTAGGTTGAGGCATGTTTTGGAGGGATAATTCTACTATTTTCTTCGCCTTGAATTTTTGATAGAACATGAAAAAGAAGTCTTCTTGTGGTTTGATAGGTTCTATAGGCACGACCCAAAAGAAACCTAAGGAAAATTTTCCATGGGAAGACAACAGGTTAAAGCCACTATGATGGACAATGAATGTTTCATTGTCAAAGGGTAACTTTAAGCATTTATGTACAACCGAAGGAACCGCATTCATGGAGCGAAGCCAAGGATAGCCTAGCTTCACATGAAATTGGTCCAACTACGAGATGATGGAGAATGAGATATATAATGTTTTCAATCCTATTTGTAAAGGAAGAGTGATCAATCCTATCGTAGGGCAAGCGAAACCATTATGCATCTTGATCCATGCTTTTGGTATATCATATATATCTTGATAAAGCTCATGTAGAAGTAGGAATTCCTTGGTGATCACGTTCTCTCCACAGATGGGATCTATTAATATCCCATTAGTGAGCTTATTATAGATTTAGCTAGCTATGTAAAGAGGACTATCGAGTGCATGTTTAAGTATATATTTAGAGGAGAAAGTAATATCAAGAGGCTTTTTAGTTCAGCCCTTATGAGAAATGGCGTCTATCACTCCTATCATATCATCCATAGGATCATAATTTTGAACAATATCATTGTTATCATCATTTGTATCAACATTCATCACATCATTCTTTGTTGTTTCGCTAGCTTTGAAAAATGAAATGTTATGATTAGGCATAGGGTTTGTAAATATTTGCAAGTTTTGGTTAGAATGGGAAACAAACTTTTTTCCTTGATCACTAACACCTCCAATGGAAAGATGACTAGAATCAATAAGGCCTTGCACAAGATGTTTAAGACACTTACACTGTTTTGTATCGTGTCCATTTTGTCGGTGATAATGGCAATAGGAATTTGGTCTATAGTTTGCGGGAAATGGTTTATTAGGATCGAGTGTTTTAATAGGATGCAAGGTAATCATTTTTTGTTCTAAGAGTTGTGTCATTGTATTGTGAAGGGTATCAAGTAAGGTAGTGAATTGCCTTTTTGAATCCCCATAGGTAAAGGGTATCATGACCTTAACAACAACTACTTGGTTATTGACAGTCTGAGTTGCTTGTTGAGAGGGATTGAATTGAAGGAACCCTTTATTATATTTTCTAAAAGGTTGAGAATTGTTTTGATTTACAAACTCGTATTTCTTGGTTCAACTAGAAGTGGATTTTGTATCTCGACTACTAACCGAATTTTGATAATCACAAAGGGTAGTACACAAGTGCATGAAGGAAGGGAATTTCATCATGGTAAGCTTATCTTGTATCTTTGCAAATTCTCTATGAACATCTTTTGAAGGTGAAGATTGGGAATGTTGACATCAATTTGGGAATAAAGTGATTAATATCATGAGATAAAATCTATAATACTTTCTTCTTTTTGTTTGCATCTCATCAAATAGGCCAAGGTCATTTTAGGAGTCATATGCACTTGGAAATGGTTGCAAAATGCCTCAAAACTTTCATTGAATGAATGAATTGAGTTGTTCGATAAAGGAAAACCATTCTAAGGTAGTATCCTTCAAGGATCTAGGGAAAATTTTAGCCAAGAGTTTATCCTCAAGAATAAAGTCACTACATAAGGTGATATAAGCAGAAACATGGTTAGAAAGATCTCCCTTTCCCCCATATTTCTCGAATCTAGGCATCTCTACACCTTGTGGCATTGGGTGTTTACAATATCTCAAAGGATAAAGTTTAGTTTTGCATTAATATGGGTGGAGCCATTTTGATTTTAGTTTGATGGTGAGATTTGTTTTTTGGAAGGGATGAAAGAACTATTTGAAAGTTGATTTATGAGAGGGTCATTGCTTGTATTATGATTTGGAGGAGAAAAAGGTGAAGGGGTGTATGTGTTTGAGGAACAAGTGAATGAAATGCTTATAGGTGGCAAGGTGGTAGGGGATATGATGTGTGATACCAAAATGGTACTAGGGATGCTAGCAAAATACCGAAGGAAGGAATCACATTACTAGTAGGTTGCATTGTTATTGTGACTTGAGGATTGGTATAGGTAGGAATAGAGGCAATTATTGTGGGTGGAGGAATTTGAATTCCTCCTTGGCTTGTGACACTGCTTGTAGATAAAGGACAGCTATTGTTTGAGGGGAAGTGTTTTCCAAAGAATTGAACTATGTTTTTCACAAGGTCAAGTTCATCTTCAGTTTCAAGCATGCGATGAATGTTATCTATGGTAGGGATGGTTGTAGTTGAAATATTCTCAGTACTTATTTGATTTTGTAAGTTTTCTAGGTCTTCATGAATTTGAATTATGTTTTCTTACGAAACACTATCAATCCTTGTTTCAACATGCATCACATTGCTTGAAGGCAAAGAGTTGTTAAGGGTATGGTCCGTACCTAGTGTACTAGTGTCAATACTAGGAGTGAAAGAGCTAGACAACCCAAGATCCATGAAAATTATGCTATCGTAGGATGACATGATTCTCAAACTTCGTCTCACCATAGCATTAGCAATAGGACACCAAATACTCATGCAAGGGGTACTTAATGCAAGATGAATGAAAATGCAATATAATCTAAGAACAATGAAATGACTATAACAAAAACTCTGTAAAATGAAACAAAAAGGTATCAACAACAAACAGGAGCACAAAAATAGAGCTTTGAATTCTGAAAAATGTAGTGTAGAATTTGCACTGGGACTGATTCACCCAGGGGGCGTATGAGTCCCAGTGGGGTTTTTTCTAAAAAAATTTAGAATTTTTTAATTGATTTTTATGATTTTTATGTTGTATGATCTGTAAACTAGGTGCAAATGCATATTTTTAATGATTTTCAATGATTTAAGATGCAAAAATCCAAGCTATATGAAATTTCATTAATGCAAATTTTGAAAACCCTAGGATGTTAATTAACTAGTATAAACCCTAATGCAATGTTAATACAAGAAAGATATAGGATGATAATGCACTCCAAATTAGAATTATGATGTTCTAAATGCAAGTTCACCAAAATGAAATGACGAAAAATGGGGTATGATGTTTTCATGTCACTTAGAATATAAAGCACACCCACTTTCCAATTATTTCATTCAAGGATAACCCTAGAGATCTCAATGCCAAAGAGAAAGAGATCTTGCAATAGGGTTGTCCTAGGATATGATTGTAAACTAATGAGGGGTTCACCAAGAAATCTAGGGCTTGGAAAGATAAATGCAATGCAAGATGTAACACTTAACCCTAATATGATGCAGTGCTCCACTAAATGACCTAGAAAAGTAAGTAAAACAAAGTTACAAAAAGCTACAAGATGAAATGTGTGCACCTGGAGACCTAAAGGAGATTAAAAGAAGCTCTGAAATGCTAGAAATTATAACTTTAATGTTGGTTGGGACTCATACACTAGGTTGGGGGAATTAGTCCCGGATCTCGGTTTCTATGCAAAAAAAAGGAATATGGAAAATAGGTATTTGAATCTGTGTAAACCTGAATTTTAACCTAAACTAGGATTCATACACCAAAACTAGTGTATCAACCCAATTAGGGTTTTATAAAGCTTCAAAATATGAATATGGTCTTCAAGGTATGCTCTGTCCTTCCCAATGATTTTCGAATCTGAAACCCTAATTTGCTACTTGGAGAAGTCCTCTAAGTATCTCCAAGGAGCTGGCTAAGCAGCCTACAAAATCGAATGCCCATCCGATGGGCTGTCATGCCATGACCTGCATTAACGGTCTATCAGACATCCTGTAGCAGCCTGTCATCCTTATCTGTCTGCCTGACAGCCCGTGACATTCCTGTAGGTCTGAAAATTACGACAGCTGACATGCTATGAACCTACTAATAAAATAGTAAATGGCAGCTTGCTGAGAATGTGTTGGGATATGCTGCACCGCCTTCACTTTAAATAAGATTTAGTTTTATTGCTTTCTTTTATTAAAAATAAGATTTATTCTTTTATTGTTCAAAATAAGCATTAACGTGTATGGAAGAACATTTTATTTAAATATTATTTTGTTTCATGCTCACAGTAATTTTAAATGGAAATTGGAACAAGTATGTAAATTTTTCCATTAAAAATAATAGTAATAATTTATTTACTTATTTTAAATAAGTTTAATGTATATTTTTTATGTAACTTTTTAATTTAAATTTTGGTGAAGGGGTATGACAAATTCATCTAAATAAAGTGCACATAACCATAGTCTAATAGTTGAAGTTGTTAAATTTGGGCATTATTACTTTCAATTTTATTATTGGTTTCTTAATATAATAATAATTTATTTTATCTATTTTCTATCTATCTATATATTTATGAGGATACATGAATTATAAAGAGTCCACCATAAAAGATGAAGGTTGACTCAAAATAGTGTAAATTTGGTAGAATGAGTATGGTTAATCTTTTAACAAAAAAAGATCAAATATCAATCAACCAACTAAAATCATTATACAACAAAAAATCAAATAATTATCTTAAAAAATATTGTATGCCTTACAAGGTTAGCTAAGGAAAAAAGGGTAAATAGAAGGCCATTGTACAAGAGGAGGAGGATTTGGAGGTTGAATAGTTTGAGCCTCAAATGGATGATGATAGTGAGGACATGGAATTTGAGAAGACTGTGTATGAGATGGGAGAGGAAGAAATGGAGGAAGATAAAGAAGATAATGAGGAGGAAAAAAATGGAAGAGAAGAGGAGAAAATGAGTGATTTGTTGAAAGATGTTGAAACTGAGAACAATGCTATATCCACTAACTTTGTTGATGATCCTAACATTGATATTCATAAAAGTAGAATGGAATATATGCAGGTCCAGATGGATGATATGGAGAAATCCATCATCACTTTGATGAGGGTTGCCAATGGTCTCATGCACAAGCCAATGGTGGGTGTTGTTTCAGGTTAAACAAAGATAAGGAAAATGCTCAAGAAGATGGGGAAGAGAGAAGAAAAGAATGACCAGGTTGAAGAAGAGGGGCCTAATTGGAGGGAGTTTGTCTCCCAAATTGGCGAATATTGGGACTTGATAGCCAATTCCAAGTAATGGAATTGTTCCTCTTTGTTGTTTATGACTTGTCTATATTTTTTGGCTCTCTGCTTTATAATTTTAGACTGCTATTATATTATAGCATTGTTATGGTTAAGATTTTGTTGGACTTTGATTAAAATTATCAATGGTTTGTGTATTATAAGCTAGTTTTGTAGAGCTATTTTATTTTTTATTAAATTTATCATGGTTTTATGGTTATAGTTTTTGACACAAGTTGGCTTGCGTGCCACCCTGGTTTCTTGTTCTTGACTATTGTTTTTTGTTGTTGGCTAGTGTTGTTTTGATTATATGGGAAAAATAGGTTTTGAAGGGACTTGAAACCCTTTACAACAAAAGATACAAAATGCTGCTAAAAAACCACTTTAGAGTGAAACAAGCAGCATACCAGTAGCCAAAGAAAAAGACAAAGAAGGGTGTTGAATGAGAGATAAAGTAGTAAGCTAGCAACATCAACACCCAACAACATCAAAAAAACAAAACGGGAAGAAAATCGAGACCCAGTAGGTAGAAAACAATTAAGTAGAAAACCAAACATTAATTCATACTGCTGAGGGCGTTGGCCACCTCAAGCTCTTGGCTTCCGTGCAATTTGATCATGTCCAACAACTCCTCCTTCTCAACCTCAAAGGAATTTTCCCATTCAGTCGACCCTCTAATAGTAGGGCCCTTGTCATCATCTTTTGCAACTTTTTTTCCTTTTCCTTTGATCGAATGCTCTTTCTCCATTAACTCAAAAATAAACTTGGTCCTCCCTGAGCTCACTTATCTTTCGGAATAGGACTTCCAAAGAGTCTGCACTATTCTTCACAGAGATGTGACACACATGAAGGAGATTTTTTATATTCACATTCATTCCCAAAAGCATGGCTTCCAAACCAGCCAATTGATCTTCACACAGAGATTTGAAGTCAAGGAAAGAACCCTCAAGGTCCACAATTTTGTCAATTGAAATGTTTGACACCAAACCTTTTAGAACATTCTTTAGATTCTCCTTCAAACCTCTAATTTTAATGTTAATCTTATTAAACTTCTGAAGAGTCCACTTAGCTAACTTAAAATTTCCAGTGGTCCCAGCCCTAGCCATATCCAACAACTCAAACATAGAGGTAGAATCATCATCAAGGTAAGAAAAGTCCTCAAACATGGGATTTACCTTTAGAGGCTCTACTTTGGCTCTCTTCTTCTCAGTATCCTCCTCATCTTGACCCTTATTCTCTTCTTTGAGCTCCACATTTGGCAAGTCCTAATTCAGGAAGTCATCAATAGTCACAGCCTTTTCACCAGAATCCTTCCCCTCACATAACACTTTGGGGACACCGAGGCCTTGTTCTTCAGGTTGGAAATATGCTTGGATGACCTCCTCAGCTTATCCTTTTCCTCCATACCCAAAGCACTATCCTATAAATCCTCCTCATTACCACCACCTTCAGTTTCACCCTAGCCAATGGCCACCTCCTCATTCTTGGGAGGGGATTCATCTAAGCCCACCTCTGTGTCCTCACTGTCAGATAGAACAAGATGTTTGGCTGCCCTGTTGCTTTTAGAACTACCCATATTCCTCTTCTTCGAAGAAGTAGTCGCAAGAGCCAAGGACACATCTTCTTCCTCTTCGTTCCATTCCTCTTCATCTTCCATACTAGTATCTGAGCCTGACGAACAAGAAAAATCATTCACAATCTTCTCCTTACCCTTAATGGTAGGGGTGGGAGAAGAGCCTTAACATGCTCCATGATTAAGAGAATGCGACCTTCATGGAGGACGAGAGCCCTCCTATTCTTTAAATGAGCATAAAAAGAAAGCTCCATGGACAATATTAGAAAAAATGAAAAAGAAATGAACAAAACATGCCTGAAATGATTTAGAAGCATGAAGTGGTGACCGAGGATAGCAGTAAATCTACCCTCTAGAGTCACATAGTGCATAAGAACCTCAACAACATTCACCCAAATCTTCTTAAGGGATTTGCACTCATAACCCCTACTTTCCATTTTGATCAATTTCTTCCACTCGTCATATTTGAAGAATTGGGCCATCGCTTCCTCATTACTCTTCTTGTCCTTGTAAAACTTATGGCCAACCGTCGACATCCCAGTTACTGTAGCAACCAACTTCTCATTCACCTCCACTTCCAAGCCCTTTATCTTAAGCTTGTGATTATGCTAGCATGACACAAACTCCTCCAAGGCATTAGGGTCATGCCCATGCAACCTTTCTAAAAAGGCATGAAATTACCATGATGAAGTATATTCTAGAGCTTCTTTTTCTTCCTAAGGCCCTTGCAAGAATGTGGCTCGATTTTGCTTATGTCACCACCAATTTCTTCCAACACTAGAAGAAAAAATCCCTTATGAATATTTCTCAACTAAGTGCCAGAGAACAAAAGGAAACCCACAAAGCATGCCAGACGGAAGAAGGTACTAGAAATTAAATGTTGCATCATCTCAACCCATGCCATCATTCCTCAATAAGCTGCTAGCCTTCTTAGAAAGGATTGAGCCCTCCTCCCATGCACAAAACTCATTTAAATTGACATCCTTGTTGGAAAAAAATTTCCAACAAGTTTCCTTCGGTAATGTAGGGAGACATGAATCTCTTCACAAGATCACAACATTTTTAGGTATCTTTGATAAGTTGTTGCAGGCGATTTCAACTACTCGGTGGTGTTGTTCTTTACAAAGCATCTCTTTCAATTGTTTCATACATAAACCAGGATGGAACCCCCTTCCCTTGGATGTCACTCAAAAGCTGGTAAAAATGAAAATATTCAAAATTTATACCGAAGATATTGAAATTGTGCTGAAAATGGACCAATGTCAACTGAAATGGAGGCCGGATTAAGAAAACCAACTCTATTGGGATTATTATTGAATATTGATAGCATTCGAAAATATTCACAAAATAAAATAAAACATTAAAAGCCAACATTGAAAATATTAAAAAGAAATGAACCACCATGCATCACCTAATTACGCTTGAAACCCCAAATGAATTTGCCCGAAACCGAATGAGAACATAATAGATGAACAATGTTGATGAAAAAGAATTTAGAAATGCATAGGAAGCAGTTCGTCCATAGGACTACTATATTCAATGTTAATACCTAATAGAACATTAGCCCGAATAATGTCAGGTGTTTTTATGATTCAAAATCTTACAAAATGAACAATTAATGGAATTCAAAAGAAGATTAGGTATGCCAAAGTTGGGGAAAAATAATTATTGTAAAATGTTTTAATGCTCTGCTTCCCTGTGGAAGAGTAGTAAAAGGAAAAATATAAAAGAGTTGCTCGTAGAGTGATCACAATCTCACTAGTAATCCATCATTTCAGAAAGGATTGTTTAATGAGAAAAACTTGTATTGATTTAAATCTAAATCATAAAACATTGAATAGAGCACTCTCAAGAAGAGGAAGACTCGAGTGTCATCTTCAAAATGATACATGGGATTTTAGTGGGAGGATTCCATGTGTTGATAAGAAGCTAATCAATAATGTAAAGATGCAAATTGAACAGTTTTGGAACTCTCACTCTAGAGTATCACCGAATGTAAATGATATTTTAAAGTTAAGAATTGGTAATCAAGATCGCACAACACATCCTAAACATTTATTAGAATGTAGCCAATCAATATTGTACAAATAATTTTGTGAAGCACGTCCAAATTTGCAAATCTCACAAAGGGCTTTTGAGTCTTGCAAGCCATTTTATTTTGTACCTATTAATATTTGTAATACATGTTGTAAATACCTCGTTAATTTTTCAATGTATCATGAATTATTATGCTATATTCATTCTACTATGCATACTAATGAAATGTTGTAGGAGTGTCATGCAATGCAACCCCCCAAGTCATCCAAGGACCTATTAGATTCATTTTTATGTGTTGGAGATGATGTTTTCTTATTTTATAGAAATGATTGTTTAAATGAAATGTGTTTGCAATGTGGTGATTTATCAAAGTTCGTAACATGTTTTCATGAGGGTAGCGAACATGATTTTTCTAACAAGATTGTTGAGAAAAAAAGGTTTAAGACAGTCAAATACACATTGAAGAGTGGAGGTGAAGGTTCTAGATGTGAGTTGGTTACACGAGAGGTAAGTATTGCTGATTTTATTTCTGATTTTAAGAAAAATATTTTCTACAAGTATGCAAGGAATAGCCATAGGTCCTAGTGGTTGGATCGACAATTCAAGATGTGTAAGAAATCTTTCCCAATTGGAACTATTATATATGTGGTTGATTTTGCTGAAAATTACACATTGCAACCACAAAATAAAGGTACAATCAGAATATTACAATTATATTTAAACTGCTATTTTTGGCCACATAACATATAGACATGCCCTTGATAGTACAAAAGTGGACAAGAAGATAATTAGGTAGTAGCATTTTTACACGAGTGATGATATATCTCATTCATTTGAGTTTGTACAACATTATTTTGAAAAAAAAATGAGTTCTTGCAGGAAAAAAGTATTGCAATGGGTTGACATCTTATTTGGTTAGATAATTGTACAAGGAAATTTAAGAATGCTCGTATGTTTTATTAGTCGAGCAAGATACATGTAGAGAGGGGTGTACCACATATTTGGAGTTTTTTATAAGTTGGGCATGGAAAAGGCGAGCATGATGGCATAGGCACATGTGTGGAGAGAGCTCTAGTTAAGGAACAAATGAAGATCAGAGGTGGTGCAACATTCAGTGATGCACGTTCTATTGTTGATTGGTGTAATTATGCATTATCACGAGGGACACTTGATTCACAAGTGTGCATGTTCTTTTGGATGGTTGAGGAGGGAACAGTGGGAGACAAACTGGAATGTCAAAAAATTAGAGAATCTTCAAAGATGTATTCATGTCAAAGCTCAAATGCGAGTGCATTGACCATATGGACATGAGAGTTGGCTTATTTTTGTCATAAATGTATTTAGTGTGTTTGGGATCAATGTGAGTCAAGTGAGTGGGTAGATACATGGATTCCACATTACTTAACCCCTTTATATGTGGCACAATCCTCTTTAGAATATGAAATGGAAAGTTCACTTGACTAGGACCATCTTTCACATCTTGTGTAGCCAAGACATGTCTATGCAGTTGTAGCACTATAGGGGAATGAAGAGGGATCAAAATATTGGTTGACACGATGTGTACAGGGAAAGAAGAAGCTAACACAATCGATGATAGATGATGATGGGTTCATGTATCGTACAGGTTCAATTGTTATTTCCAGAACTTGGTTGTGAACGTATATGATTAGAAAGAATGGCATAGGTTTGCATTTGAAGACTATGAGAAACACAAAAATCATTCTCATGTATTTTCACCTTGTTATAGTAACAAATGTTAAGTTATTAAGACATCATGCTAAACCAAGAACAAAGGAACTATGGAAAATTAGTAGTTTTGATCTTGAAGCATTACTCGATACGTTGAAGGTAAGAGATGGCCCTTAAGGCACACTTGAGTAACATATAATTTGTTGTATGGGACAAGTGTAATATTGTTCATCTTATTTTGATTAATGTTCATAATAATTAAATTGCTTGATCTTGTCAGGTTCATCATTTAGGTTGTTTATAATAATATATATTTGTTATTCTAAGTATCTTTTCTAGTTTGCATTACCATTTCATCATCATTTAAGTTGTTTAGAATAATATAGATTTGTTATTCTAAGCATCTTTTCTAGTTTTCATTATCATTTAGGTTATTTAGAATATATATATTTGTTATTCTAAGTATATTGTGATGTTTGTGGCACAATGGATCATGGAGTTGTTACAATAATAGCCAATTTTGATCCTTTGGTAGAAGTATATGACATATTAGTAAATTTCATGATACTTGTATGTAGTTTAATTGCTATTTTGATGGTTGCTACAGGTGCTTGTCACTCCAGATCATCAATGTGCTACTATTGTGGAAGAGCGTGATGATTATTTGTTTGTGATTTTTTTTTATTTGCCATTTCACAATTCAATTTATATATATTAATGTATATACTTCTTATTGTATCAGTTGCATCTCTAGATGAGTGAAGAGAGGACTAGTGGACACATTCGAAAGACAAAAGAATCAACAAAAACTCCATCCAACTAACCATGAAGGCACAACATGATCTATTTCCTTTCCCTAGTGGGAAATTACTATGTACTAGGTGTGTTTGTTGTAAGCCTTATTGGAATTTTGTAAATCCTATATTTGATAGCAATTCTTGAATGATGATGTTATACGTATTGTGTAAATTGTATCTTGAATGTTGTAGGCATGGTTGTTGATCATGAATTGTAAATTATGACTTACGTGTATTCAATTGTATACTTTACAACTTATGTTTATACTTTGCGACTTATGTGTATTGCAATGTACACTTTGCGACTTATGTGTTTTCATGTGTCTATTTTGTATTCATGTGTGTACTTTATGACTTACGTGTATTTGAGTACATGTTTCACTTACTCACTAATTTCTAGTGTAATCTTACCCATTTTAATGTGTTGGAACTGTTAGTTTAGTCGCATGACGAATAGAATGAAAGTTACAACACCTTGCAACTTTACACTGCATGCATTTGACCCTTTTTTCATCAATTGAAAACTTGACACCACAAGAAAACACCTTAGAGATATCAAAAACTGAGAGAGGCTATTGTAGAGGGGTTCTAGGTGATCCTATAGCCTTAGATAGAATTTTTGTAAGTGCCACAACTTCTAAGTAATAGCTCATCAAAGTTTTTTTCCTTTTTGCACTTTGGTCTCTTAAGAGAATTCATTGATACAATGTAGCTCGAACTATTTCGACATGTTTGGGTGTGAAATGTAATGGCCTCCCTGCTTATAAAACCACCGTGGACGTATTACAGACTATTGGTTTGGTTGCGCTGACCAGGCAAGCGAAGTTACACCCTTACAGCCTTTACACTACATGCATCCTAGCGCTTTCCATCTAATAAAAGCAAACATAGGCAGCCTTTAGATATATCAAAATAAAGATGGAGTTATTGTAGGATCTAGATGTTCCCTATAGCATGAGACCTGAAATGTTTAAGTGCCCGCGATTTCCAAGAAGTAATGGCTCATGAGAAGTTTACTGCCCTTTTTTTCCGTTTGGTCTCTTAAGAGACTTCATTCTTAATTACAATGTAAACTGGAGCTATTTTAGTGTTTGGGTGGAAAACGGGACCTTTCCTAGCATAAACCCACCCATTCAGATGTGTTAGATTTTTTGGTTTGGTCGCATGATGAACATAATGAAAGTTACACTACCTTGCAACTTTACATTGCATGCATCTGACCCTTTTTCCATCAACTAAAAAGTTGACACCATGGGAAAATTCCTTAGAGATATGAAAAAATGAGAGAGGTTATTGTAGAGGGGCCTTAGGTGATCTTGTAGCCTCAAAAAAAATGTTTGTAAGTGCTATGGTTTCTAAGTAATAACTCATCAAAGTTTGTTTGTTTTTTTCACTTTGGTCTCTTAAGAGACTTCGTTGGTACAATGTAGCTCAGAGTGTTTGGGTGTGAAACAAGACCTTTCCTAGCATAAACCCACCCATCTAGATGTGTTGGAACTATTGGTTTGGTTGCACAAAAAATAGGAAAATATTTACACCACCTTGCAACTTTACATTGCATGCATCTGATGCTTTTTGCATCAGTTGAAAACTCAACACCATGGGAAAACACATTAGAGATCTCAAAAATTGGGAGAGGTTATTGTAGAGGGGCCCTAGGTGATCCTAAAGCCTTAGATAGAATGTTTGTAAGTGCCATAGTTTCTGAGTAATAGGTCATCAAAGTTTACTACCTTTTTGCATTTTGGTCTCTTAAGAGACTTCATTGGTACAATGTAGCTCAAACTATTTTGGCATGTTTGGGTGCGAAACAAGACCTTTCCTAGCATAAACCCACACATCCATATGTGTTGGAATAATTAGTTTGGTCACACAATGAATAGAATGAAAGTTACACCACCTTGCAAATTTACACTATGTGCATCTAACACTTTTTCCATCAACACCATGGGAAAATGCCTTAGAGATATCAAAAACTGAAAGTTTATTGTAGAGGGGGCCCAGTTGATCCCATAGCCTTAGAATTTTTTTTTTTAAGTGCCATGTTTTTTGAGTAATAGGTCATCAAAGTTTGTTGCCTTTTTGCACTTTGACCTCTTAAGAGACTTCACTGATACAATGTAGCTCAAACTATTTTAGTGTGTTTGGGTGTGAAACAAGACCTTTCCTAGCATAAATATGTTGGAAGAATAGAGAAGAATGACTATCTCTATTGCTTTGTGTTGTCATTGATGTCACCATGTTGTGCCTACAAGTCTATGACAGTGCTTGATCTGGTATCTAAACCAGTATTCAAGTTGCACTCTCTGGTATTCTTGTCTACATACCTCCATAGTTGACAGTTACTGCTTTAGATTTTGGAAATTTGTTAATGGTTGCTGAAAGCATGCACATTCAAAATATTATGTGCTTTGGTGTTTGTACGACATTGTGGTAACCAGTAAAATGTTTGATTTTTGCATTAAAGTCTACTCCTAGCTGACTTCTTGGGTTAATTGTGATATGGTGAATTAATTTTGCTATGCAGTTGTATGTGCGACCTATCTTAGGTCTATGCTGACATGATGTAGTGTGTTGGATGTTTGAATTACATTTTGGAAATATTTTGTGAATACTTGGAGTCGACACTTAGTATTTGGGGAAATATGAAGTGCATCTAATTAGGCCGACTTAATTGATGCTTGCAGATGAATCAAGTATATATATTGGAAAGGGTTGAAGATTAAAGTGTGTGACAAGCTTGAAGGTTAAATGTGTGATTGATGAGGTAGCAGTAAATGTGAAAGACAATGAAAATAATGAAGTGTGTTAAGTCAGTGTATTGAGCATCACCGAAACTGTATCAACACTTGTTAGGGGCATTATTCTTAGTTCATTTTAGCTGTGAAGTCCTTTTTGTTCTGTAAATACTTTTTGTACGCAATGAGCCTCCCTTGTAGGCAGTGAGCCTCCTTGTAAGTAGTGAGCTTTTGTATCTGGACAATGAGTCCTTTCAAGGTAGTGATCCCTTTGCCCTGAGCCTTATATATTCAATTCTTGAACTACTTTATATTGTGAGTTAATCCTCACTCTGGTTTTTCCCTCCTTGGGTTTTCCACATAAAATCTGGTGTTCATTGCATTATTTTACTTTCTATTTTATGTATTTCATGCTCATGCTTAATAACAGAATAGTGTGGTTGTGGAATTGATAAGTTTTGAAGTTTTAAGTGTTGAATCTTGTGACAACTGATTCAACCCCCCTCTTAGTTGTCCTGCATCTTTTAACAATTGGTATCAGAGCGTTGGTTCCTTGGTGAAGAGCTTAACTGCTTGAGGATGATCCTAAAGGTTGATTAGATGGATGATAAAGGAGAGCTTCAAACTGCTCTTGAGGATCTTGACAAAGTGGAAA
>VDFB02326977.1:0-11375 GCA_007258455.2 Sequoia sempervirens
CAAGACCTCTTGCCGAAGTCCTTTTCTCAACGAGGCCTTTTTGTTGTCGGCGAGACTAAATGTCTTCGCCAAGACCTCTTGTCGAAATACATCTCCTGCCGAAACCTTATTGTTGGTTTGAAAGACTTCACTGGTTGCCGAGACTCACGCCGAACTCTTCATTCTGCCCGAGCTTCAAATCTTTTGTTTCGCTGAGACTTTCTGGGTTGCCAAGACCTTCTATAGACTTCCCTTACTTACGCCGAATGCAAGCAGTCGGTGTGACTTTCTCACATTGCTGAGACCTCCCGCCGAAGGAAAAACCTTATGCCGATAGCGAAACCCCTGCTAGTCGGCAAGACTCTATATGATCACCGAGACCTTCTGCCGAAAGCAAACCGTTTCCCCGAGATCAACTTTGTGGGCTACTGTTGGTGAGACATCCGCATCAGAGAGACACACAAGACTTATGGTTACCCGAATGTCTTGGCGATTGGTATTTCAGACAAATGGAATGCATTACTAGTCGGCAAGACACTAGAGGGGTCTTGCCGACTTTCTTCTCTGATGGATTTTATGCCGAAACTGACTGAGGCATACTTTCAAATGAGCTCCTTGTGACCTAGCATCAGATGCATGATTTAATCCTACACAAAAATCCCCCATCGGCCTTTTGAACATATGAAGGAGCAACTTTGCCTTGCTGATTGAGCTGTAGGTGAAAATTGGGTAAATTACTCAAAAAGTCAAGTTGGATGATTGAATCACTTATCAATGATTCCATAATAGCGATAATGTCATTCGATGAGGTACGTCTATCACATACCTTTAGGGAAGGGAATTCCCTGACAATTTTTTTTGCCAATGAAGCTGTTAACCTAATGAGTTTCAAGACATTGGAAGAATACTCCTCTCTTCCTAAGAGGGATAAGTTATTATTATGAAATGATAGCTAGCCATGATTGTTTTGTAGGGGGTGATCAGATGATAATTATATCCCTCCTTGTTACACATTTTATGGGTATCTGTTTGCCCATTATCAAGGCCTTCTATATATCCAAACACTTTTGTAAATTTCGGTTCATGGTGATTGTTCTTGGTAGCACATATATGGGTGGGGATGGGAGCAGGCTTGAGCCCATTTCCTATGATAAATGGAAGAATAAGCCAAAGGTTTGGAGGATTCTGGTGAATGAGAATTTCATGTTGTATATGGAAAATATTCATGGTTTTGACCATGAAGCCTCTGATCAGTTTGTTTGAAGTTGGCACAATAGGTGTATGAAGGTGAATGGGGTTGAATTCCACATCAATGAAGACTTCATAGCCTTTATAATGGGTTTTCTGACTTAGGGGCGTAAGTTTCATAAGGAAGGGAAATGAGGATGCAATGGAAATGAGAAGGATGACCTGGTTAAACTTCCATCCTGGGGGTACGACAGACTCTTCCTTAAATGCATTTGGGTAGATGTGGTTGAAGTTTTGATGAGGTAAGTCACCCTTGATGATTATTTCTCTACAATTTTAGGGTATCACTTTACCCTTCTCAATCTTGGGTTAGACACTAAGGGTGTTGGGGATGAGGATTGGAAAGTGGAAGATGATAATTGGGATGTTGTTGAGGTTTTTTCCTCTCCATCCAAATCTCCTAGTAAGAAGCAGAAGAGGGGGGGATCAGAAAAAGAAGGGTCCCACCCAAAAGCTAAAAATTCAAGGGCTAGATTCTAGTGGGTCCGAGTCTGGTGAGGAAGTCGATGTGCAACTGAAAATCGGGCAACGAAAGCAAGTGAGCAGTAGGAAATCTAAGGTACATAGGTCAGAATTTGATGTTCTAAGAAGGGAGGGGAGGAGGTTACCCATTCACAATAGGTGAAGGACCAAGCTGACATAGACTCCCCTACCCACCAGCTCTCTCATTAGGATGTTCTGGCTGGTAAAGGCAGTGACAAAGTTGTGGGCACAGTGGTTAAGGAACCAGACCCTAAAAATTCTAAATGTACAGCCAATGGCCATCCCCTCTCAAATGATTTTTTCTACCTAGATGAGTATAATACCTTGATGTTGGAGCTTCTAGATATGGCCAGAAATATGTCCACCTACAATTTCAAACTAGCTAAGTGGGTGATGAAATAATTCAATAAGGTGAACATAAAGATTAGGGGTCTAAAGGAGAACTTTGCTAATCAGCACAAAGGTGCAGCCTCAAACTTGCTCATTGAGGGACTGGTTGATCTGGAAAGCTCATTTTTGGATTTTAAATCAGAATGTCAAAGCCGCATTCAAGATATGGAAGGTAAAATCAAGGAAATTCATGCAGACATCTAGAAGCTTATGCAGATTAGTCATATGTCTATCAAAAATAGCATGGACTCCCTCAAAGTGTTAATGGATAAAATCAGTCAACTTAGGGAGAATCAAATTTACTTTGTTGAATTGTGTGAGGACTTGTCTACCAAGGAAAAGGGAAAAAAGATTGCCAAGGATGAGGCTAAGGGCCTAAGTACAAGGACTAGGGGTAGTTTGAGGAAAAAAATTGAGGAAGAGAAAAAGGAATTATTGTCTATGGTTAATATGCACTATAACCAAGAGCTCGAGATGGCAAACAACTTGAAAAATATGAAATAGTTCCTATGTGTCTTATCTGGTTTTAGTTTGTTGGGTTGTTGTGTTTTGGTTGTTTTTTGGCTATTGGTTGGCTACTAATGTAATTGTTTCATGTTTCATATTAGCAGTTGTTTGTTGTGATTCGATGTAAAGGGTTTTGGGTCCCTTCAAAACCTATTTTTCCCTATAAATCAAAAAAATAGGGTTGTGTGACACAAAAAACATCTTTCATTGAGTATTGTATGAAAAAGAGTAAACATTTAGTCTTCAATAATTTGGTGCATCACTATCCATAGTTTTAGGTTCAAATTTGTAGTCCCTATCCCTTTTTCTCGACATAATTAGTTACATTAGATTAGGTGAGTCTCAAAATCAAGTGAAGTATCAAGGGAACCAACCCTCTCTAGAGATTGATCTCCATTATCTAATCTTGCATTCAGGGAGATCATCCCATGTTTCATGAAGTGGATGAGTGATTTTATCAGCTCAACAAGAGTACATACATCTATAACAACACTACCAATGCCTTATCTTCACCTCCTTGTCTCTTCTTGGCATACCTTTTATCATTTTTTTTTCATATGGATCAATATGTCCACTTTGATATCCTCTGAGATATTATCTATCTCCAACTTAGTAACCCCTATAGCAACACAAGAATCTTGAAAACCTAGTCCAAGATAGGCTTTGGTGGTTCATAGGTGATGCAGGAGCATCTGGGTGCACAGGCAATCCTGCACACCATAATTTTGTGTTGGTTTTAATTTCTCATTTTTTGGTTGTGATGTCTTGCAAGAATGATTTATTTTTAAATTATTTTCACCTCTTTATCCTTCAACATCAAATTATTTTGTAAGGTTGACAAATTAAGTTGAATTTGGGATTAATGGTGCTAGACATTGGTGTTTATTTTCAAATTTTCATTATGGCACAAAATCCCACGCCCAGGTTGGAGGAGGCCATTTTTGGAATTTGGTAACTCTTGGAATTTAAAATTTGCAACAATTAAGGAAGGAAAATAATTTGGACACCTGGAAGTGGAAATAGTGGAGAGAGATAGTGAATGGTGATTTTAGCAAATATTTTGAAATTCTTGTAGGCAAATGCAAGAGGGGAGTAAATGGGAGAATCCAACGCCTAGAAAAGAAGAGAACATGATTGAAGGTGACAGTTTTTAGAAGAGATTGGAGATTCCCATGCTTGGGAATGAAAAAAGGAAGGTATAATGAAGAAAATGACAGATAAATGAGGTGAAAAATCATAGAAACCATACCTTGGCATCTAGGAATGAAGTATCGGAGATTGGGAGATGCATTTGTTGCTTCCTATAGCTGATTACAAAGTTTTTGGAGCTGATTTGAAGTGGTTGTGTGGTCATCCATGCCTGTAGCAAACTTTTGTTTATGACTAGTTTGCTCTCTGTAACCTGTTGATTGCAAAATATGCAAGTTTTGATAATGAAATCATATTTTTCTTTGAATTATTGTAATTCCATGTGATGGTTAATCCTTGGAATTGTGCTCTCTATAGTTTCAATTCATAGTTTAAAACAAAATTCCTTGATTAAGTGTTTTGGGCATGGTTGTGACTATCTTAATGTTTCCTGTAACTAGTTGTTGAATGTGGAAATTTATGAGTTATTTCAGTTTTCAGCCACGAAATATGAGGGGTATTTCTAGGAGAAAAGTGATGATCTACTTACATTCATGTAGATGAATGTGGGGGTTTCCATTATCCAAGTTTTAAGTATAAAAGGAATTCATTAGATGGTTCAAAATAATTTCCGAAATGTGGTCAAGAGATTTTTCTACACATCTACATAAATTTAAGTAAATTGAAGTAAATTTCACCACTTTTTGAGTTCATATATTTTCCTGGGTTTGTTTTTTCAATTGAATAGATTAAGGATTTGAGTGGTGGTTGTGAAGATCGCACTTTGATTCGAGGTCTTAGTCTTCATACATCAATGGGAGAGGGAACAAAAATTATTTCTATAAATTGTCATCGATTAAATCTTAAGTTTGATACTCACCTACCCCAATGAGATGGAGATTCATGTACTCATCTTGAATTGTATGCAAGAAGATGAGTTCAAGTGGAATCCAAACTCTAGCCATGTTATTAGGATTGTTGATGACCACAAAACTATTCTAGATAGTCTTCAAATGCCTCATCTTCTCCCGGATGGAATGCAGGAAGATCTCATCACAAATACATATTAATTATAGTAATCATGATATACGAAGGCTTAGAGTGCATATCCTCTTTGTGATCATTGTAGTCGCTGTTTTCTTCATGGAGCTTCATCCTTAGGAAAAGTAATGGGATCATTGTTTGTCAAGGCTCTTTCAAAATCACACCCAAATCCTTTGTTTTCTCCTAGATTTTCTTCTACTACTGTTGATTCTACCCATGAGACACAATGAATATTGAATGAATAAGGTTAAATTCTATATTGCCTTGTTGGAAACTTTTGAACACTTTTTGTACATGTTACACAAGATTCCTGAAAACTAGTTTAAAATTGGATGCTAAAAGACTTAGTGACTTTTATAGTGGATTAAGTGATGGCTTAACTACACTAAGGTTGTCTTCTATGAATAGGGAAGTGCATATTAGAGAATTCAACCTATCAAACTCAAGTTAATATGCATTTGGATACTCTCTTTCTAAATATATCAAACCCTTGACAGGCTCAAATTCAATCTTGGACAAATCAGGCTTACTTTGCTTTAGTTTGTGAGCTGGTGGTCTTGGCCTCAACACTCTTGTAATACTGCCTCTCTTTGTTTCTCCTATGTAATCAAATAAATTGGACAAGAGAAGAATATAGCAAGAAATGTGTTGCAAATAATTGATAATACTTGAGAATAATAATCCACTTTGAGGGGGAAAACATCAAAAGGTATCCAATAAGAACACAATTCATAATATGATGATGATAAACCAACCACTAGATTTATATATACCATAATTATGCCTTGGATATCACTAACTCCATCCTAACTGCCTATATGAGATTCTATAAATGATTTTATAAATTAATTAAGAGTTATGCAAGACACAAGTCAACTACACATACCTTAATACAATCAATGGGTTAAGGGCATAACATCCTATATTAGAACCATAATTAATAGTATTTTTTAAAATAAATATACATCTATTGTTGTATACCCCAAACCCCTGAAGATTAATATCCTCCCAAACACTAGGGGTGTCAAATTTGGAGAAAAGACCACACATATGATTAGGCTTGGACAACTAAGGGCCAATTATTGAAGTGAGTTGATCCTTCTTAATTTTGGCTTTGATAAACCAAGGGGGCTTCCCTAAAGTGATACAAAAGATATTACCACAAAAACTAAACACTTACCATGACACAAACCATACTCATTGCATAGTGTACCCTATAGTGTTGTAAATTTCATACCCTTGCAATTTCACCTATGCTTTGTGTCTACTTTGGTGTACATTCCCTTAGTGTTTTTGTAGGCTCATTTAAGCCCTTGCATCAAAAAATTTCTTTCTTGAGGTTCTTAGACCTATTTTTTAGGGTCAATTTTTCATGTCTTTTATGTTTACCTAATGTTTTTCTTGTCCCATGTCCCCTACCATTTTTAGCATGAATTTTCTAGACATTAGCACTTAGCACATACATTTGTGCATAGTGCTAGCATCCCACAACAATTTGTCATTCAAAAGACATTTTTGAGTGTTTTTCCACTTGTTACCTTTCTAGAAGTCAATGGAAATGGCTTGAGATTCTTCCAAATGGCTTGTCAACCTCTTCCCCTTCCCTCCTCTTCTCATTTTTCAAACTACTCATTCATTTTATTATCGCTCTCTCTCTCTCTCTCTCTGCTCTCTCTCTCTCCTCTCTCTCTCTCTCTCTCTCTAAATGTTTCAAATATTTTCATTAGTTTATTTTCCTTTAAGCATTTTAGCTAGCTAATTCTATTTGAATGTAATAAGTGAAATTTACTCTCAAAGGAACCTAGCTTTTCTTTTTTTAAATTCAAATTCCCTTCATTACACATCCCTATATCAATTGTCACTTTGTGCCTATAAGCTAGTTTAACAAACTCAAGGTTTATCACTTGATTAATTAGATGGACTATCACACTAACTATTTAAAATGCAATAAAATATAGTCCCTAATGTTGTTTTCTTTCATTTAACGATGGCAACGAACAAAATTAATTTCAACACAATATTAAGTAATGTTTTATTTTGATTGTTCAGGGGTGTATTGGCATGATGGAGAAAATTTAGTTCATGTAGATGGGTGCCTATCAAAGCTAGGCAACAAAGTCTAGGATTCTTGCAAAACATGTAATGAATGGAACCAAATGGGACGCCTTAATGAAGATATACCTAAAGACCAAAATTATCCAAATGCATATATTAACTAGGTTTTATTCATACAAATGAGCATTTACATAAGTTGTAGAACTTTATAAGAGTATACTTAGTAATCCAAACACAATCTTAGAAATTTCTTTATTTTTCTTGAGAAGATACATTACAAAAAAATTCAAATAATTTTACACTCTTGTAGTTAACTAAGTAGTTAAGAACATATCTAAAAAATCCACAAAATACTCCTAGAGACACTCAAACAATGTTGGTTCTGCTAGCTACACTTTTTCTTTGAAGGTTATAAATGTTCATTACACATTTTGGGTGAGCCCAAATCATCAAAATAAAAAATACCTTTCCCCTTGCTAGAGATAACGACCCCCAGGTTTACTGTCACAATTTTTTTCCCTTTTTCTCTTTCTCTATTTTTTTATCTCCATCTTCCATCCTCATCAAATGAAAAATTTTATCCCTTATATAGAAAATATTGCAAAGATATCCCCCACATATGGGTGGCATTTGATGAACACACACTTATACTAAGAGAGGGGGGGTGAATTAGTATAATACAATCTTTTACTTGCTAAAATTCAACAACCATAATAAATCAATCACATAAGATCTATCAACTAGGAAACACAAAACTTATGTGGAAACCCTTTCAGGAGAAAACCACAAAGAAATATTGCTTGGATCTATTGTCCAAATCCAGCCACAAAAATAAAAAATTTCTTACAAATCTTTTTAGGCACCAACCACTGGATATACCAATCCCCACTACTAAGCACAAACTTAGAAAGAGACACCAATCCCTTATATTGAGAGGCAACAATCTCCAAATGAACAAAATTTTCTCCTTCTTGAATATTGCTTCTTCAATGGATGATGATCATTTGAATCTCCTTCATAAAATATGCTTGCAACTTCTTCACATATTTTTTTCTCCTTCAAAAATCTGCTTGAATTAGAAAGATATTACATTAAGTGTTTTCTTATCTTTTCACATCACATCTTCTATGTGGATCCCCCTTATGCCTCTTCACCCAAGAGGAGTGACTCCTCCAAGAGGGACAATCCTTCAAAGAGGAATCACCCCAAAATATTTTTAAAATATTAATAGTTTTAATTCCCCCAAAGGGGGCAACACACCATGTATGGTCAACCCATATCAAAGAGGGGTGATTTCATCCAATATGGTTGTCATAATTTGGGCACCAATATAAGGCAATTTGGGTCGGCCTATTTTAACTTTAAAATACAAAAAATATTTTCTTTTTTTTTAAATTCTCCTTTATCTTCTATATTGATCCTCCTTTGACAAAAGCAATATGATGGCAATGTTTTTTGTCTTCTCTCTTTTGACATCAATGACAACAATATTTCAAACAAAATTTGTCACAAGATGAAACACTAGAAAACAACCAACCTCCTATGCCAATTTCCAAAGGAAATCACATGAGATTTTTTGAAATGGAGGTCGTGAAGACCATGCTACTTAAATGGTTACATGGGTCTTTTCCCTCTTCCATCACTACATGTGATTTTTTTCCTTTATGATGAACTATTGCTTTTAGGCAAATAAAATTTGATCAGGTAGTTTTAGGGCCTCAAAGGATCACTAATGGTGCTCTGGTTTTGTAGGAGTGGTTCAAACACGTTAAATGTTCCTTAAAAACCCTATTCTACACCTATTTTTAAAAAATTAACGGCATGACCATTAACTCCTTCAAACTTTTCACAAATGTTGATTATTGATGTATTTAAGTGAAGATCAATGGCTATCGTAAATTATGATTTTTTGAAAAGAACCTTGGCAATGGAAAAGACTTGCTAAGCATCAAACTTATGTTCCTATCCTTACACCTAGTGCCACTAGAGAGACATGTATATGTCAACCAATAGGAACATTGTATTTTTTGAGGTGATCAACATGTGGCCCAATAGTATCACAACATCTCAATATGCATATTGAAAACTAAGCCACTATATGACGTTCTATTTCACCTTTTATGACCCATCATGCATCATGATGCATATGGAAGTGGGACCCACTTACAAAATCATAATGCAAAGAGCATCCATGATGTAATAATAATATACCATTTCTTTCCACTACATATAATACTTCCAAATTGGAAACCACGTCAACATTTCCTTCTAGAATAAACAAATTCATCACACATCATAGAAATAAAAGTGGGGTCCACATTCAAAACTATAATGTGAAGAAGTTGCACGATGCAATAGAATGTCATCAATTGTCCCATATTGATAGGAGTTTTGACTTTGTGAGATGCATAAATAAAAATTAACAAAACAATCATAAATTGTCAACTCGACATGGGGACAACACAACACTACAAAAATTGGAAGGTACAACACCTAACTTAAGAACACATGGCATGAAATTGCTAGCTTGTCATTTTAACAAAACCCTTAAAATAAAAACAATGATGTGAAGGATTTGCTATTAGAAACCGTGAATAAGTTAAGTTAGACCAAAATATCACTTCCAATAAGAGAGAGATAATGTATGGTGAAATTTCTGCCCACAATGCAAGATTGATTGATGATTGAATCGATACAAATGTACAAGATGAGGCTTGCTTATAAAGGCAAGCATGCACAACCCTAAACCTAACTTGAGCTACAAGTTAGCTCAATTAGATAAGGATAAGAAAATACAACCTAGCACTTAATTAAAAGCCTAAGTAAACTTATGAAGATGTAATTAAATAGTTAATTACACCAACACCCCCCCATAAGTGCAACTTAGGGAGAAGATTATAATGCAAACTACTATGGGTCCCGGCAACTAGGCCATGTTAGGTACCCATTTACAGATGCAAATGAAATGCAATCTCTCATAAAGCAGAGAAAAGGGGAAAACCCAGTGGGAAGAAAACCCCTCTCCAAAAGAGAGAAAACAAGAAAAACAAGCATGACGAATGTAAACATGATGTATGGAGGACTCAATGATACCCCCCAAGTACTACATCCATCATGAATATACAATAAATTACCCCCCATAAGAGGGAAGTAATGAGATAAGATATCCCCTGCATGCTGAAGAAGCTCCAAAGCCAATGAAGAATGCCTGAAAACAAAAGATTACCCAATGTCTGCAAGCAACAAATCTCCCCTTAGGAAGAAACAAATCCATAAGTTGATGAAGAATCCACTCCATATCCAACTGAAAAGAGGAAGAATGAACGCTCAACATGTATGCCTCTGAAAACTGAGTAGGAGCCTCCAAGCTTGAATGAGCCACAACATAATCATGGTCAAACTCAACCAAGAAACATGACAAATCAAGTGATGGAGGAGACTCGTGAATATCAATCTCCAAAGACAAAGAAGAAGGTGTAATAGTTGTGCTAAAACTGTCATCAAAGAGGAGAGAAATCCCCTCAAGTGTGTCCTCCAAATCTATAGTATGAGACTCTAGGAACAAGGTAGAAATCCTTGTCAAATAATCATCCCACAAAGCAAGATCTGAAAAACTATGATTATCTTGCTGAACATAAGCAACAATGGCTGAAGAAGCATGAGGTGGAGGTGTAGGAAGCTCAGCATAGGTCTCTAAAATACCAAGGTGTAGATGACCAAACTTCTCCTCACTAATATGGGTCACACTCAATGGAGTGTGTGATGCAGTCAAAGGAACATTATCAGGTTCTGAAGAAAAATGTGAAAAAGAATATACTCGAGATGAATGATCAACCATCCCGATTGCAACAATATCCCTAGTCTCCAAGTCCCTTATATACACCCTATCAGGAGTGAACTCAACTGTTTTACCTTGACCCCCATGAGTAATTTGATAAACAGAAAGGAGATTAGTGGTCAAAGAAGGAACACAAAGAACATCATTGAAAGTGCCTTCCCCAATACCAATAGAACCCTTCCCACTTACCTTCATGAATGTATTGTTACCCATCAGAATGTGAGGTGAATTACAAGGCTCAAAAGAAGAGAACATTTCTTGTGAAGATGCCATATGATGAGATGACCCTGAATCAAGAAGCCATCCTTGAGAATTAGGACTTGTAGAGGCCAAGAGTGCATGCCCTTTCATATTATGTAGCCCATAAGTGGATGTTGTGTTCTCTGACTATGATGATGATGGAGTTGCCGAATGTGATGGTGAAGAAGAAGTAGAAGACACTGATGAGGGTAGCTGAATGTTATTCTTTTGAAGAAGGTGGGTGAGTTCGTCAATCTTCTTATTATAACATTTATGCTCATCATGTCCTAACCTTTTGCAATATGCACATTTGGACTTTTTTTTTTTTTATGATTCCTCTTTTGAAGAGGATGAGGACTCAGGAGTGCCATGTGAAGGAGAATCTTTACCTTGCTCATTTGACTTGGTTTCCTTTTTGTGCTTCTTTCCTTTGCCACTTGAAGCCTTTGTATCATTCGCAATG
>VDFB02326978.1:0-34892 GCA_007258455.2 Sequoia sempervirens
GCAATTCTTTTGTTTATAGTTGTTTAAATCTCCATATGGTTTACACAACATAATCTAGTTTATAGTAATTTGTTAAAACTTCCATTATTGCTATTTCTCTATCATTTTTCTAACAAAATGGGGTATAATGCACCTATCTTCCTCTATCTCATTAGGAAAAATAGGTTCCTTAAGCCAAGATTGACTTTCGGCCCTTAGGTGAGTCAACCTTGGAGGACATCTTGTTGTTTTCCTTATGATCTAGGATAGGGAAAATCTATTGAAGCAACACTTTTGGGAGAAAGACTAAAAATAGTAAATAAACCCAAAAATGTAAAGTAATACTTGAGATCACTAGATTAAACCTTAATCTAACAAAACCTACAACTTTCTGGTAGATCTAAGAAGGTTAAGTATTTTTGCACTTGCCACCAAAATGTTGTTGAGTGTCATTTGGGACTCATTCACCCAAGGGAGAATGGGTCTAGCTATAGGGGTTGAAAAAATTCTTTCACAGTCCCCTTGTCCAATGTTTACACTCCCGATTCCTCTAGGTTTCATAGTCGGAAGTTTAGAAATAAATTCTGAAAGCAAGTTTTCATGGCTTGATGACAACATTGACAACTTTTCCAATTTTTCTCCTTGATAGATCTTCAATCCTTCAACCTAAGATCTGCAAAACACATTAGAGGGAAAAATTGTTTTGTTTTTGGTGAATGGGTGTTTGCCTTAGTCAAACCCCGTTTTGGTAACTAAACCTTAGGGGTGGAAACAATGAGCAGCAGAAGGAATGATGAATGAACAAGTGTTATGTTGCAACTCACCAAATCCTTGATTTGAAACCCCTGAAGGATTGAAACTTAGTAGATCTCTCCAAGGTCTTGATCTTACATGAAGTGGCTTGATTGATGATGTCATCTTGATGCTTGAAATTTGGCAGATGGCATTCCTACCTCACAATGTGGCTCAAAACATGCATGAATTAAAATAACTGACAGTGATTAGGTCGCACAGTTATTTATTTATAGATGATTGGTAGTGCATAATGTGATTCTCTTGATGGCCGTATTTTTCTCATATAGAGACATCTTCTTTTCTAGTAGGATTCAGCCAAAAGACTAGGTATTTATAAAATTTTTATCAGTTTCCAAGATTAAACATTACAAGCCGACACTTAAATCTTGAATTTAGAACCTTATGATGCTACCAAAAACATGTTTGAAATTTGAAATTGTTATCTTAAGGGGGACCCATTCACCCAAGGGTGAATGGGTCATGACCAAAATAATAAGGACCTATTCATTTCAGGGTGTTAAAAATGATAATTGTATTAATTAAATATTGATTCCCCTTTCAGAAATTGCAATTAATTAAGCTTGTAAATGAATAATTGGGCCAATTAGAGGCTTAATTAAGTTCAATTAATTAAGGGACCCAAACATAGTGCAAAATGCAAAGAGGTACATTTTTTTGACACTACATACACTTTTTGTAAAAACATGCCATGGATATTCTCATTCTAGCATATTTTTTCCTCCATATAAGCTTGGTCCTTTATAAAACCAACATATTGTTCTAGATTTGAAACCAAGTAGAAATAGAGATTCATCATTTCCAATTTGAAATAAATCAAATTGCACCAAATCAAAATTATTATCCTTCATTGAATATACAACTAAATACCTTTCTCCTTCTCATTTAATTTCTATAATTAATATTTAATACTTCAATTTCCTAATAAATGTGCCAATAGCTTTATTATCTAAATTAGTTTAAATACGTATTACTTACATTAATTAATTAATCTAAATAATGCATTTATAAAAAATTAATTTTCCTTCTCAAATAAAAATATTAAAAAAATAAAATTAAAATTTCAACATTTAGAAATAGCATTTTGTCATGTGATAAAAATAATTTTATGGGGACAAGCATGAATCCAGTTCTCAAAAAAATCAAATGAGAAATTTAATCTCTTCTCCAAGCAAAGGAATAGTCCATTCAAAGACTATTTTGTGTGTTCTCATTTGTGGGTCTCCTAAACATGGCACTACTCTACCCAATCAGACGACTCACTATATCCCACATTGTGGGAGCCCATTATTGTACCATGAGCTCATTTAACATGACTGAAGATTAAGAAAAAAATTGTTTGAAGCAGTGCTCTACAAGATATGCGCTTATCATTTCATTTCTGAGACCTCATTAGGATAATTATAATCAATAAAAAATCACAACCTTGATAAGAGAACTTACGTTCTTAGAAGCTTATAACCCTTAAAGTAGAAGGATAGGTAATTCCCTTGGGTTAGGGTAAACACTTGAATAAAAGGCAATTGCTAGACCTAGATTATTACAAGTATGTAATAGGGTATTCAAGAGATTGTGTCAAACCTATTTGGTCAATTAAATCAATATTAGTCTATCAGATCACTTTTGAATGAAATCTTGTTTATGATAGATATCTTTGGGGTCAAACCAAGAGAAGAGTTAACTACATATCATTAGGATTTCCAAATTGAGTAGGAGGTGGGTGAACTTATGACACAACATAGATTTAGAAAGTGGATTGATTATATATATCAAGACTTTGGCCAAAGTAAGTATAAAATTTGTTGCTTACACTTTTTTGGTTCACTATGTTTTGGGTTTACATAGCTAGTCAATAGTGTCATGCATGGTTGGAGGGTATCGAGAGTTGTATTACCATACTCGTTATGTAGGACAACTAAACCATATACTCAAATAGGAATTATTAGAGGTTTCCATACCAAACTCTTCATCGAAGGGTAGGGCTACTTTCAGTTAGGAAGATGTGTGAGAGACCGCCAGGTCCGTGGTTGGAGGAAAAGTGCTTGGATGATGCTCTCCCTCTTGTAAACAATAACCTAGACTTGTGAAATGAAAGAAGTGTGATCCAAATGAGGACATCTTGACCTTGAACTCTTATAGGGCCCCAAAATGACCATAGTCACATCAAGTAACACCAAGACAACATCTCAGATCCTCTAAAACAAGCTCTTTCGACTCTTGGGAGAGATTCATAAGAAGGTCACTCCAATCCTCCACCTTCCAATCACCTCTCTGCTTAGACACCCAATGGGCTAGACCATCATCCACCTTATTCCAATCCTATGGGATATGGAAAAAGGTGATTAAATGATATGTTTAAGCATGACAGCTAACTGCCAATGTACCTCCTCCAAATGACGTTTATTCAACAAGTCAATCACAATCTAGGAATCAGACTCACAAATTTTCAAAGCCCCAAGAATAGCTAAAGCCTCCATAAAATTATTAGAGTGTTTCCTATAATATTCTAAGAAGAGAAACACCACCGTTCCCTCACTATCCCTTCCCAAACCCCCAACACTAGTATGCCCTGGTTACCATGAGAAGACCCATCTGTATCGACCTTTAAGATTGTTGAAAATTGAGGTGTTTTCTTAGCTTAATATTTTGTAAAACTTTAATATTGCTGATCTAAATAGCTCGCTTTGTTACATATTCTTTGTGGGTGATTATCTGATTAATCCATTTTACTGTATGTAGAATGTAGACATAAGTTATAGAAGACGTAGATAATCTATATTAGAAAGATTACACAAACATGTACTGTGGAGAAACCCTTTTAGGAAAAAACTCCAAAAAAGAATTATTCTATTATTCAATCTCTTAAGTAGATTACAATAGCTCCAATTCTTGCTTGAGAGTGCTTCTTCTTTCCTTCACCAATCTTCTCCACAACCTGCAATAAAATTGATACCGACTCTCTTCAACTTGCTTGAGATAAATAGGCTTTGATTAACTTTGTAAACTCCAACTGAGTTACAATTACAATGCTCAAGCCCTATCCCTAAAAGGTATGCCTATCTCATGCAAATAGAGTTATATAGTGAAGAGAACAATGTCAATCCTCGTCTTCGTACGACTGGGCATTAGGCTTAAAGAAGTAGTAACTCCTATTACGGCCAATATCTTCTAAAGCTTTCATCCTCAAGGTAGGTGCCCAAAATCATAACTGAGCCATACAAAATATCTCAGCATGCAAGGGAGTTGGCTTCAAGAAACCAAGCTTGGGTTATAGAGATTTGGAGTCCCAAGTCATTTCTTGATGGCCAGTATTTCTCAACACTATTCATACAAAGAATGAATTAAATTTGATGCTTGAGGTGATTTGGGTTGTTGCAATGCATTCATGCAAATCAAGTCATTAGCCATGCATTCGGAGGATAACTGAGTTAACATTCAACTAAAAACTGGCGAAGGTGGCGAGAACTAAAAGCTGAATGAAATTAAGTGAACTCAGCTAAAAACTAAGAAGCTAATTTTGAACTGGGTGGTGAACCTTCAAAACTAATTTGAATTGAAGTGAACTAAACTTCATACATGCAAACATAAAACCCTAACTCATAGGATCTTTACATGCATTCATAAGTGTTATCTCTTACTCTGAACAGTTAACTGAACTCAAGGTGAGTGTCACCTATCATGTGGGCACCCCATGTGCCCCTATTATTTGAGAACCCATAATGGATGCCCTCACATACTCCTAACATTTAGAATTAGTTACACATGTCAATTAACATGATTATTTCATCATATATTAATCTCTTCCTAATCCTAGTGTTGATGAACACATTCCAAGGACTTAGGAGATACATGAAATAAATAATGTTTAGGATTGCAATTAAATGGCCTTCTATTTCCAACATTCTCCCAATTGACATTATACATTGCAATTATTCTAGAAGCAAAGAATAAAATAAAAGAAGAACATAAGTATGGACTCAGGCCAATGGCAGCCCTAGCATAACTAATCCAATCCATGCCAACTTTAAAATGCAACTTGCATCGCTGAAACTTCAAACAATGAATTAAAACAAGAAACATAATGGTTTCATGGAGTAATCCTACTCATTATTAAAGGTATCCCTTGTATCCCATTAATACCTTCCATTATCAACCAAACCAATACCTTTCCAAACCTTTAGCATCGGCTGCCTCTTTGGAGCGTGTTAAACTCCGGTGTTGAATCATTTCAACCAAGATTGTAGCCCTCGGTCTTTTGTTGAAAAACTTTTCTTTATAAGTAACCATTTCAACAAATGTCTCTTACCATAAGAGAACTCCAACCTCACCTATTTCTCCAAGTATCCATGAGGACCTATAACCAACCAATCCATACCAAACTCCAAATGCAACACCCATTAGCACCAGGCTCCAAAATGCAACACAACACTTTCGCCGGTAATCAAAAGAAAATTGATACAATGTACTTAATGCCAAAGAGAGAACTACACAAGATCAATGCCAAATCTCCAATCATGAATCACATAAACATGACATTCATGATATAATCATCTCCTCCTAAGAGATCACATGCACCATAACATATATATACATCTTGGTCTCAAGAGAACATGTAATATGCCATTTACTCTAAACTAGTATCAAGAGTATAACATGACATCATAACAACTACACTCTAAACCATGAAACCATATCTCCAATCACATGGAGATAATCTTACTAATGATGCATCCACGTCACTGCCAACAACTCCCACTGAACCATGGTACCGAGTTACACATGGCATCGTGACTACCATCCTCTTCATGAAGATCACTATATCCTACCAAAGCTCCCATTGAACTGTGAAACCAAGCTATACATGGCAACAAGATAAACATCAAACCATCACTATAAAAAGTATATGTAATTTCAAACATTTCCTTATCATCAAAATTATCATAACATGTACACTAGGCCACAACTCTAAACTGCTAATCAAGAGTATACCATGAAATAATAACAAAACCATCCTACAACCAAGAATCCACTTCATTACCAAATGCTCCCACTGAACTGTGATACTAAGCAATCCCATGGCATCATGATGCACATAATCAAAACCACATTTCTGTCATAAGCTCACACCAAACTTGTGAATCCAAGCTCTCAATGACACATGATAAACATCCTCTAAAGCAAGAATATATACCTCTTGTAACAAACTTATTTTCTAAAATCAACAATTAACAAAAATAATAAAAGCTCCCACTAAGCCAAAAAACCTCCAATATTTTAAGAGAAAGGCGTCCCAATACTCTACCCAACCTCAACTCTGATACCAAATGTTGAAAATTGAGGTGTTTTCTTAGCTTAATACTTTGTAAAACTTTAATATTACTGACCTAAATAAGCTTTTCCTTTCTTACATATTATTTGTGGGTGATTATCTGATTAATCCATTTTAGTGTTTATAGAATGTAGACATAAGTTGATAGAAGAAGGAGACGAGATATTAGAAAGATTACACAAGCATGTACCATGGAGAAACCCTTTTAGGAAAGAACTCCACCAAGAATTATTATATTATTCAATCTTTGAAGTTGATTACAATAGCTCCACAAGAGAATGCTTCTTCTTGCCTTCACTAATCTTCTTCACAGCCTGCAATAAAATTGATACCAACTTTCTTCAACTTGCTTGAGATAAATAGGCTTTGATTAACTTTGTAAACTCCAATTGAGTTACAATTACAATACTCAAGCCCTATCCCTAAAAGGTATGCCTATCTCATGCAAATAGAGTTATGCCATGAAGAACAATGTCAAATCCTCATCTTCATGCATTTGGGTGTCCCAAACTGAAGTAGCAACTCAACCTCTATTCTGTAAATATCTTCAAGGCTTCATCCTCAAAGTAGGCACCCAAAAGAGGTCCCACTTAATTGAGCCTTATGAAATATCTCAACATGCAAAGGAGTCAATTCCAAGAAGCCAACTTGGGCGCCCAAGTTGGGTCCAAGTCATTTCTTATTAATTGAAACATTTCTGAACACCATTCATGCAAGAATGGTCATCCCCTGTTAACTAAAGGTAGTCCCTATTATCTGTCATGGAACTCAAGTCATTAGCCATGCATTCCAAGTTAATTGAAGTCAACTAGCATTCAACTAAAACTAACTGAAGATAACTAAACCATAACTAAATTGAATTAAACTGAACTAAACTGAACTAAACTGAACTGAACTAAACTGAACTGAACTGAACTGAATTGAACTGAACTAAATTGAATTGAACTAAATTGATTCTAAACTGAACTGAACTGAACTGAACTGAACTGAACTGATCTGATCTGATCTGAACTGAACTAAACTTCATGCATGCAAACATCAAACCCTAACTCCTAGGATCTTTACATGCAGGCAGGCCTGGAATTTGATGGTCTATTTGACCATTTTTTCAATTTTAGACCATACATTACAGCTATAAAATTTATTAGACCGTATAGTTTGACTTGCTATATTTTTATTAAACCGTGAAAAAATATTATAAGCAAAATATAATATAGTATTTTAATTTATAATATATATCATTTTATAATTTTTATTATAACTTGATAAATTAGTTTAGAATAGAATATACCTTTTTTGAATACTTCCTAATATGAATTTAGAGACTTTGACATTTTTATAATGGTTATCATTTTTTTATATTAATATATGTGATTTATAATATTATTATAAAAATATATATTAATTTAGAATCTTTTCAAAATAGAATATAATTATTTTTAACTTTTACTATATTTAACAAGATTTGTTTTTAATATAAACTTAGAAACTTTTGTTAACTGTTAATTATAATAGCAAATTTTTATATTTATTACTAATAATTATCATTGTTTTCTGATTTTTCAAGATATTGCATTTATAAAAGATTTTATATAAAAATTCATAAATTAAACAAATTTTTATAGGCATTTAAATGACCAAACCGTCATAAAATTTTCATATGACAGGTAGGGGTGACCGTCAAATTCCTGCATGCAAAATCTGACCATTTTTTGCATTTTGGACCGTATATTACAACCTAAAAAATTATTAGACCATATTATTTGACTTGCTATCTTTTTATATAATCGTAAATATGACACTTAAAATTATTATTAAACCACAAAAAATTATTGTAGCATATATATATTGTTTATGATAAAAAGATAAATTAGTTTAGAATTGGAATAATTCTTCTAATTTCACTTTATATTAATATATATGATTTATAATATTTATTATAAATATATTTATTAATTTAAAATATGTTCAAAATATAATCTTTTCAAGATTAAATATAGTTATTTCTAATCTTAAAAAATATTTTTAACAATAAATTTAAGATTTTTACATATTTACTAATAGTTATCATTACTTTATATTAATATATATGATTTATAATATTTATTATAAGAATATATATTAATACAAAATCTTTTCAAAATAGAATATAATTGTTTTTTAACTTTTTGAATATTTTAGCAAGATTTATTTTCTATATGAATTTAGATTTATTTTTACATTTATTTCTAATTATCAATATTTTCTAATTTTACATTTTTTAATATATATAGGATATCTATATAAATAACATAACACAAATTTCACTATTTTTCTACAATATTTGTGTTTTATTGGTGAACATGTTGAAATTTTATTTGACTTCTACAAATAATTTATGTTTTTAGATAGGTGAATTTAAGGATTAAACTATAAAAAAAATTCAATTTGATTTTTTTTAAGATAATACAATATTTGTGTTTTATTGGTGAGTTTGTTGAAATTTTAGATAATGAGTTGAATAAGGATTAAAGTATTTTTAATTTTATATAATTATTTCTGAATAGGTTTGAAATTGATATTTAATTTTTTTGACAGTTAATTTTTTTCATAAAATGTAAAGTGATAGGTATTTAAATGAACAAACGATAAAAAAAAATTCATATGACAGGTAGGGGTGGCCGTCAAATTCCAGGCCTATTTACATGCATTCAAAAGTGTTATCTCTTACTCCGAACAGTTAATTGAACTCAAGGTGAGTGTCACCTACCATGTGGGCACCCCATGTCCCCCTATTATTTAGGAACTCATAATGGATGCCCTCACATTCTCTTAACATTTAGAATTATTTACAAATGCCAATTAACATGATTATTTCATCGAATATTAATATCTTCCTAATCCTAGTGTTGATGAACACATTCCAAGGACTTAAGAGATACATGAAATAAATAATGTTTAGGATTGCAATTAAATGACATCCTATTTCCAACAAAGATTCCTTAGGGAGGAAGCCTCCAATGACCATCTCACACAACCTTCTCTTTACCAAGCCACCTCGAGCCCACTTCAGACTGACCTCTATCACAACCAGCTATCCCCAAATGTTGAACCACTCCCAAATCCTCAGTAGATACTGGAACTGAAAGATTGCACTTAGCAGCAATAGTCTCTTGAATAACCCCCAAAACTCTCATCCAAATCTGCCCCACTTGAAGCTTCTTATCTAAAAAGATTTTATGGTTGCACTCCAACCAAATATGCTAAATAATCAAGCTAGGACCAATTAGCCAAGCAATGTGGAGAAAAGAGGACTTCACCGAGGAGCACCCCGACTTGAGCTAGAAATTAGCCAGAGAAGAGACATGTTTGCATGGTTGATGCCAGATAGCCCACCAAGAATGCCAAATCTCCATAACAAAAGAGCACTAAAAAAAGAGTTGAGACATATTCTCATCACTATTATAGCACAAAACACACCTAGAGGGGCCCTAAAAGCCACACTTTCGAAGATTCTCTAGGTCAGGCATCTACCTCGCATCACCAACCAAGAGAAGAAATTACACTTGGGCAAAGAAAATTTATTCTAAATCTGTTTCCACCAAAAGACTCCCTTAGACTTGCTTATCCAACACATGATAACCACCAGCCACAAAAAACTTTCCTTTTCGGTGATGACCCTAGGCCAAAACATCATTTTCCAAAAGAGAGTTGCAAACTCAACTAGCAAGAATGCTAGCCAGCTCTTGATGATCCTCTAATAGGCCCCCAGGAGGCCATTCATGTAAGTCCTTCTACCGAAAAACAATGGCCTATCCAAGAACTTGAGGGGTTTTGAAATCCACCAAATGATTCCAACCAGCCTCAAGGAAGTATATATACATACATTACAATATATATATATACACACACACACACACACTATGTTATAGAAAAAGAAAATTCTATTTCTTTGTTTTTGGAAACTTGAGTTATTCACTTTTTGAGTTAAAAGCTTAGGTGAAAACTTTTGAGTAAATATTATATACACATTTATGCATATATATTTATATATATCATGAATCTATTGTAATTTGTATTTGAAAAGATGAGTTTCATTTACTTGAAATTATGTTATGTTATTTCATTTATACAATGACATGTGAATTTTTTTTATGCAATGTGCACTTATGCTATTAAAAAAGAAAATTTTGTTTCTTTGTTTTTAGAACTTGAGTTATTTACTTTTTGAGTTAAAAACTTAGGTGAAAACTATTTAGTAAACATTAGGTATGTTACATTGAAGGTATTGGAAAAGTGGAGTGGTTCATAGGAGGTTCTAGTTTAGAAAATTAAAATGCATTTTTAAATTTTTGCCATCCATATAAGGTAGGCATGGAAGTGGAAGAGGGAGATTTAAGACAAATAAGGAAATGGAAAGACATGCAACAAACATGTAACAAATAAAGAGAGACTTTGGGGAAGTTTGCAATATATTAGAGATGGGGGAAATTTAGCTTATAGGGGTGGTAGAGTTTGTTGTAGGCTGTGTAGCTTGAATGGAGGGTTTTAAACATTTGCAACAATGAAAATAATAGGAGAATGGACATGGAATAAATAGTGGAAATAATGGAAATAAATATGGAGGAAATAATGGAAATGGAATGGAAACAGGAAGAAGGAATCAAACTATTTTGTTTCCTATATATAAACGGAGCCAATAATAATTTTTTTCTCGTTTTTCCTATGTTATTATAATTTTAAACAATTATTGAAATTCATGAATTGAAAATTAGGTGTGAAATTGGTATTTACAGGGCTAAATTGAATTGGTAAATTATTTGAAGTTGTTAGGTTAGTTTGTCTTAAGATCCCAAATCTAGATGACATCAAACCTAGACTTGTAAGCTTGGTCCTTTATAAAACCAACATATTGTTCTAGATTTGAAACCAAATACAAATAGAGATTCATCATTTCCAATTTGAAACAAATCAAATAGCACCAAATTAAAATTATTATCCTTCATTAAATATACAACCAAATATCTTTCTCCTTCTCATTTAATTTCTACAATTAATATTTAATACTTCAATTGCCTAATAAATGTGCTAACAACTTTATTATCTAAATAGTTTAGATACTTATTCATTTATAAAAAGTTAATTTTCCTCCTGACATAAAAATATTTAAAAAATAAAAATAAAATTTCAACATTTAGAAATAGCATTTTGTTATGTGATAAAAATAATTTTCTGGGGAAAAGCGCGAATCCTGTCCTCAACAAAATCAGATGAGAAGTTTAATCGCTTCTCCAAGCAAAGGACCAGTCCCTTCAAAAGACTATTTTGCGTGTTCTCATTTGTGAGTCTCCCCAAACGTGGCGCTACCTGCCCAACTGGACGGCCTTTACTGTATCCCATATTGTGGAGCCCATTATTGTACCCATGAGTCATTTAACACGACCGAGATTAAGACAAAATTTTACTTAAAGTGGTGCTCTGTAAGATATGTTCATCGTTTCTACTTGAGACCTCATCAAAATAATTACAATCAATCAAAAATCACAGCAAATTTTCTGTGGTACTCTTTTGATTTTCCTCTTTCGTTGCATTTATTTACATCAGCTCATTGTTTGACTGTAATTGATTTACATAGAAAGCGACGCCATTTTTTAACAAAAGATCTGTAGTAAATTGGTGTGTAAGAGTTTGAAAGCTTAATTTAAGGGAAATGAGAGGAAAATCAATAGTTACATAAGGGTTTGAAAACCTAGGATGATAGGGTTTGAAATATAGAAGCATAAATCTGCAATAAATCCCGATTAATCGCGATTTTTAAAAAATCTGCAGGCTGGACGATTTTTTCCCCGATTTTTTCAAAAAATCGTTGACTATTGTCAACGACTATTGCAAGGTTTTAATCGCGTTTTAATCTCGTTTTAATTTGGAAAAAAACGCGATTAAAATTCTCGCCGACCTAACATTAAATTCGCGTGGAAAAAAAACCCTAAAAGTTGCCCGAAAATTGTATATGTTGCAAGGAAAACGCGAAGGACATCATCAGATTGGAGAGGCGGACTGGAACAGAGAATCTGAGGCGGACTTCAGCGTTTCTTCGTTTCTTCCATTGAATCTCAGAGGCGTACATCATCCGACAAGAATCTGAGAGGCAGACCTTACGGTTTCTTCAATCGACGCCATTTCTTATCGGCATTTCTTCTTCAAAGTTCACACGGGAGGTAGGCTCGATTTTTTTTCGAATTTTTTTCCCTAAATACTAAGTATGCAGTATGCATTTTTACGCATTTTTACAGTTAAAAATTTAGTATTATAATTTTTTTTCTATTTAGAACTTTGAATAAAATTATAAATAATTTAATTTAGTATTGTTTTACTTTTTTCAAAATCAGTATTATAATAAATAAAAAATACTATATTATTATTTTGAAATAAGTATTATTTAATAAAAAATACTGTAATTTTTTATTTAGTATAATTTTTTATATACAGTATAATTTTATTTAGTATAATATGAATTTGAAAATTAAAAAAAAATACTAATAATATTATATAGTAAAATACTAAAAAATACTGTATTATTTTTAAATAAGTTTATTTATTTATTTTAATTTTTTATTATTATTTAGTATTTAAAATTTTAAATAATATTGCTTTATTTTTATTTTAAAATTACTGTATAAAATATAATTTTAAAATGCAATTATTATTTTATAATAATCATGATTGTTGTATTTTATAATAATCATGATTGTTATATTATTTTAAAAATATTTACTGCATTTTCAAATTACTATATTGTTATTTTCTAATTAATTATTTTAAAAATATCATTAATTAATTTTAATTAATTCTTACTATTATATCATTTTAAAAATATTTAGTGTATTAAAAAATACAGTAAATTGCTAAATAGTAAAACTAAATATAATCAATAGTTCATAAGAAATTAGCTGGTTATTTTAAATTTTATCAAATTTCAATTTTATCTTACGAGTGAAATAAAATGCTTTTGCAGATTTCATTCTTGATCAGTGATCACAATGTCGCATCAGAAAGACTTTGCATGGACACATTGCACACCAATTGATGGTAGTGCAAAGGTTAAATGCAATTGGTGCCGGGATGAAGTCGGTGGTGGAATTTATCGGTTCAAATGGCATTTGTCAAAAGAACCAGGTAATAACACCACCGTTTGCACAGATTGCCCTGCAGATGTCACATATCAGGCAAAACAAGCTCTTTATGGTATCGCTGAGAATAAGGCCAAAAAAGCAAGAACTGGAGTTGAAACAGGTTCTAATTCTGCAAGTGTAAAGAGGAATAACTTGGATGAGGAGGCTGGTGGGCATGGGAGTTGTAGGGAATCCGGATCAACACCTTCTACAGCACGTGGCCCAAACACAGGTGGAGGAAACATTGATGCTTTCTTCCAACCTCGTACTACACCAGGATCACAGACTACTTTGGAGAGTACAGGATGGAGGAAGAATGTCCACGATCAAGCGAAGAAGGCCATTGCAAATTTTTGGTACTCCTCGAGCTTGCCATTCCATGCTGCCAGATCTCCATATTGGCAAGCTATGGTTGATGCTCTTGCAGCTGTAGGTCCTGGGTTTCGAGCCCCATCTTATCAGACATTGAGGACTAGTATGCTCAATGAGGCAGTAAGTGATGTCAAAGATGTTCTTAAAGAGCATCGATCAGAGTGGACTAATAGTGGGTGCACCATTATGTCAGACGGATGGACAGATAGAAGGAACCGAACCCTCATCAACTTCCTTGTCTCTTCTGATCTTGGCACTGTTTTTTTGAGATCTGTAGATGCATCAAATACAATGAAATCTGCAGCTGCATTGTTTGATATGTATGACTCGGTAGTCATGGAAGTGGGGCCAGAAAATGTGGTTCAATTTATCACAGACAATGCTGCTGCTTGTGTTGCTGCTGGGAGACTTTTGATAGAAAAATACCCCTCCCTGTTTTTTACCCCATGTGCAGCACATTGCATTGATCTAACCCTAGAGGACATTGGGAAAATTGAATGGGTTAAGGAGATACTGCACAAGGCTCGCTCTGTTACCAAATATATTTATAATCACACAAGGGTTTTGAGTATGATGCGGTCTTTCACAGAGGGCAAGGACCTAGTTCGTCCAAGGGTGACAAGATTCGCAACACATTTTCTTGCACTACAGACTCTTTGTCAACAAAAAATGAATTTGAAACGAATGTTTGTTTCAAGAGAGTGGATGGAGTCTGGCTTTGGTAATCAAACAGATGGCATGGCAATTGCAGATTACATGTATTCTACTAGTTTTTGGAATGTGGCTGAACAAGTTGTATCATTTTCGGAGCCTCTAGTAAAAGTCTTGAGGCTAGTGGACGGGGATAAATCCCCCATGGGATACTTGTATGAGGCCATGGATAGGGCCAAGGAGGTGATGAGGGGTAGGCTGGAAAATGACAGGGATAGGTATATGCCATTGTGGGACATAATAGATAGGAGATGGGATGGACAAATGCACTCCCCTCTCCATGCTGCAGGATACTTTCTCAATCCATCATTGTTCTACAACTCTTCATTCAGACAAATTGATGCTGAGATCACACAAGGATTGTTAAAGTGCATGGACAAAATGTTTCCAGACCAAGAACGATTGCATGAAGCTATGTCAGAGTTGCAATTGTACAGGCAAGGAAGGGGTTTTCTCTCTTCTAGGGTTGCCGTGGAAGGCCAAAAGACCTTCCAACCAGGTAGACTATAAAATTTTGATAATCTTTTGATTTTTCATGTCACATGATCATTAAATGTATCTTAGATTTTAAGATATTCTTACATGACACTCATCTCCATATAATGTTCTTTGAACTTTCAGCTCAATGGTGGGATTTTTTTGGCCACGAATGCAAAAATCTAAGGTGGATGGCAATACGCATTTTGACCCAGCCATGCAGCTCATCCGCTTGTGAGCGTAATTGGAGTGTTTTTGAACACATACATTCCAAAAAACGCAACCGCTTAACACAAAAACGGATGAATGACTTAGTGTTTGTTCACCACAACCTCCGCCTGAAGCTAAAGAAAGCTCAAGGTGAGACTTTTAATACACTTGCAATCAATTTCAATTGTTGTCATTGTGTTTTTCACTTGTAGAGAAAAGACTAATTTCTACATGGGCAAAAACAGGTACTATTGAGGAAGATGCCCCAATTGATCTCGATGAGATTGATCCTGAGTCTGAGTGGATTGCTGCATCTGATGATGAATTTGAATATTGTATTGCGCCTGAAGATGTAGATATCTTGGAGGAGGCCAGCGTGCCTAATGATCTACTTGAAGAAGCTCGGCGGGCAACCGGTCACCTAACAGCTTCAACATCGGGAGCAGGAGCTTCTGCCCTATAGCACGTCATTTGCTACAATTGAATTTTTTGGAACTTTGTACTTAGTTTATAGGTTTACTTTGTACAAAGTCACAAACTATATTGTAATAGACATTTTGACAACTATCACCATCTGATATTTATGCAGTTGTAGTATGTTTTGTGCAATGTAATCACTGATCAGCGATATGAGTATAAGCAACGAAAATCTATTTTCTATAATTCATGGATCGAACTCTATATTTTATTTGCTCTCAATGTCTGTATGCTATGGAAATGCCATTAAATTTTTAAAAAAATTACTTTCTGACTGTTTTTCTTCAATTTTTTGCAGTTTTTTGTATATCCGTTTTTTTCCCGATTTTTTCAAAAACTTGAACTTTATTATTTGCCGAGAGTCTCAAACGATTTATGCTGCTGTTACTCTGAATATTCTTAAGGAAATGAAGAATTCTAAAAGATCTTGACAACTTAGGAGATCAATTTCTTTGTAGGCTCTGAAGCTCAAAATTAAAGATATGGTCTGATAGGGTTCAAAAGATTAACATTCCTTAAACAGTATTTGGCTGTAGCTTAATACTTAAATAACTTTGATAGCTTCAATTTATCACGAAAAGTGTTAAGGCGAAATAAGATGTAATAGTTCCTGGAGGTCTGGTCTAGTGTCTGAACTTGACCTGTTTTCTAAACTTCCTCGATAGGCGCAGATGAGCTCAGGCGTAAGTCCTAGTTGCATTTTACTTGACAACATAGAGATGCCCCTTATAGTATGAACATTTAATCAAAGAAAAGTTGCAAGCAACATTTGAATAAAAATATACATGAAATCTATGTGTTCTTTTAATGAAAAAAATCGGTTATGAACACCAGTTTTAGTTGGAGCTCTACCAAATGAAAAGGTCTGCAGTATCATAAGAACAGCTGTAAACATCATTTCCAAAAAATATTCTAGTTTAGTATTACATTTATCTGAAATCAATTGTTTTTGCACATGAATTCACATGCCCAATTTATTCCAGAAGAATAGGATACTGCTCTCAGCAGATTAATCTAAAATCTGAAGTGTAACTTAGATATTGCTTTGGTTTTATTGAGGAAATTTAGTTATTAATGCCATTTTTAGGAAGGAATCTATCAAATGATAAGTTCTATGAAGCAAAAGGACAGCTGTAAGGAGCATTTCCAAAAAGGTCTAAGTTAGCATCGTATTTTTCTGAAATCAACTATATAATATGCACATAAATTCAGAAGTAGTTGATTCTAGAAGACCATAACACCACTTTTAATGCACTGTGAATGGATTAACCTAAAGTCTAAAGTGATTGATATATATGTATGTATAATTTTGTTTAGGAAATTTGGCTATCAATACCTTTTTTATTAGGAAATCTAGCAAATGAAAAGGTCTGCTGGAGCAGAACAGTTTTAAGCACCACTCCAAAAAAGTGTTATATATATTTTAATTTTTTAATGAGGGAATTTAGTTACTAATGCCATTTTTAGTAGGAGATCTATTAAAATGAAATTTATGTAGGAATTTAAGAAATTTTAAAAAGGAATCGAAGTGGTATGCAAAAGTATGATAGCCTGATTAAGGGAAATGAAAAGTTCTGCAAGCTTAGGGAATAATTTTTTCTGAGGGTTTGGAAACATAAAGAAATGGAAAGATTTGTAATGGTTTGAAAGGATTAAATCATAAAGCATCGATATTATTGGAAAGGTTAACAGAGGAATGAGTTAACTTCTGCTAGTGTTTCAGAATTTGAAGTTCTGTAAAGGGCCTTAGCTTTTATGAATCTTTGTTCTTTAGCTTTTGGAGTGATCATTAATTAGGTTTTGGATTCCAGGCGTGTGATCTACTGCACAGATGGGTTGGGGAAAGGGAAGGAGAAGGCATGGCAATGGAAGTGGATCAGGGAAAGGAGAAGATATGGTAGAAGAATTTGGGGATTTGTCAGGGGGCAGGCACAGGGGAGCTTCTCATCATCGTCTCAGGAATAATAGAAATGGAATTGGTGGCTTCAGACGGGGTGGTTATTCTGGTCAAAGCTTATTTGTGGAGGGAGGAACTTTAGCAGAGTGGCAGCCTCTCGGCAATTCAAGAGGTGAAATTTTTGATTTTAGAATTATTTCCTTTTTTCAGTTTTTATCTCTTGCCCTTTCTAGTGTCATTATTCACAAAGAAAAACATTTTCAAAGAGTCCTTGGGAACAATGATTTTGTAAGGTGTGTAACTTAAATGAAGAAGAAAATGAAATGCATTTCCTTCTAGATTTTTCACTATATAGTGATATTAGGCATGATAACACATATTTGCTATCTTAAATCAAGATGATGGAACCGAGCAAACATTGGGGTCTTTTTTTAATCTATATGCTCATAGAAACAATCTTCAAAACAAGTTTAACACACTTTAATGTAGGCTTCTCTAAAACTAAGAACACCAATAGGAAATTATCTTCTAAATTTGGTGTAGGATTATCCCACAGATCACCTATTGTGTAAAGAATTTCCAAGCAAATTCATGTTATCTTGCTACTTGCAGGCTATTTTTCCCATTTGAAAATATTTAATTTTATCTCTGCTTTATGATTAGCTACTTTTATCATTTCTAAAATTTGATTTGTTTTATAATTTATTTATAATAAAAACTTAATTCTAATATTTGCTCTGTATTTTGATTAGCTATTGCTTTTACCATTTTAAAATTTTGATTTTGATTTTTAATAAAAATTTAATTCTAGCAAAAAAACCTTTCTTGAGAAATAGAATGGTCAATTGGAATTTAAAAAGTATATGATTTTTATTATAAAATAATTTATTTGACTGTGTTGATAGATACTAGAATTTTAATGCATTAATAGTAATTTTTAGTATTTTTTTCAATAATTAGCTTATAACATCTACATACTGAAAGAAATTTCAGAAATTCTTGTTCCCCTAAATGTTTTTGTGTCAATTTTTGGACCTGTTGACATGATTAATGAGGTTCTAATTTATTTGGAATGTTTATTTGTAGTAATATCAGTTGCTTCTGCTGTCGAGGGCTTTATGTGTTCTCTTCAAATTGGTTAATTGTCTTATTAATCTCATAGAATTAAACTAACCCAATTTTTTTAGAAAACATTAGTCTGGTTTTGTAATAAAGTCTAACTGAACTTTTCAATTAGCTTTCTGTTTTATTTTTTAGAATTATAATTGTCTATTAGAAAAATTTCTTGAAACCATTAGCCATTTGTTATATAAATAATAAAATCATAAATCTTGTTAAATTATTCATTTCTCTTTTAAAAATAGCTTAAAAGTTTCAAATTTAACCAAAAGACTTATAAAATTTAGAACCATTATTTTAAAAATTGGATTTGGACATTTTTATCTTATATGGTAATAGCAATTTTTTTTAGTAGAATCAAAACTAAATTTATCAATCGGCTGTTTTGTAAAACCTTTTTTTGAAGAAATGGATATACCCATTGTAAACATTGCTTAAAGAAATGAAAATTGTTTTGGGTAGAATTGAGCTACACTGATTATATTGGTTAAAAGAAAACATATGAATTATAAATTAGTATTCTTATCAAATATTAGTATTATAGCATCATGATGGCTATAAAGTATACAAGTTAGCTAAATTGATCATATGAATTATAACTTATGATTCTTATCAAATATTACCATTATAACGTCATGATTATAAAAGTTAGCTAAGGTGACCATGAGGACCACAATTTAACATGTTAATAGTTACTTCTATAATTTTTATGATTATCAAACTTAAATTTTTTAATTTCTGAAATGAATAGATTTGAAGACTACTTTCCTTTTGTTGAATTTTTCTGCAAGTTTGTGTTTTATAACTATTTTGGATTTGGATTACAAGGTTCTGCATTTGGAAATGTATATTTCTTGTCTCTATCAGTTTTAACTTTTGTCTCTTTTTCTCACGAATGAGCTTTGGCATTTTTTTAATATGCCTGATTGGCTATTTTTTAGCTAATCTTAACCCATTTTTATGACTTAGATTTTTCTCTTTGAAGTTTTTATTAAACTTTTAGTCAAATTTTTGTATGAATTTAGCATTCTGCTAAGAGCATTTATGACTTTTATCAAATACTGGTGTATACTATTTATATTTCTTTATGCATGAAATTGAAAGAATTGCCAACTCTACTCTTGTTGAATGTTTATTCATCCCAAATATTCTATATGAAAATCTGCTTTTTTATTTTCATTCATTATGGATTTGAGTATGACATTTTATTTTATTTTTAATTTTGGGATGCAACTTTGTTTCTGACTTTCCAGTTTCCATCAACTTCATTATTGATTTCTTCTTCCTGCATTATCAATTGCTGTTTATCATGCCTTTTTTCTGTTGGCAATGTGCGATGATGCTGATGCAAAGCCAAGTTAATCATTGGGACTAGCATTATTTTTTATTATTGTTAATGAAGGTTATTGAGCTCCCCAACAATGAGACACAATTGGGGCTTATTACCCAGGGTTTGTTATTACATGCTTTTTAAGTATGTTTGTACATTTTACTAGGAAATATTCCAGTGGTTCTCTGTGGGGAGAGTTGAACTCAGTCTCTATATTGTAACGTTTATTCTTTACCAATTTGGTTTCCAGCTTGGACCTATTGGTCCCAGTGACGGTCTTTATTGTTAGTTTCCTACTTTTGTTGGGCCTGAGGATGCATTTAGTTTCTACGCCAGGCCTAAGGATGCATCAGTTGCATTGAAATCATAGAAATCAGAAATCACCAATTTGTTATTTAAATTGTTTATTTTCCCTTCTGGGGGCAAATTTATGTTGTTTGAGGTAAGTTATTATTGCATGGCAGGTTTGTATTTAATAGTTTGTGATCTTAGTTTTGAAAATGCCATGTCTCTTAATACCGTGGTTGATATTGTAGAAAGTGGTAGAAGGAGTAGCCCTGTTGATGCCTGTAGAGACCCAGTGCTTCTACTCTGGAAGGGTAGACGACATGGGCTGGGCGATAGTCACAGACCCCTGCGACGGCATAAGAACACACGCTACACAGTTACCCTGATGGAGATCACAGTGGACTCCCCTCTATCAGATATGGCTATTCTGGATGTGGAGACTGTAACCATACCTCCTCTCATTTTATTTATATAAAATGCAATACCCTTTTCTTCTTTCAGGAGCAAAGTTTGATGCTGTTCATTACTTCTTTTCCTCTGTATAGCAATAGCTGTACGGATGGTTCTTGCCAACCATTTTGTGGTTTAGCTATGCAAGCAATATATTCTAATTCTTATGAAGATCCTTTAGAACTTGATCCTTAAAATTTTTTATCTCATCAACTATGTTTGAGTATGACATTAGATTATGTTGTGTTATGCATTTGCTCTGATTTTTGTGTTACATTATTCTAGTGCAAACTGGTCCAGTATTCAACTCATTAAAAAAATCAAAATACCATTACTTACAGGGCTATGATGGAAACTCTAGCACACCACATGCTTCCAAGAATCAGTCTCTGGGTAATCTTATTGATTCAGCAACTGTGAAGTGAAAAGTTACTAATCTCTACAACATGCAACAATCATCCAGTAACTGTTCTTCCTCTTCTTGAAACTCAAGCTGCAGCTCTTCTAATAAAAATCCCAGTAAGGCTCACCTTCTGAATCTGCTACCCATCATAGCTACTATTGAATTAAATGAAGAAACTAGGGTCAGGATTAGGATATCCCTCGGAGAGGGTAATACTATCTCCAGCTGAAGAACATCTGAGACTATTGATTCAGCACTTTTCAGAAGTGGTGCCCTACAACTTCTGCTACACCATGTAACACAATTTGTCCGGTAACCGTTCTTCCTTCTTCAGAAACTCAAGTTGCAGTTTTTCTTGACAAAAATCCTGGTAAGGGGCTCACATCTGAATCTGCTATATATCATAGAAGCACAGATATTGTATTAAGTGAAGAAACTAGGCCAGGATTAGGATATCACTTGGAGAGGGCAATACCATCTCCAGCTGAAGAGTATCTGGAATTACCTGATGAAGAGTGCAAAGGTGGACAAACTGATAGAGCACAGCAGACATCTAAAAGGAAAAACAGGAAAAAGAGTAGATATTGGAAACAAGGGAAATGGAAAAAGGAGACAAGCACAGATAAAAACAAAAATGAAGGATTTTTGGTTATTGGAGGTGCACGTATTTACACCACAGATGTTCCTGTTCCAGAAGAGGCAGATAGTATGATGCTAGAACAATATGAGGAAGCCAGTTCAAAAAGATGTGGTCAGCTCAGTAGTGAAATAGTGGGTGAACCAAGGGCGATGAGTGGAGAGATTTCTTCCACCAGCAATTCTGATGTGTTATCTGAGTCCTCAGAGTACTATGAAATTGGGTCTGATATAGATGATGAAACAGCACTAGACTATTTTGAGGGATTAGGTGGCACTTATTCTGAATTGCTAAAAGCTGAGTGGTTACTGGATAGAGGTGCATTAGAACAGCTATCCCATGGACAAATGTCAGAAAGCAATGATGAGGAATCCACAGATTCTGAAAGTAGCAATGAGGCAGATGATGGACAAAATGCATTTGAAAATCTGACACAAAAATGTAGCTCACAGAAAGGGAGCTTTAGAAAATCTATTGCTAATGAAGTCTGTGATATAAAGATGGAGAAGCTCAGGGAAAGCATTTTGTTTGATGAGCAAGATAGTGACAGATCAGAAGCAGAGTTTCACATGCAGGTTGGCAATAAAAGTTTTAGAAAAGGTAACGTGGATGGTCAAGAAGCAATTAATCGTCAAGAGAGTATTGAAAAAAGTCTTGAGGGTATTGTGATTTCAAAAGATTTTAGAACTCCTTCAAACAAGAAGAAGAACAAGTCTTCACAGATTCCTCATACTTGGCCAGTTAATAAGAAAAACACTAAAGATAAGGGAGTTCCAGGTAACTTTAGTTTGGTTTCTTTCATGTTTCTAATATTAGATCTCTTAAGTAACCTTTCCTTCAGCAATTCTTCCAATTCCAAATATAATTGAAATAAATATTACATTGTCTGTTTATACTTTGAAAGGTTTTGAGTCTGATAAAGTGGAGTGTTAAAAATTAATTGTACTTTTGTCCTACTCCCAACATTAGACCAGGTTACCTTTTATTAATAATTCTTCTAAGAATTAACATATTGTGGCAATTTCTCTTAAGTGGAAGTATGTAATTGAGGAAATTTGAGTAGCTCTCTAACTGTGTAAAACAATTCAACATAAATGGGGAAAATGAGGAGAAGCACAACTTAGATTGCAGGTTACAATGGCGGTTGGCACAGATGCATGCCATGAGTTAACATCCCATTTTGACCGGTTATCATATCAATGCTATAAGAATACACTTCTACTGTTTTGTAACAGAAATTCACAATGATGTTCTTGCTGCTGACATAGTAACAGGGCTTGGCTTTTATAATGTGCTTCGATAACATTTAATAGATGCTTATTAATTTCTCGAAACTAACTATATAACATGATGTCTAGATGTGTATTTTATTATTTGTATACAAAGAGAGAAAAATAAAAGATATTAAAAATGAAAAAGGAAAGAGAAAAAATGAACAGCATAATCATAAAGCAGAAAGAAAATTTTGCCATTGCAAAGATTAAACGTAGTACAAGGTAATTCCACCTCAGAATTGACTCAATTTTTGTAGTGTGGTGCTCTATTTGGTCAAAGAGTAAGATTTTATGCCTTAAACCACTCTTCTCAAGTTTGCTACCACATTTTAGCCAGTGCATGATTTTTGGAAAGCAAATTTTGACCAGGGATGAAACTTTTAAGGGATATGAATGAGAAATTTGTCAATATGATGTTTAGTGCATCGTAGTATTACTTGGAATTGGGGTTGACTAGGCAATCCAAAAGTATAAATGGAATTCAATTACTTGGGATTTAGTTGGGAAAAACACAAGAAACAAATAACACAGAAATATTCATAAAAAGTTAAAATTAGAGAAAAATGCTGTTTTCGTTATATCAAATCAAATAATGGGAAAAAGTGGTGCTTTTTTCATCTGGTGCAACCCAAAACAAATTTATTTTTTGTGCTTTTTAAAACCAGAGTGAGGGTCTGGGGGCAGAAGTCGCCTAGTGGGGTTGAGGGGCAGTGGCCTTTTTTAGGGTCCTTTTTCTCAAATTTTCAAATTCGAGTTTGAAACTTTGCAGTCCATCTCTGCTCAAGAAAATCCAAATCTGTAGTTTAAAAAAGAGGGAAATTTGAGAAAAAAAGTGTGCTTTGCCTAAAAATAAAAAATAGGGTTAATCCCACTTAAATTACATCTTGAAAACTATAATGTATAACAAAAAATGGTGTTCCAATCTGAATTGATTGCCTTTGCTTCCCGTTCATGAATAATTGTGATGATATTCCTAATTTTGGCATCTACTGTTTAGCTTGTGCATTGCACCATGACAATATTCTCACCAATTTTGTAATCATATCATGAAATTGAAATATGTGGAAGTATACAATAGTTAAAACTTGTCTTTCACATTTTGCTGCAACAATCAATAGCTTGTGGAATCATACCCAAGAAGAGCTCCTAAACCTTACATAGCCATTTTTTGATAATATGGAGTTGCATTTAATCCTCTTTTCTATTTGGCAAATGTGAATTCTGTAATAGAACCCTCTCCTAGGTTAAAAATAAAGTATTGCAGCATAGACATTTGGCACATAGCTTAAGGACATAGCTATGGTTATCCAAAACTTGTTCATAGATTAAGACTCAACATATACCTACATCCATACAATTTGTACATAGCACGGATATGTAGCTATCTTTTCTCAAACATAGCTGTCAGATCAAGCTCTGGAAGTAGACTATGAACTTGATCACCAAAAACCATCTTTAAGTGGCCTATTATCATTAGAATCAAACTTTTTTCTTAGAAGTTAAAGTTGGGCTATTGTAAGAGACCTGATTTAGTGATGAAAAATTTCGAACAAACCATTCACTGCAAAGCATATTTAACATTTCAAAACTCCTTTCATTCAATACAATCCATTACAAGTTTTGGGTCAATTTAGTCTAGTGAATAGATGTTAATGATAACATACAGCGTCGATATAATACTCCAGATTGATAAATCAAATGATAGCCAAAAGGCTATTTAATTTATATATACTTGGCACGAGTTTTTGAAGAAGCTATATTTAATGAAGATTTGTATGAGGCCGACTTCATACATATTATCTTCGATTTTCTCTCCTTGGTGCAATCTCCTATATTGTTCTTGGTGGCCGACTTCATTCTAGAAGACAATTTATCTTATCTAGCCGACTTGCATTTATTATATTCGCACCTCTTCAAATTGTATATATAGAGGTTCATCTTATCATTTGTTATCATCAAGTTTATTCTATGTAAGTGCGAATTCTTCAAGAGCAGATTGCGAATTACTCAAAGGGCAGATTGCAAATTCTTCTAGGGCAGAATTGAATCTTAAGGAGTGACAGTTTATTATCTGTTCTTGCATCTACAGTTGGTGCTGAATATTGGCTTTGTGATTGGCCTCATTGTAAAGAGATTTGTTGCCATTGTTTATATATATAAGAGAGACTTTTGTTGCTGGGTTTTTCTCCCTCAAGAGGAGGGTTTTCCCAGGGTATCTGCTGTGTTATTGTGTCTAATTTTGAATTATTTTTCTGTGCATATAATCTGTTCACTAAAATTTACATGGTATCAGAGCGGGTTTGAGAGGATCGTGATCAGATTATTGCTAATCAACATACCCTATTGTTCACTTAATCAAGATGGAAATGGTTCAAGGTTGAAGATAGACTCGGTGCATCCAACTTCACATCATGGAGATTCGTGATCAAGGCTTACCTTCGTGAAAATGTGACTTGGGTGAGTTTGTGAGTCTAGCACTTCGAACCCCAGGGAGTGAAGCTAAAGAAAAGTTGCAGTGGCTGAAAAAAGACATTAAAGCAATGAAGATATTGGTTGATTCCATAAAGGATCACATTGTTCCTATCATCTCTAAGTTGAAGACAGCAAGAGATATGCTCAAGACCTTGGAAGAGATGTATGAAATCAACAATACCAGTCGGGCACTTGCACTGAAGCAACAACTTCATCATGTGAAGATGACGAAAGGTGAATCAGTGATTGCATACTTTATGAGGATTCCAGATTTAAGAGATCAGCTCTCTACAATTGGGCATATGGTTGATGACAAGGATTTGACTATGCTTGCTCTCAATGGGCTGCCTTTGTCTTGGGAATCATACATTCAGGGAATCAGTGCAAGGTCAAAATTGCCTAAATTTGATCGCCTAAGATCTGATTGCATTCAAGAGGAATCAAGGTTGATGGCAAGAGGCGTTGGTCAAAGTTCAAAGAATGAAGATATTCATGTTCTCGCCTCCCATACTTCAAAGAAGAAAGGAAAAGATGGAAGGAAAGGATTCTTCAAGAGGAATCGGGACAAGGGAAATGATGATGCACCTCCATCTAAGAAGAAGAGGGATATGTCCAAGATTCAATGTTTTAGGTGTGATAAGTTTGGCACTTCGCCAAGTATTGTCCAATCCAGACCTAAGCAAATGTGTCACCATAAGGGATGTTGGATGATAATTCTCCTCAAAAAGGATCTGGCGTGACATTTGTTCTATTCCAAGATTATCAAGCAAAGGCACCTTCGACACCAACATTTGATAATCGACAAGGGTGCTTCTCAACACATCACCGGGCGCTATGGAGCACTCATCAAGTTTGGTGGAAAAGGAGTCTCAACAAGTCATCATTGGAGATGATGCTAGCTACTCTGTGAAAGGAATTGGGACCTCTACACTTCATTTGGATTCCGGCATATCACTTCAATTGGGTAATGTTCTTTATGTTCCTAGAATCAAGCACAATCTTATTTCTATATCAGCTTTGGAAGATAAAGGATATCAAGTTGCCTTCTCCAAAGGCAAAGTTTTAGTATGGATGGAGAACTCTAGCTTCAAGGATGCTCAAGTAATTGGAGTTAGACATGAAAACCTTTACAAGGTCTGCACACGTTCATTACAAGCTTTGGTACATGACTCTTCAAGTCTATGCGATCTTTGGCATCGGAGATTGGCTCATCTACACTTCCGAGCTTTACCTATCATGGAGAAGATGGTGACGGGCCTTCCTAAGTTCACTCAAGAGCACGAAGGTACTTGCAAGGGCTGCGCATTGGGTAAGAATATAAAAGCCCCCTTTCATAGTAGAGAAAATAGATCTAAGTGTATTTTAGAGCTTATTCATTCTAATTTATGTTGTCCTATGTCTGTTCCTTCTTCGAGTGGTTTCTTGTATTATGTTCTTTTCATTGATGATCACTCTAGGAAGACTTGGATTTATTTTTGGAAAACTAAAGAGTCTGAGGAAGTGTTGGATAGGTTTAAAGAGTTTAAAGCCTTGGTAGAAAATATTTCTGGTAAAAGAATTAAGGTCCTCAGATCTGACAATGGTGGAGAATAAACCTCTGGTAGTTTTCAGAATTTTTGTATTGATGCAGGGATTAAGAGGGAGTTGTGTTCCTATAATCCTCAAATTTCAAAACGGTTGCAAAGAAAGAAGTCAGAATCCATTGTGAAGTAGTGAAGGCCATGATCCATGATCAAGATTTGCAAACCACAAGCGTAAGCTTCCCGTGATAGCTATGTATGTTCGTAACGTAAGTCCTCATAAGATCTTGAGAATATGACTTAAGAAGCCTTTATGTGGGAAGCTACAGCTCAAGTCACCACTTGAGGATCTTTGACAACTCCGCCGGTGTCACACCCCGCGAAAGAGAACTAAGTTGGAGCCTCCGGCAAGAAGGGGAATATTTGTGGGCTGCTTGAGACCTCAAAGCCTGGGCTGCACTTGGCATTCCAGTCAAGTTGATCAAGATCAGTAAGGATGTCACATTCGAGGAAGATGTTGCATTCAGGAGATCCAGGGGGATTCATATGGAGATGGATAATGAAGAGTCTCCTCAGGATATGGAAGTTGACCATACTCCTGAGATTCAAAAGGAGACTTTAGAACCAAAAGAAGATGTTGATCCTGTTGAACCCTTGGAACCTACTGATGGGCCTACTGACATTGTTATTAGGAGAAAGAGACCTTTATGGGCCAAGCGCACTATGCAAGAAGCTGAAAGTTTTGCAACTCCTAGAGGCACATTCAGAGAAAGCAAAAGGCCACATAAGTTCTCCAGTTATGTTGCCTTGATGAGTCAAATTATAGAATCCGAGCCTACCTGTGTTGAGGAAGCATCTAGTCATCAAGTTTGGAGAGATGCTATGACAGAGGAGTATCAGTCAATTCTTAAGAATGATGTTTGGGATATCATTCCTAGACCCGAGGGCAAGTCTGTGGTATCTTCTAATTGGCTATTCAAGATTAAACATGCTGCAGATGGAAGCATTGAGAAGTACAAGGTAAGATTTGTGGCTCAGGTGGGTTCTCTGCAGTGAGGGAGCTGATTATGAGACACGGTTCTCGCTGCCTACACTTCCGCTTAGAAACCATCATTGCTATTGTCGTGATCTAGAGGATGGGACCGTGATGGATGAAGACGGCCTTTCAATGGAGTGATTGAGGAAGAGGTTTATATAGAGCAACCCCGATGGATTTGAGATCTCAGTGGGAAGGAGTCACATGTTTGGTAAACCAACAGCGCCTTGTATGGTCCAAGCAGTTCTCGCATGGTACCTAGCGATTCGATTCCAGACTATCAAGTTTGGGCTTCTTGAAGAATGATGCTGATTCAAATCTCTACCTCAAGGTAATCAATGGTGATGCATTAATTTTGGTTTTATATGTTGACGATCTGATCCTTACTGGAGAAAATCACCTGATTCTTGAGTGTAAGGAGTTGACTTCGGAATTTGAGATGAAGGACCTTGGGCTCATGCATTACTTCCTTGGATTAGAAGTCTGGTAGAAACCAGATGAGATGGTTCTAAGTCAAGGAAAGTACACCATTGATATACTTAAGAGATTTGGCATGATGGATTGCAAATCCATGTCTACACCTATGGAGACCAATCTACATAAATTGGAGGCTGCAGCTAGTTCAGATTTGGTGGATCCTACATTGTACAGACAGCTGATTGGATCCTTGATGTATCTAGTTAACACTAGACCTGATATTTGCTATGCAGTGAGTGCACTTAGCCAATTTATGTGTGATCCGAGACAGATACATCTTGTTGCAGCTAAACATATCCTGAGATACTTGCGTGGCACAGTTGGATATGGGTTGAAGTATATACTCTTTATGAATGGTTACATGGTTTCAATCACTTGATCGCGTGCTGGCGGCCACAGATCGGAAGAGCAACTCCTCCGGTTGTTGCTCTACCAGCCCCGCATGACTTCCTCGTGCAAAGCAGGAAGTAGTCATCCGTAGTACTGAGCACCGAGTACGAAAGTAATATCAGGTGGCCAGGCTGGCGTAAACTCGTGAAGCGCAGGGTTTCAGATGCCCTTGCGATTGTTGGACAAGCAAATTGCGGTGATTGTGATAATCGAGTTGTGTGAAGTCAATAATCTTGTGCTCTTCATGACGGTAACCAAGCATGTTGAGACTGGCACCACTATATTAGAGATATGGTAACGCGGGAACGCTGTACGCTTGAGGTAAATATTGAAGACCGATGAGCGTGACAGATAATTTCACCAAGCCCTGCCGTGATAAAAGTTTGTACCTCCCAGATAAGCTTGGTATGGTGGGAGAATCCAGCCCCTGACTAGGCGCAAGAGTCTCTGCAAGAACGTTGAGCCTTGTTACCGCATTTTCCAGGATGGAAGAATTCTTGAGGTGCAAGCCCTTGTTAATGCATTTTCCTCTGAGACGGAGGAATTTGAGGTGAAAGCCCTTGTTTCCACCCTCTAAGCTGAGTCATGGTGGATGTCATGTGTGAGACTCCATGACATATGTTGTACTTGTGTTTCACCTTTTGAGAGAGTCATGGTGAAAGTCACATTGAGGTGACAACAGCACGCAAGTGATGAACACTTGTACTTACCATACTATGGTTGATGTCGTGTTGAGATGATATCTAATATCACGTTGAGGTGATATTCTTCTTTTCACATTTGATTGTAGCCAATGTGGTGGGCGTCATGTTGAGGTGATTTATCTTGAGCAGCTGGAAGTATTCTCTCTAGCTGAGAGGGAGTGTTAATGATAACATACAACGTCGATATAATACTCCAGATTGATAAATCAAATGATAGCCAAAAGGCTATTTAATTATATATACTTGACACAAATTTTTGAATAAGCTATATTTAATGAAGATTTGTATGAGGCCGACTTCATACATATTATCTTCGATTTTCTCTCCTTGGCGCAATCTCCTATATTGTTCTTGGTGGCTGACTTCATTCTAGAAGACAATTTATCTTATCTAGCCGACTTGCATTTATTATATTCGCACCTCTTCAAATTGTATATATAGAGGTTCATCTTATCATTTGTTATCATCAAGTTTATTCTATGTAAGTGCGAATTCTTCAAGAGCAAAGTGCGAATTCTTCAAGAGCAGATTGCGAATTACTCAAAGGGCAGATTGCGAATTCTTCTAGGGCAGAATTGAATCTTAAGGAGTGACAGTTTATTATCTGTTCTTGCATCTACAGTTGGTGCTGAATATTGGCTTTGTGATTGGCCTCATTGTAAAGAGATTTGTTGCCATTGTTTTTATATATAAGAGAGACTTTTGTTGTTGGGTTTTTCTCCCTTAAGAGGAGGGTTTTCCTAGGGTATCTGCTGTGTTATTGTGTCTGATTTTGAATTATTTTTCTGTGCATATAATCTGTTCACTAAAATTTACAATAGATACAATTGTGAAACCCTGATTTGGGATTCAACACAATGATATGATTGAGCAGGGCGGACCAAAGAAGCAAAAAACTACAAAAAATTGCGATTTTAATAAAATTAGGGTTTGTCGATTTTTTCCCCAAAAAATCATTGGACGCAATGGTCAAATGATTTTTTCTAGTTTGAAACTGATAAAATCGTATTTCAAAACCTAGAAAAATCTTGTGCCTTTTCCCACAAAAAATCCCTAGAAATGTGTGATTATTTATTTTTCCATGCGATGTTTTCAAGCACATTTTATAGGCGATTTGGGGAGTGATTGAAAAACACCAAGGATTTTGCTGCTCGCAATTTCAGCATGGGTTCAAAAAGCATTCTCTACTGCTCACGATTTTTGTTGCTTCAGGTAGGCGACTGAAAATTAGTTGACAATACCTTCTTGCAATACTACCAATGCATCTAGTTAAAGCATAATAGTAAGCATAGACAAGGCACCTCTTACTACACCAGGATCTCAAACCACTTTAGAGAGTACATGATGGAAGAAGAATGTACATGATCAAGCAAAGAAGGCAATTGCAATTTTTTGGTACTACTCTAGCTTGCCATTCCATGTTGCTAGGTCTCCATACTGGCAAGGTATGGTGGATGCTATTGCAGGGGCAGGTCTTGGGTTCAAAGCCCCATCTTATTAGACATTGAGGATTGCTATGCTTAGTGATGTAGTGTAGGATGTTACTGATGTTCTTGATGAACATCGACTAGAGTGGGCAAAGACTGGTTGCACCATAATGTCAGATGGATGGACAGATAGGAGGAATCGAACCCTCATCAACTTTCTCATGTCTTGTGATATTGACACAATATTTTTGAAATCTATGGATGCATCAGATACAATCAAATCTACAACTGCATTGTTTGAGATGTTTGATCTGGTGGCCATAGATGTAGGGCCAAATAATGTGGTCCAGTTCATGATAGATAATGCTGCTGCTTGTGTTGCTACTTGAAGACTCCTGATAGACCAATACCCCTCTATATTTTTTACCCCATGTGTAGCACATTGTCTTGAGCTAACCCTAGAGGACATTGGAAAACTTGAATGGGTTAAGGAGGTACTGCAAAAGGCTCGCATGGTTACCAAATTCATCTATAATCACACAAGGGTTTTGTGTATGATGCACTCTTTCATAGAGGGCAAAGAGCTTGTTCAACCAAGGGTGACAAGATTTGCTACACACTTTCTTGCACTACAGGCTCTTTGCCAACAAAAAATGAATTTGAAATGAATGTTTGTTTCAAACGAGTGGATGGAGTCTGGCTTCACATATCAAGCAGATGGCATAGCTGTGGCAGAGTACATTATTCTACTAGTTTTTGGGATGCAGCTGAACAAGTTGTAGAATGTTTAGAGCCTCTAGTACAAGTCTTGAGACTAGTGGATGGGGATAAATCCCCCATGGGATATTTATATGAAGCCATGGATAGGGCCAAGGAGGTGATGAGGGGTAGGATGGAAAATAACTGAGACAGGTATATGCCATTATCGGACATAATTGATAGAAGATGGGATAGGCAAATGCACTCTCCTCTCCATGTTGCAGGATATTATCTCAATCCAACATTGTTCTATAACTCTTCATTCAGACATGATGATGGTGAGGTAACACAAAGCTTGTTCATGTGCATGGAGAAAATGTTTACTACCACAAAATCATTGCAGGCAGCTATGGAAAAGTTGCCAATGTACAAGCAAGCAGGGGGTTTTCTCTCATCTAAGACTGCCGTGGAAGGCAAGAAGACCTTCAAGCCAGGTAATAGAGTCAAAATTTTGATAGTCTCTAATTTTTCGACATGTACATTAAATGTGTTATTATTTCAAGATGTTCTTACATAATGTCATCCTCAAATAATGTGTTTTCAGTGCAATGGTGGGATTTTTTGGTCACAAAACCAAAAATATTTGATGGATGGCTAGACACATTTTGAGTCAGCCATGCAATTTATCTGCTTGTGAGTGTACTTGGAGTGTTTTTAAACACATACATTCAAAGAAATGCAACCATCCAACACAACAATGGATGAATGACCTAGTGTTTGTTTACCACAATCTCCGCTTGAAGCTAATAAAAATTGAAGGTTAGACTTTTAGTATACGTGCAATCATAGTTGTAAATTTGTAATTGTATTCATAATGTTATTCACTTGTAATCGCAAGACCAATTTGTCGATGGACAAAACCAGGTACCATTGAGGATGACGAGCAAATTGACCTTGATGAGATTGATCCAAAGTTTGAGTGGATTGCTAGTGATGATGACTTTCTTGAGCTTGAGGATTTTGAGATCCTAGAGGCCAACTTGTAAAGTCATCAAGTTGAACGACTTAGGAGAGGCTCTAAACCAGGAGCTTCATTATCAAGCTCTACAATGCTGTAGCATAGCTCTATTTGTAGTAGCATTAGTCATTGGCCATGTTTGATTTTTTGAAACTTTGTACTTAGTTTATAGATTGACTTTGTACAAACTATATTGTAATTGAAATTTTTGTTGGTAGATGGTCAGTGCTCCCCTCGGGATTCGTGACATGGACTAATTGCTTCCTATGGATCCATTAACTTTGGTAGTTGTATCAGGCATTAATAGGTCAATCTTTTGGTGCAATGACAACTGTGGGGCCAACAATTGGTATTAGAGCCAAAGGTGCCGGGTTCGAATCCCCTCGAGTAACACTGAGGGGGAGATTGTTGGCAGATGGTCAACGCTCCCCTTGGGATTCGTGACATGGACTAATTGCCTCCTGTGGATCCATTAACTTTGGCGGTTGTATTGGGCATTAATAGGTCGATCTTTTGGTGCAACGACAACCATGGGGCCAACAATTTTGTCATCTATCAACATCTAGCTATTCGTTACGCACTGTGAAGTAATGCTTTGAAAGAGGTGCAATGCAATGTAATCAGCGATATGAATATAAACAACAAATATCCATTTTCTACAATTCATTAGTTAAAATCTTTATTTTATTTGCTCTCTGTATCTCTATGCTATGGAAATGCCTTTCAATTTCAATTTTTTTTTTTGTCTTTTGTTCTACAAATTTTTACATTTTCTTTAAAATTCAAAATTTTCCCGACTTTTTCAAAAAATCTTATACTTTTGGTTTGCCAATTTTTTCCCCAAAAGATTTTTGCTGCTATGGGGCCCAGTGGACTACCTGAAACTGACCTAAATTGCACCTTTGCTTCAGATCTGGTTTATACCCTCTTGGAAGGGTATTTGTCCTGCAATGACAAGTGCATAGCAGCTGATCTGCGCTCTTGATGTCCAGCTGGTAGGTTGCTGACTTTCTGAGTTATGGCCAGGGTTCCAATGATGACTCCTTTTGGGTGGTAGGCTTGTTAAAGTGAATCAGATGCAGATCCAAGTGTTAGGGCAGCTGTAGGTGGTCCCTAAAGGGTGAGCAGCAGGATTTGTGCCCAACTTGTGTTGTTATCCCTGTAGCTGCATTGAATCCAATGCCTGGTACTCCTTATTTCTGCCTGGAAACCCTTGCGCTATGCGTGGTAGCCTTAACTATGGGTGCTGCTGAGGTCTCGCAGGGGCAGCAATGTGCTGAATGGGTAGTCTGAATAATGCCATTCGCTGCTGCAGTTCACTGTACACTGATCTGCTGTCCACTAGTAAATTTGCCCGGATCTCTGTTCAAGTCTGTCAAGGCTACCCTGCTGGGCAGTTGGAGTGGCCTGCGGCTTGCAGTCACATTTGATATTTTCCCAATCACTCCCAGAATGGTGATTCAACTCCTGGAACAGACCCATGCTAGGTTAGGGCTGCCTGTCAAAGATCATCTTGAGCTCTCAGATAGGCAATATTGTTTTGGTGCATTATGGGCAAGTTTAGTGTTGGAGACATTATGGTGACCATTTATGTTGTCAATAGCGTGATACATTGTTGCCCATGTTATGGTGCGATTGGAGAGACACCATTTTGTGCTTGTTATGGTGTTATAAAGGTAACATTTTTTGTGTTGTGGCGGGGTCACTATCGTGGATATTATGGTATATCCAAAGAGATGCCATGTTTGGGTATTGCACAAGAGACGCCATGTTATAATCTATACAATGTTGTAGAAGAGATGTCATGAAATTAGATGAGGTATCTTGACACGGGCACACTAAGAGACCATGATGTTGTATCACTATAGAGGTACCATGAAATACTTTGTTGTGGTATGACAATATGGATACCATGGAAACAATGGTGCAGTATTATGACATAAATACTACATTGAATTTCCAATTGCAAGAAGATTAACATGTGTTTTGGTGGTGATAATGCCATATTCCATCACTGGCCCTGAATGGGAACCAATATATGTGCACTTGAGCAAGTTATTCCTAGTTGAAGAGGCATGCGATGTGTCTCTTGTTGATACTTATATGTCTGTTAGGATGTCGAATGTGACATGTAGCTCAAATCATCCATCTGCAATTGTGTAGTTTGGGTTTCAGTTTAATTTCCAAGAGCTTTTAACAAATGCAAGGTGAATTATTTTATTGTTTTCATCA
>VDFB02326979.1:0-88347 GCA_007258455.2 Sequoia sempervirens
TCCATTACGTGGACTTTGACTCAACATACAAAGAATATTCTTGCTCATACCAGACATATGGAAACTTTGTTTAAAGTATATAGTCGGGTTGTGTTAAAACTCCTTGGACCATTTACACAGAGGTATGAAATACCTAACATGCAATTGCTACATGAATTGTTGTAAAACAACTTCCATACACTCAATAAAGCAAGTATTTGCCATGGTAGTATCACAAAAGCATCTTACAAACAACAAGCCGAAATGATGCTCAATTTCCCCCATTCCTTCTTCTCTAAATCCTTATGGACATCCTCGAGAGATCCTGGGAATGATTCAATAAATTAAATCATAAAAATAAGACTATAAAAAGATAAAAACAAAGTTGCAATATCACTTGCCATATTTGTTTTGAGGTTTCAAGCTATTATCCATTGTTGATCATGTCTAGCGTAGGAACGGATCCGTTAAGGCATATCTCAGGATGTTTTTGGTGAATTGTCAAAAGATATGTAGTTTATAATTTGGAATTGTTTCCATTTGTTTGTAATCAAAGCTTTGTGATTGTTTGCTTGAAATTTTTAACTATTGATGTTTTGTCTGTTTGTTTTTTTGTTTGTTTGTTTTGTCAAAGGGCGAGTGCGACGATTTTGTTTATTATGGGTGAAAATTTTATTGTGGATTTTGATAACAAGGTTAGGAAATTTTTTATTTTCTAAGTTGTATGATGTTTTTTTTGTTGTTTTCAGGGGACTAACCTAGGGCCTCGGGAGCTCATCAAAGATAAGCCTTTCCTATGATGTACACGCAAAGGCTCGTAGTTCACTTGGTTTCAATGTTTTTGATCTTTTTTTGTTTTTTGAACGTTTTCGGATTCTGAATTTTTTGACTAAGTTGAAAGAAAGCATGATAGAAATCTAAGGGGACTAACCTAGGGCATCGAGGGTTGATCAAAGATAATCCTTTCCTACATTGTACACGCAGAGACCATGTAGTTCGACCAGTTGACTCAAAGCATGAACTTGTTTTTGAGGTTTTCAAACAACATTGATAGCTTGGATTGATATTCCACTTCTATTTCTAGAGGATATGTTGTGGGAAATCTATTTGAACTAGTTGTGAGGTTCAAGCAAATGTTGATATGTTATAATATTGAGTGAAGGAATAATCCAACGATTTTTTTTTTTATGTTTTTCAAATGTTTTTAATTTTGTTGTTTTTCAAATGTTTTTGACTTTGTTGGTTTCTATATTTTTTTTATTATTTTTGATAGTTTTGACCATGATAGGACGCTCAAAGATCTAGTCCACGACCAGCTTCAGGAAGTTTTCCCTAGTTGGAGACAAGACTACTTTCCTCAATCAATAACAAGCCATGGTTGGATTGATGTTTTATTATGAGATGAATGGGTGAATGACTTGGATAGTATCAATAGATAATGATGTGAGTTTTATTCAAGCATAGCACATGTTTTCCAGGTTTTCACTATGGAACCTGTTCTAGAAGTGCCACAAATTGGTTTTCACTAAAAGAACGTTTTATTTCTCTTTATTGTTTTTTCTTGCTTTTTGATTTTTTTTCTTGTTTATTATTATTTTTTATTTTTTTGGATTTTTACCCTCTTGCTTGGGGTATAAGATGTTGAAAACTTTGATTGATATTTCCCTTTGTTTTCTAGAGGATATGTTATGGGAAATTTACTTGAACCAGTCATGAGGTTCAAGCAAATGTTGATATCTTAGAATTTTGTGTGAAGGAATAATCCATGTTGTTGGTATCTTTGAAGGTTACCTTGGTAGTGCATTGGTGGTACACCTTGTTGTTGGTACAAACTATTTTGAAGGTTACCCTAGTAGTGCATTGGTGGTATACCTTGTTGGGATGAATTGTTTCGAAGGTTACCTTGATAGTGCATTGGTGGTATACCTTGTTGTTGGGACAAACTGTTTCAAAGGTTACCCTGATAATTCTTTGGTGGTACACCTTGTTTTTGGAACAATTCCTAGATCACACCGTGAGTTTAGAAGACATAGATCAATTTTTTATTCTAAAGCAATATGTAAGTACTTTCCCCCTAGTGTCTACCAATGTAGGTAATGAGTTATCTTGTGATAGGATAACATTTTTGGATAGAGTATGCCCCTTTTGGACAATGCCTTATGGCTCAAATAATGTTGGGTAGGATAGGATAAATGATAATGACCCATGTCAAGATGTTTTCCATAAGCAAGTGTAAAGTGTATACCAAACATTTGTCAAAATCAAGATAAGTTGGACTTGGATAAAAATAGATTGGATTTATTATGGATAGGATGAGATGCTTCCACCTAAAATGGTGCACGTAGATGCTCAATTCTTACACATGACACCTATTTTCTAGGTTTTCATCATGGTACTTGTTCAAAGAGCCACTATAGTGGTTTTCACTAGACGATGATTTTTTTCTTCATTTTTTTTTTTTTTTTATGTCACACAAGACGCCTGTTTACCAGGTTTTCGTTATGGTGACATTTTTTTCTCATGTTGAACCACCTGGTGGTGTTGATGTAGGCATTGCTAGCGCTAATATGGGTGTTGTTGCTATCATGATGTGCCAATGATATCCTGCTTGGAGGAGTTGTTTTGCTAAGATACGGGCACTTGAATGTAACCCCTGATAATTCTTATATTCCTTGTCAATACTCGAGTTAACCTTACCTTGATGTGCACATTGCAATAGAGTGCCCTTAAAATCCTTATGATAAAGAGTTGTTTCCAATGCATGGTTAATGTGAGATTTGGATATCCTATGCATTGAGGGATATGATATTTAGATGGATTGGTCGTCAGTTTGGAACCTTTTATTTTCCAAACTTGGGATGATGAGAAATGATAGGTGAGGTGAATATGAGGATTTGATTAGGGCCAACGTATTGATATACTTTGTAGGTCACTCTTGAAGCTTTCTTTTGTATTTTTGGACATCTTTGATGGATGAAATTCTCTTTATGATTTTTCCCCATAGTTTCTTTGGCTGATGGAGTTTGATAGGGATTATTTTCTTTCTTTTGATTTTGTATCCATTTAAATTTTTCTTGTCCATTTTGTTTTCTTGATTCTTTTTCTTCAATGATTTGTTCCTTTCTTTGATATAACTTTTTCTCTTGTTGTTGGTCCCAATTAGAGGGTGGAAAAATATGTGGATGACGATTCATGATATGGCTAGTTGTAGCATTGGTAGCGGTTTCATCATAAAGACCTTTTGTGCTCTCTATATTGATGCTTTCATTAGATAAAGTTTCCCCTAGTATTATAGAGGTATCATTGATATGTTTAGATTACTTAATTGTTGAATAATCAAGACCTTGATGCTTAGGATTGCCAATAATCTACACTAGTTCTAGGATACCCTATTCATGCAGGCCTAATCCTCTGTCTTGATAATGAATCCGTTGAAAAATTTTATTTTTAATAAGATATGTCTTACCTTGGAAACAAGGTGTTCATCCTTCTTTGTTCTGTTATGGATCTTAAAATGTGATAGCTTCTTCACTAATAGGATCCTTCATATGTGGGATAACTTCCTGATCGATATTTTCAACTTGATCGTGTGAAATGTCAAATTTTGATGGCCTTTCAAAATATATTGGTGCTTCTTTTACTTTTGTATACCCAATGCTCTGCTACTCAGGATTGATATTTATCTTTGCTAATTTTAAGATACTTTGCTTCATATTTTCATGCTCGATGTCTTCAACTTTCCTAGAGCATGTTTCAGATTTTAATGCTTCTTCTTGATCAATTTCAGATGTCTATAGATTTTTCCATGCTTTGATCATGTGTAAAGATGTTAAGAGTATGTGACTCTTGTTCCTTGGTAATTTCATCAAGAGTATGAGACTCTTTTCTTGGATGAAGATCATCTACATTTCGATTAGGAGTAAGCATCTCATGGGTAGATGTATGTGTGCTTGGTATATGGGTTTTTTCTTCTTTTGGAAAACCTTGGATGTCTTGGAAGATATCTACCAACTCATTGTAGTAGTTTGATGATAGGGATTCTCGATCTTGAATTTGTGTGGTATTATCTTTGATATGATTTGGATCACATTCTTGAAATGGATCAATTTCAAAGAAGGGATTGCTTGTAAAGGATCCTTGGATTTCCTCAAAATGTGGACATATGGGTGATAGATCTTAGCTTAGATTTTCTGCATTGAGTATAAGTGTGGGATTAAGCATCTCTTGATTACCAATACGTACTACCATGAGGTTGGATGATGTCAATATATCTTGGATTGGATCATTGCTAGACTTGGGTGATTGAATTTGATCATGCTTGGGATTAAATTCTTGATGTATGTCCTTTTGCTCACTAGATGATGAAGAGATATTGTCAAAGTGATCAGGGATCGATAGCTCTTGATCATTATTTTCAACTTTTGAGGTTGAGATATTGTCAATTTTGTCATTGGTAGATGAACCTTGAATGTTTTCTTCAATAGCTATTTCTCCTTGATCAATAAGGTCTTGGATGATATTTTTGAGTGTAACACATTCTGATGCATCATGACCTTTTACTCCATGGTATTTACAATAGATCTTGTCATCGTACAATGGGAATTTGATGATAGGTTCACCACTTTGTGGCGGTTTTGGAAGTGTGATAAGTTTGGCATTGACTAATTAGTTTAACACACCCTCAATTGGCTCCCCTAAAGGAGTGCACTCATGTTTAGCAATATAGTTTGATTGTAATTTTGGTTGTGGTGGAGATGGATTTTGAGATGGAATTTCCTAATTTGGAGGTTGATATTATTGATGGATTTGATTTTGATTTTGATTTTGTGACCATTGTTGTTGTTGATTCACTTGATGTTATGGTTCATGATTTTGTTGTTGATATGAATCGATGTTTTGATGATATTGGAAGTTTTTTTTATGTAAATATTGAGGCGTTTGAGGAATGGTGTTCTTTTGTTGTGGATATGCAATGTTTAGACGTCGAACATGGTATTGGCAATACGTCGTATTTTGATTTCATTCAGGTTCCTCAATATTTTTCTTAAGTTCATTTAGGGAAATTTTCTATTCTATAGTTATTCCTTGATGGTGATTTTGAAACCCTTGATGTTGTTGCCATACTTGATGTTGTGAACCTTGATAAGAGCAATTTGGGTAATAGATTGATGTTGACATGTTGTTGGGGATGTTATGGTTGCGTTTTGAGGACGTTTTGATGCTCAATACCCTTTCGTAAGGTCACTCAATTTATATCTCTGTGGGTTACTTTCGTTGTTTTGTGGTGTTTGTTAGGGGTATACTGGTACTGATTTTGTCTTCTTCCATGTTCTTTATATGTTGTTATCTCATAGTTTTCATAAACAACTACAAAGATTTTGTGAATGTTTTCGTGACTACTAAGTACGAAAAAAGAATGCATTTATTTTTTGGATTTTCTATTGAGTATTCAAGTCTATTTCACCCATTAAGAAGCCTAAATAGAAATGTCATAATCAGTTGTCACAGTTGCAGTAAGTTCTCAAGATGTGCCCTTTGGAAAAATTTAGACTAGGACGATTTTTTGAAAGTCGAAATATGGATTTTTGTTTAACGATTTTGCTCTTGCCAGAGATCATGAAGGATGGATACCTATTGTCATGCAGGAGGTGGTAACACGGTCTTCCGGCTACTAGGCCTGCTTTCTCTTCCTCTTTATCTAGTATGTTGGTTGTGTTTCTCCACTGGTTGGGTGTTTCGTTCTTCTCGAATATGAAGCTTCTTAAAATACTAATGATATCAGTTTGTTCTCCTTCAATCAGTTCAAAGTTTGGTTGTATGATAGCTGGTGTAAGGATCGGTTGTTGAACTGGAGCAACTAGTCGCCAAATGGTCATAAGGTGAAAGTGTTGGTGTTTTGATATGGTTCTTGCGATTATCAAGACCCTAAGCTTTGAGTGTTGTTTTGGGGTGATATTATTCATGGATCTCAAAATGGTGAAAGGCCTGGACCAACACTTCACTTCTTCTAGAGGATATGTTGTGGAAAAGCTTACTTGAACTAGCCTTGAGGTTCAAGCAATTGTTAATATCTCAAAAGTGGGGGTGAGGGAATAATCCAAGTTTGTTAGTTTTGATTTTTATTTCCAAAAGTAGGATGGAATGTTGAGAGTGGATGAAGGACTATATGAACTATCTTGGGTTTCCAACTATTTTGTTTCAACAAGGATCTTGTAACCAACTTCGGCTTTCTTTTTTATTTGTCAACAGGATAGAGCAAAAGCGATCAATGTGGTCAACTACGAGTAGATTGTTGTCAAGGGAATTGATTTTTGAGAAGCAAGTGCGAGCAGAAATGTCAAGTGTGGATTCTATGGGTTTTCTTTCAAATTTGGTGATTTGAGTAGTCAAAAGTGAGTTGTTTTGAGAAAATGTAGCCAATTTTGTGGCAAGTGCAATGGAAAATATCTATGAGATGCGGCCCAAAAAGATCAAGTGCGGCCAATTTTGTAGCAAATGCGTTGGTTTTGTTAAATGTAAAAAATTTTCATCAATGGTTGTTTCTGGAACAGAGAGCAAAAGCGAGTTGTTTTTGGAAAAAGCAACCAAATTTTGGTCAAGTGCGGTAGAATTAGAAGCAAGTGAAGCCTCTGTTCAATTTTGTTTTCCAGTTTTAATATGTAACAACAACATTTGATGATTTTTGCAATTTCGGATGATTTTGTTTGGTCTGTTGTTTAAGATTTGGCAAGTGATATAGAGGTATTTGACTGACTCAAAAAGCATATACTTGTGTGACCTATATGTCTATGGCTTTAAGTTATGAAATCACAACACCCAAGCCATAGTTTCCAACATCTGATTTGAGCCAAATGTAGCCTAAAATCAAAGCCTGAATATTCAAAAACCTTTAACAAGATCCTTTAAGGAGTGCAAATATAGGGCTTCTCTTAAAAGCATACACTAAGTCAAAGGGTTTGTGATTTTGATAAACATGTTGAGTGTTTCTTTTGATGTGTTCATTTTTCATTTCAATCACAGTGTTTGATGTTTCGAAGTACTTGATATATCCTTGGAAATTTTGTGAAAACAATGTATTCCCTAGGGATAGACACTTCTTCCTAGGTGGGCTTACCTCATGCCCCGAAAGGATGATTTTACATGTGACGAATGGAGATGCTTTTTACACTCAACCATAAGTCGGACTTGGTAAGTAACTTCTCAAAAGTAAATTTCGATGCACCACTTCAGAGTATGTTTTGGATAAAGGGGTTGGCTTCTACAAACATTTGGTTCTTAGTCATGTTTTGGGGTTTTTATTTTTGGATGTCTATACATGCGGCAATTCACTTAATTAAGAGGCCTCCCAGCCCTTGTTGGTTTTAGCGTATCACACGGATACTGGGGGAGACATTCGTCGATATAGAATAGCAACACCTAATGGGTGAGAACTTTCCTCACACCCACAATAATTTATATAGCACGCCAAAATAGAGTACCACTTAGGTTTCCTTTGAGTTCTCCAATGTGTGATGTGTCTCAAAGGGCAGGCCCTCTAAAGGTATGCTTTAAAGTAAAAAGTGTGAAACTTAAGATAATTTTCGTTACCCAAGATCACCAAAAGGCTCGAGGGAAGAGGATAGTCACCTAGTTTTCCAAACACAAAATACACTCCATCGCAATTTTCTTTTTAAGTGCCTCGAGCATTACTATCCACAAAATATAAAATAAGGTGTATACAAGATAGCAATAGTTATTTTTAAAGCATGTCCAATAGAAGTGTTCTGGATATCAATCAATGAGATAGCAAAAGTGCAAGACAAAGATTTATTTGTTCATTTTTAAGCCAAAAATTGAGTGTTTGTTCTAAACCTTGTCTTAGTGGTCAACAAAGTAAATTGAGCGTTTGTCAACAAATTGAAATCATTTGGTCAACAAAAGAATCAAACATTCAGAGCAACATCAATTGAAAACTTCAAAACATCCATTTTAGAGCACCAATTTGAAAGCGTTTTGTTTGTGGGGTTCCTTTTAAGCACCAAATTGAGTGTTCTCTATCTATGAAAGCTTTGAAAAAAGGTTCATTTTAGAGCACTTAAATCGAAATGTGTTGTTTGCAGGGTTTTTTTAAGCACCAAAATGAAATATTTTCTAAGTTAGAAAGCTTGGAAAAGGTTCATTTTAGAGCACTTAAATCGAAATGTGTTGTTTGTAGGGTTCTTTTTAAGCACCAAAATGAAATATTTTCTAACTTAGAAAGCTTAAAAGATTCATTTTAGAGCACTTAAATTGAAATGTGTTGTTTTTAGGGTTCTTTTTAAGCACCAAAATGAAAGTTTTTTCTAACTTAAGAAGCTTGAAAATTTGAAACTCTTTGACCATTCGTCTTCCCTGTAGCAAATGTGTTAGTTGTTTTTGGGACAATCATCAATTATACTTCTGCAAAACTTTGCATAAACAACATTAGTACCTGTCACACATTCAAATCAAGCACTCGTTAGCATTAGAAATCAAATTTTAACCTATAGATCTCAGACATAGATTAACAAGGCAAAAGCACAAGAAAAAAAAAGCAAAAGTGCCCTCTGCCAGAGAGCAAAGGTGTAGAACAAAAGCAGAAGCACCCTCTATCATAAAACAAAAGCGCTAAAAATAGCCAAATGCACCAAAAATAGTGTCAAATGCACTAGAAATAGTGTCAAAAGTGCTAGAAACAATGTCAAAAGTGCCAGAAATAGTGTCAAAAGCGCCAAAACCATGAAAGCAAATGCAAAAATCTTCTGGAACTATGCGTGAGGATTTTTCCAAAGTGCTTCTGAGATCTGCAACTTCAATGTAGCTCATAAAATTGTTAGTGTTAAGGACTGAGGTCCCACTGGGCGTGCAAGAATGTGTGAGGGGGGAAATCTGAGAGTGTAAACAAGATAATTGAACTAAAAGGAAGCTAATCTAATTCAAAACAAAAATCTAGATTCATCTCTTCACTCACGAAATGAACGATTAAGAACACTGAATTCACGGAAATGTAAATGAAATAACACAAGAACAACTAAATTCACTAAACTAAATTGTTACCCATCTCGTGTTGGAGTGTATTTGTGAAGATGTGGTTGCTCATATCAATGTGAAGCCTCCATAGTTGTGTTGCGAAAGCTTTGAAGAATATGTGTGTTGATCAAAGAGATGTGTTGAAATTTTTTCAATGGTGATTAGGATCTTAGTAGTATGTCCTTGTGCAAAATAGGTTGATTATTCGATCCTTTTTGCGAGGAAAGAGGTTTGTTATATAGAAATTGTGATTTGAAATGGACGATTAGGATTGCGTAGTAGAATATCTTGATTGATGGTCAAAATATGTTGAAAGGATTTAGATGGGCGTAATCTATACAAATAGATTACCTGATTAGTGTGATTGAGGAATAGATTGATCAGTCAGGGATGTAGATTGATCAGGTAGGAATAGATTGATCAGTCAGGAATAGATTGATTAGTGAGGAAGAGATTGATAAATCAGGGGATCGTAATTTTAATCAAGAAAGTGGTTGAGAATGATTAATTAAAAAAAAATTGGAGTTGAACGTGCAAATCAAGTTTGAATTTTGCAAAGAAAGTTGTATTAGTTTGATTTGATTTTTTATGATGATTTGAATAGTATATTTAAATTATTCAAATTTGGAGGGAAAGTGAGTTAATTAAATTATTATGATTTAACAATTTAATCGACTTAGGGGAATAAAGTGAATTAGCGACATAATTAAATAATTGGTGTTATTTAATCAATCGGGAGGAATAAAGTTAGATTAGGATTATATTAAATAAATGAAATTCATTTAATTTTTTGAATTTGATGAAAAAGTGAAATAATTAAATAATGTTGTATTATTCAATTAATAGCAGAAATTATGGTTTTCGATGCTTTTTGTGAAATGCAGTGATATTTGATGATAAGGATGTCGATGATGCAAAAAAAATATTTTTCAGTATGTGATAGGTGTTAGGTCAATTTTACAAGTCTACAATAGGTTTTAACTTCTTGTCACTATAGGCTTATCTTCTCTACCTTTTTCCCTTGTTAACTTAATTTTTAAGTATCATTTTCCTAATACTTCTTCATAATCTACTAAAAATTGCTCCAATAAGATCTTATTTTCTCCTTGCGGTGTCTCTTGTATTGAAATTCTCCTAGCTTTATATGGCATGGAGGATGGGTCCTAGTCTAGGGTTTGCGACTCTTGATAATGGTGTTTCATATTTGGTGATAAATTTTTGTTTGCAAGTGACATCTTATTTGTTATTGTTGATAATTCTTTTCCCAAACTAAATATGGTTTTTTTCTTTTTCAATCTCTTCATTTCTTAATTTCTTCATGCTTTTATTAACTATTTGTTCTTAGTACTCATCTCTAATAGATAATATTTTATTTGGGGTGTATAGGAATTCTAAAAATATTTCATCTAGATTGATTATGATGTTAGATAAATCAGTTGGATCAATGGAATTTTAGTTAAGTGCAGTAGTGCAAGAGCCTCTTTACCTCCACATCCATCTACCAATAGCTTTGTTGATGCCCCATAGCTTTCTAGGTTTCATTTTAAATACATTAGAATTTCTTCAACTTTGTCCATATGGGAGGTTATTTTTTTTAGAGTTTTCCATTTTTCTTCCATAACTATTTTTTTCTTTTTTTTTTCGACAACACCCACCTTGGCATGCTCAGTAGTACCCATATTGGTATGCTCACTCTCTCTTCTCTTTGCAATTTCCATTCTTCTCTAGTGTCTTTACACCCTCTTTTCTTTATGTCTTAGCCTTCTTTATTCTAAATTTAGGTTTTCCATTTTGGTTTTCCTTGCCCAATTAATCTCCTCTCTAATTTATCTTGATTGGTTGTTATCACTTTTTTCCATGGGTGTGTTTTATTTGGTATTGCATTACTCCTTTATTTCATCCCACATTAGTTATTGTACTTTTTATTTTGATAGGCACATATTTTTAGGGATTCCTTTCAAAAATCCCCCCCTTTCCATTTTCCATCCCTTGGATTCTTAACTCCCTTTCATGAGGTTGACACCAAGGGGATAATACTATAAACTAAGAGAAAATTTTCAACTGTCTTTTTGTCATCTATTTGAATTATAATTTTGTTTGTATTTCCTCTGTATTACCTAACTAGGATCTAAAAAAGGAACCAATGCTAGCAAGAAAATGGGAGAACATAGATCGAAGTACTAAGCCCGAAGTAATCTCTATATATTTTGTGTTTATACCCCAAACTTAGAAATAAAGAGGGATTAGAGATTATTGCATAATGTGGAATAGATAGATTAACAAAAATTAAAGAACTGTCATAACTCCCATATATCACTCAACTTCACATATATATTATACTTTTATCTTTCCATTATACATTATGTCTTCTATATCATATTGTTCTTATCTTCTTAAACTATCTTTTTATATCTATCTTTTATATCTTATATGCATTCACTCTTTACTTACTATATGTTATATATTATTCTACCTTATAAATATAGGATCCTTGTGGGACGTGTCCTTAAATTCTACAACTCTTCTTGTAGTTGACATGTCATCCAGGAGCTCCGTAGCCCTTTTGTGGTAGTTTGTGGTAGGATTAACTTCTCTTCTCTGTGCACTGCATCTTTCCTACTAATTCACATCCTAAGCTACAATTGAAGCAAATATTGAATTGTAGCTAGAAATGAGATTGCAAATAGTATGAGATGGCGAAGTGCATATGTGAGTAGGTGGGATAAAATATGTAGAAATGTATGTAGGGTTATCAATGTGTGTATTTGGTGTAGGTAGATTCATTGGAATTTGTGCGTGTGAAATTAGAGTTTGATTCAATCATTTAGTTAGTGAAGGCCAAGGGAAAGGGAGCATGCTAGTTCATAATATGCCCCACTATTCATAATAAATCCAAATCCTTGGGTTTGTTTAGAAGCATGGTGTGCATGGCATTGCGAAGGGGGTTGGTAGCATGATGAGTGTTGTCATCAATAATAAATGTTATTATAGGGTAGCCAAATGTTAGTTTACCCTATAGATTATCTCATGGTCTATTGCATTAAGAGTTACCTTGTGCTCAAACCCATCTTCCATGCTATGAGGATTATCTTCCAGAGTAGGATGTAAATGAGGGATGTAAATGAGGAATATTTGTAGGAGGCCTATCATAGAAATAACTAGAAAAGTTGATAGAATGTGTGGTAGGAGTTGAAGAAGTCGTGATGATATACAAACTTCTTCACACAAGTTGAGAAGAAAAAAGAGACTGTGGTAAAACTCATAAAAGGAAAAAAATAATAATAATAATCATAAAATATGAATATAGGAATTTGTATAAAGAGAGATGAACACAATGAGAAATTACATCAAGTTCACCAAAATGTAAGATAGAAAATTTGATCTCCTAGTTAGCTTAGGATTTCAACTTATCTTATTAAGACTAAAGATCATAATATACTATTGTTTGCAAAAGAAAAATAATAATGTTCTTAGTCCTATCTAATTATATTCTTGATTTTATAAACTATGTTTATTCTATAGGAAAAAATATTGAGGTGGGAACAAAAAACAAGAAATACTAGAAATGGAGAAAGAAAAAATAAAAATAAACTTAAATGAAAACCTAGAGATGTAGAAAAATTGGAGAGTAAATCTAGAAAAATCTTAGTATAGACGTTAGTGTTAGGAATATTGCATCATAGGATGCATATAATAATTATACATAAAATAATTATGTTTGTTATAGTTTGTTATATAGGTGGTACGACTGTGTTGAGTTGTTAAAACAACTCAATATATGTGGGAAAGTTGTTTCAGGAGTTTACTATAATGTAGGAGATTAAACTCCTATATAAGTGTGATGTATTTGAATGGAAAAGATGAAGAACAATATTATTTGTTTAAAATATTTGCATGACTCTATTCTGCCTATATTTACAATAGTTAGTGCATTTGTTCTATCATCTAAAAAACATTTTTCATCCCAAATCCACACTATCTTTGAGAACTATAGAAAACTAAAGTTATTATAAAAAATATGGAATATCGAGATAAAATAGAAACAAAAAACATAGAGCACATGTATGGAAATACAAAATAGAACTTCATCGGCTTTGTATGGAATATCTTGAAGGAGTATTCTTGTTCCATAGAGTGGTCTGGTAATTCTTTGTGTTTTGGGTGCATTGGTCATATGCTTGAGAACTTCATGATAGTGCAGTGATGCATTAGGAGTTTAGCATGAGATTATCGTTTGCAAATGCTCATGGATACATGAAGAATAAGGTGAGGCTATATTTCTCTTGAGAGGAGAGAGGTGTTGATGGTTACTCTTGATGAAGTTTTCAACAGAAAGTCCGAGAATCCTTCACCTTGCTTGGACATGAGTTCAACAAAGACCAAATCGGAGATTGCTCTTGGAGTAGTCACGATGGCTTGCATATCTTGAAGGAGTATTCTCGTTCCCCACTCTTGGTCTACTCAGCGATTTATTGCTTGAGAGGTATTGCCTATTGTTTCTCTCAGGTGTTTTATGCTTTCTTTCATGGATATGGATCTTGAACTACTATTAGATGATTCTGAAGGATTCATTGTGAGAGATTGATAGCATGGTTATCTTCTTATGCATTGTGATTACATTCATTGATGTTGGGTTTAGGAGATGCATTGGGCGTATTTCCTGAAATGGGAAATGAAATAGTTTGATCTTCTTTGAGAGGCTTACATCCATGTTGATTGCATGATATATATGTTATGTTTGATCTTGGTGATTGAATGGTTGGATGTTGTTAAGGATTTTCACTTGGGGTTTCGAAGGAGATCATACTTGACATAGTTGGCATTTAGAGGTGAATGTAGGAGGATTTTCTACAGGTACATGATGTGTAGTTTTTACTTTCTTTTGTCTTGGTTATCTTCCTGGATGTTTGGTTTCACATTACATTGGTTTGAGGTTTGGTCAAAGCTATTGTGATCACTAGCTTGTGGTCATGTGTTCTCACTCATGTTCTTGGGTGATGACATGGAGGTTCTTTATCTCTTTCCTTTGTTGGGTGTGGAGAACTTGGGAGAGTTGTGAAGACTTGTGGTGACAGTTGTTCTTATAGGTTTTGCATATCATTGTGGATGATTCCTTGAAACTACATGTTTACACTCTCTATGTGATGCTATTGGTAGACTCATTATGCCTTGATCTTTCAGATTTGGCATTACCCATGCAGTGGGAGTTCTTGGATGTGTTTGGTCTTCTTCGACTAGTTGGCACATGGAGCTTGTATTTGTGGTCGATGGGTTGGTTGTGTTGGCATGAGTTTTTTGATGTGGATACATTGGAGGTATGTGTGATTGGATGGAGTAGCACTTTCTGTGTGTGCTATTTTCAGTCACGTGGGTTGATCAGTTGGATGGGAGCAGTCAGTTTTTTGGTTGTTGTTCTAGTTGATGTTTTGTCTTGTTTTCTAGAGAATGACTTCACGGTTGTGTTCTAGTTTAGGCTTTGAAGTTGATGTTGTGATGCTTTTGTATATATTGTGAGCAAAGTGAAGTGATGGCAGTATGTTATAGCCTTTGCTATCAAATGGATCTTGTGCTTATGTTCTTTAGACTGGTGCATATTCACCATGGCCCGTTCCTTTCCTTTGGAGGATGGTAGGAATTGTTGCCTAAGATGGTGGACATCTTAGATGTTGGCGCAGCTGTCTTAGTTGGAGCATGGAAGCATTGATTGAGGATCTTGTTGGTTGCATGGATGGTTGTTAAACTGACTTCGAGCATTGATTGGTAGCCAGTACATTCTTCGTCAAGTGGGAGAATGTTGAGAATCAGTGCCTCAAATGTACTGGCATTCGGGTGATGTTTCGTCGGCCTGACAGTTCAATTTCGAAGGGACTTTATTCCTATTCCCTTTGATGGTCTGAAAAAGTCTTCATAGGTTGATGATTATGCATTACGTCGGTGATACATGTTATCAAATGGACTTAGAGTCATGTCTCCTCGACAACTCGATACGAAGCCTTGGGTCTTCTTCGACGTGCCAATGTGTTATATATGGGACTCTATCTTGAGTCTCCCCAATAGACCGATGGAGCTGAGGGGCGGCCAACTGGCTGAGGGAAGCCGATGGGCTAAGAGCAAGGGTTGTCGGACTGGCCAAGAGGCTGGGTAGCTATGAGAGGGAAATAGAACAGGGGTTATGCTGTCGGATTCTCCCCTGATGGAACAAGATGTAAACTATGTAAAGGCTTAGATCCTGAATTGTATTGTAAATGTATTTTGTTGCTGAATAATACAATGGCAATCTGGGCTTTTGGAGTGTGGCTTTTACCCGAAAGGGTTTTCCCCACATAAATCTGTGTTCATGCTTTATGTTCCATCTTTCATGTTTAATGGTTTTGCATGATTGAATCTGTTTAATGGTGTTGTTTGGAACTGGTTTAATTAGCATTAACTTTTCTCTAAGGGTCAATGTGGGAAATGAACAATGTCTGATTCTACTTTGTGGCATAGTAGTACATGGTTTTGAGGCAATCCAAAGATAAAAGTTACCAAAGGCACTACTGATCTTAGATGCCCTTTTCTGAGATGAACCCGATATTTCCCAACATGAACCTCTACATATAATCAATGAACTAATTGAAAAGCAACACATAGCAAATACCTAAGAAACAAGTTTCTAAGTGATTAAAAGTCTTCATCCATAAAAGCCAGGAATATATTGGTTAATCACATCCATAAATTGTGCATAAACATATTTAGAATAAATTTACAGTAGTAAATGTTAGAAAATGAATTAATAAGGATCCACTTAAATTATATTCATAGGGCACTACGCTTGATGAAGGTTTTTCAAATGGAAAAGCTACTTTCCTCCATAGTTAAGCATGGTTGAACCAGAAACTCTGTAGTTAACTTCTAGAGCTTCATTTTGGTGAGCATCATCTAGATGCAATGAATGTTAAATGGACCGTTCATGGTCATATGAGATGGTTTCTTATGAACCACTTCTCATGAAAAACTAGTTGACAAAACTTGATACAAAACTATGTGGTTAAATCCCAATAATTTGTTACATTATTTGATATGTTGCAAACACCACTTGTCTAAAAACAAATCGGTTGGGGAGTTGTACAATAAAAAGTTCATAAGGCACTAACACTTGCTGAAAGTTTTACAAATGGGTTGAAATTTAAGTAAACTTTATTACAAATGGTTCATAAAAAGGGCACAACACAATGAATGTTTACAAATGGGGTCAAGAGCTAAGTGGGCTTGACCATGAAAGAAACTCCATGTATATGTGCACTTACACATGAGAAACCTCCCAAGAAGTTCTAATGCTTCACCCCATTGAAGATCACCTCATAATAATAAGTGTTGTCAATTTTCATGGTCATGAGTTCTTGTGAACCACTTCTCATGGAATATGGATTGATAAGAGATGAAGAACCATTTCTCATGACATATTAGTTGACAAAGATTTGACTCGAAACTACAGAATTGAAGCCTTTAAACTCTTAAATCATCAAATAGTTTGATTCATTGCAACATCACTTGTATGAATATGAACAAGCTAAAGAGCTCAATAATAAACAGAGCAAAGGCACAACACTTTGTAGAAAGGTAAGTGGGCTTGACTATGAGGGAAACTTTATGGTTAAGCATTGTTTGAGTGAATGTAGTACTAAAATAGGTGAACCTCCAAGGAAGTTCTGGCACTTTATCCCTATAAGCATCCCCTAGTTGCAATAAGTGCTAAATAGACCATTCATGGTCATGAAAGGGGGGTTCTTGTAAACTACTACTCTTTAAATATAGGTTGATGAAGATTCACTTGAAACTATCCAGCTGAATTCATATTAATCATCACATAATATATTCATAGCTAATTTTTATAAATACTGAATAAATCAAAATAAACTCAACTCTTCAAGCACTTCTTGAACAAAAGATCCCCCACAAGAGCATAAGCGTTTTGATGTAATGAGTGTAGTGGTTGCATCGAATGATGGATTACATTTCATTGTCTTTATTGCTTGGGTCCTAGCATTTTCACATACCAAGGGTCATCTATAGATACTATGATTATTGTTGTTGTCCTTATATTTTTACTTGAACAAAAGATCCCCCACAAGAGCATAAGCATTTTGATGTAATAAGTGTAGTGGTTGCATCAGATGTTGGGTTACATTTCATTGTCTTTATTACTTGGGTTCTAGCATTTTTACATACCAAGGGTCATCTATAGATACTGTGATTATTGACATTGTCCTTATATTTTTATTGAGGGTTTCACTATATAGAAGAATTGCCATTTATATTTGCCACTCCATTAGACAAGCATAACAAATATATACAACATCAAGTTATGGTGGTTCCAATCAATTACCACATTGAAGAAATGGTATCACTTTGAATCAGCCATCTCTTAGAAGAAAGCATTTCAGATATACTAATTATTAAGTACTAACATCTCTATTACCAAGTTCATTGGTCTTAGGGGCAAGTTTGGGTCCGATTCAAACCTGGTACGGGTTAGGGGCTGGTCCGCCTTTGGGTTCCCTCAAGGTTCTGCAAAGTCTAGCTTGGTTTGTCTGGATCGAACCCGAGAGAACCCAGTTCAAACCCGAGAGGACCCAAGTCAAACCTAAACATAACCCATGCCCAAGCAACGTTAAAACAACGTTTTTTTTGCATTTTTTAAAATTTTTTTGAGTTTGACTTTGACCAACACCCAATGGAACCCTAAAAGTGACTTCTCAATCACACTAAACACCAAAACTTCCTCATTCTTGTTCATTTGTTTTGCAAACAAGCACTTTCATTCCTAGAGGTTGGGCACTCGTTCATTTTGCTTGTTGGATTGACAAAGGGAGTTGAAGATTGACCATTTAAGCTTCTACAAACAATTGCATATGAAGAGTCCAATAGCCAACTTGAGCACAATAGTAGTGCTAATGACAGTGCCACTATCACTGCTTGTTATTCATTTAGTCTTCGTACATCATCTAATGTCAATGTTGACAATAATATTGATGATTTAGATAATCCATTTGATGATTAAAAGTGTTTTAATATTGAACTTGAAGTTTGAACAATGAATATTTATCATGCATGTTTTAAACGACATTCAAGTTTATGGTGGTTTTGTTGTTTATATGAAGTTATGTGATATATATATATATATATATTATTTTTACATGTTTTTTTGTACTACCAAACCCAAAACGAACCCAAACCCAAAAAAACATTTTAGCCAAACCAACAAACCAAACCCAAACCAGTACCAGAATCGGCAACTTAGACTAACATCTTCATGTGAGCTTAATAATGTTTAAATACCAACATCAATGTCTATCTAGATGTTGAATGGGAGCAAAGATTCAAGCTGGTTACAGAAATGCAAACTTCTGCTAATTTAGATAGAGAACGTCCTAGCACCATTCACGTGTTCATTTTGAACTTCAAATTAAATTTCTCAAATTAATAATAGATACAGATTTCAAATTCCTTCGAATCCCGGAGTCAGTCCAAACAAATAAATGGACAGAACGTCATGTCCAATTTCAAATGATGCTTGACATCCTTTCCCGAATTTGAAACAAGAATAGCAATTTCAACAACATATTAGCCCCATCATATGATACATCTATGCAAGGCAGCATCTATAGGGTTGCTAGTAACATGGCCCTTACTTTTGCCCTGAGGTCATCTGGGACATCTGTGGCATGCGTTGGAGATTTAGATGGTTCCGAGGCCACGACTTCTGTATCTTTTGACAAGTTCACAGCAGATTTCTCTTTATTTTCTTTAGAGGAATGTCCCTTAGAAAAAAATTCTTTCATGTGTTCTTTCCCATGAGAGGACCCTTTTGTGCGTTCCTTACCATGAGATGACTCTTTCATATGTTCCTTCCCAGAAGAGCTCTTTGTGTGTTTCTGGCCAATGATATCCTTGCTTCTATGCCCATGCAAAACTTCTTTAGAATCATAATGATCTCGTCTCTCTCCAGAATCATTGTCCTTGAAATTCGAGCGATGTTTATACCCCATATGCACATCATCACTTGATCTGTGGGAATTGCTTTCATGATGTCTTTTACCCGAGTATCTCTCTGTCACAGAATCTTTATGATTTTTCCCAGACTCGTGCTTGTGTCTCCTTGCATAGCTTTCATGATCATCACTGTTGTCATGCCGTGATTTTGAACTTTTATGGTAGTCACCCTGATGGCGATGACGATGTCTATGACTATGTCTATTTGAGTCTGAGTATTTATCAGTTGATTTATTACCATACTCTTCAGAAGCAGAAAGAGCTCTCATCTGTCTGCTTTCTTCTTTTGTAGTGGTATCAGAAGTTGTTACCTTCAGAGAATCCAGCTGAATTGTAGCACCATTGTAGGAGCTTCCACAGACTGTGGCCTTACTATCTGACTCATTCAGGAGAGAACCCACACCTTCAGGTGTAGATCGGTCATTTTTATCCTCTAACGCAGAGTGTTCACTCTTGATCAGAGCAGCAAACTTTTTTGCTCTTTTTAACCTTTCTGCCCTCAGTTTCTCTTCCCGTGACAAGCAAGATTCAGATGAATCTGCTTCACAAGCTGCAGCACGAGCTGCAGCTTTAACCATAACCTTTGCAGCTGGAGTGTCATCTTTTTTCTGATTTGAATCATCCAACCTCAGAATAGATCCAGATGCACCTGAAACATCTTCAGACTGCTGGCCAGGAAAACAAACATCCATAACTAGTTTTGAATTAGAGCCAGATATTCCAGACTTTGGTAAAGCCATGCCACCATTGCTTAAATTAAAATTGGAAGCATCACAATGGCTAGAACTTACACCAGCACTGCCAACTTCATCACTCTCTTCTGATATCCCTTGCAGTATCTTCCCTGAGCTCCTTCCATGAAAATTGTCAGTTTCAGAGGTTCCTCCTTGTTGAGACCTTCGTAAACCCCTTGTGGCAGCCATTACAATTGCAGCTGCAGCATCAGCACTCATTCCACTTTCTTTCTTCTCATTGTCCTTACCTTCTGTGCTAACTCGAGAAAAACCTGGAAAACTTCCTGGCTTCTTTGTAGCTGCTCGAACTGCAGATGCAGCAGCTTCTGCTGTCATACCAAGAGGCTTTCCACTTCCATGATCAGATCCATCCTTTTTAATGCCGCCGATCACTATTTTAAATTTTGTCTTTTTCTCAGAATCTGGTGTCCTCCTAGCTTGTGTTGTATTCATTTCTTCTGGTGTAGAGGCACGTGCAACACGTGGTGATCCATCTCCTACTACATTATTCTTCTTCTTTGGCTGATTATTTTTTGAAAATTCATTACGCCGCACATCAGATGGAGAACTGGACTTCTCAGCTCTTGCATCATCTTCATATAACTCTCCCTGCCACATAAAAATACAGCAAGAAGAATTCAATTTCTGGTTCCTGAATGGCTCATTGTAGTGAATGTTACTAAATCGAAGAAACAATCAGACTGGATCCATCCTAATGATAAATAAAGGAGTGTGATCCAGAATGTCAATGTTAAAAAACACATACACAGGTTTCTCCAATCTGTGAATATTTAATGAGCTTAAACAATCAGAATGGACAAAAAAGGTTACATTTGTGTCTGGCCATCATATCAATTCTGTTTTTGCTTTCTGTTTGAAAATGTCAGCAATTTTCAAAAGATGCCAAAAGGTTCCAGGGTGTGAGGTTTCAATCACATTGTAAATGCAACCAAACTAGCAAAATTGAAAGGAAAGCAAGCATATTGCTTCTTATTATAGAAAACAGTAGAAAATCCTGTGGTCATAACATAAGATTTAAGAAGAATTTAAACAAAGGATCATCCCTCTGAAATTATTGACTGTAATACTGTATGATAGGAAATGTCATGATGAGAAAAACAGTTTACAGTTCTCAAAAAATCATATTTTAGTTTTGAGAGAAGTTTTTCCAAGTGTATCAATTTGCAATAATCTTGTAGGTTCGATTATGTAGGTTGTTTAGGTTCCAACATTTTGGGTCTCTCTACTGAACCAATCACGGGGGAAAGTTTAAAGCCAACACTTAACAAAGAAAGGGAGAAATATTTTTCCTATAAACAGTACAGAATTCAATTAGGAATGGGGTTGTATCAATATGATCAACTAGCATAGAACATAGATGCAAGTACCTTTTGTGCTGCCTCCAGCACTTTAAGATAATACGGATGATATTGATTGGAGGAGAGAAGAAATGGAAATCGTCCAGTCGTTCTATCTTGATTCATAATAATACCTTCAAACTCCTTTCCATTCCTTGCAATAAATTCAACCATCTTCTGTACTACACGCTTTAAAAATGATGGTGGTTCCAATATTGGTCTACTGCCTGTCACTTTCTCTGCTGAAGTCTGAACTGACAGAAGATCATTTTTTGCCAAATTGTGTAAATTTGGGGCATCAGTTCCCAAACCATCACTAGATGTAAGTCCATGCACCTCTAAATTAGAAGACTGCTTGGGAATGACTAATGCATCATGATTTGGTGCTGCATCTGATTCAGTGCTACAAGTATCCTTTTGAGAGATCTTCTGTACTGAAGATTCTGTTTGCTCTAAACCATTGCTGTTGCCTTCACTTAAGGAAATGTTATCAACAGGAGAATCTTGGATTGAGGAACTCCCATCTTTTGCAACCGCAGATTGGTGAGTTATGCCCTCATCTTCATCATCTCCAGTGCCATACACAGACCCAAGAAGTGACAGGCCCTCTCCTGCAGCGCTCTTTGCTATCTGTTCAGTATCAGATCTCTTCTCTGCTTCCAAAACTTCGGGATGGTCAACAAGAAACCTGAAATAGATGTGAAGATGGTGGTCGGGCATCAAGAAACCAAAAGCTGGATTACTTCCCTGCTTCACCCTTAACACAATTTCTGACTGTCCTCCATGTTCACTCACAAATTTTGCAGTTCGTGCAATAATCTGATGTGTCTTTTCTGTAGGTGGCTGCAGTAACATATTCAAATATAAAACCTTCGTCAGAAAGGCTGTTTCCAAAAGATCAGTTTAAATGAATGCACACATTGTGTGCAAACCCTTACAAACATGTTAGGTACAGTAATTCAGTCATTCATTTACTCATTTCAGAAATAGCTGCCACATAAGACTACAAACAAGCAAGAACCCTTAGCAAACCATGCATGTGCATCCTTTGACAAAACATTGGCTGCTACCGCTGATGTAATCTCCATAAAGAAACAAAGCTATATTCTTCTAAGCCCACCTGCACAATCCTTAGTCATGACTCATCAGCAAGAAACAAGGTCCCCAAAATGGAAACCTTGCATCAAGGACATGAGCCCTGCTCCATCTGAAACTTCGATGAGGGTAAGCCATATCAACAAGACTAAATTTTAGAGTAAATATAATCGTATACAAATATGACATAATATCTCATTCGAGGTGGCAGAAATTATTCCACGAAAAAGAGCTCTAGTGCTTACAAGATGAGAAAGCAAATTTTCAGGCACTGAAAATGGTGGCTTAAAATCAGAGCTCCCCGTTGCTTCCTCTGATGTCCTCGCAGCTGTGGCTGTCTCCTCAGTGCTATACAATAAAGGGACATTTTGGTATCCATCGCCTGTTGACTTCTGCCTCTTGGATGCTTCTGCATTGGAAAGAAGAACCCTTGAGTTTACCAAGAACTTGTAAAATATATGCCTACAAATCATACACACTTCAAACTACAGCACACTGATTCATAGGCATAAAATAATAGGAAGCCAAACATTTCATCTAGCACCAAATAAAAGTTAGGACAAGGGACAGAAGCCTCTTACTCTTCACTGGAGAATAAAAGAATGAAGTCATATACTGACTGCCTACCTGCAAGCTTGAAAATACATTCCAAGTAAGCATATTAAAAATATATTCCGCTTCTGTATTATGTTTCATCTTAATAGGTCAAGGTGGGTGCGTAAGGTATATAGTAAAATGATATCCACAAATCTATTGCTAGTGTAGAAACAATTTAATTGACAATAACTTTTATGTATTCCAAATGCCATTTTTTAGAGAATAAAGAGAGTGGTGAAATAGATAGAAAACCAGGATAGAAAGTAAAGAGGCTTATGTTGGTGTCCAGTACTGAGGATGCCAAAAACTAGAATGACAAGCTAATAAAACTGTTCAAAGATTCTTTGAAATTTTTTTGGTACAAGAAATAAGAAAGGAAAGCAAATAGGTTCAAAACCATAGAAGGATTTAGGCACCTTGTCTCAGACCACTGTTGCAGATATCTAACTTGAAATTTGATTTTACAAATAAACAGGGATGGCAGAATCATTAGATGAATTGGATCCAAGCCACCAATCTCAGGGGACAAAATTCTGATTCATTTAAAATCTTAGAACAGTTTTAGAAAAATTATGGAGAAGATATATTAAAAAAATAAAAAAATGGTCCAAAGTAAGGGCTTCATGGGTCTGTTTGTAGGGGTAAGGCTTAATTATATGGGCACTTATTGCAATGATGACCTAGGTTCAAAAACTGTTGTGTTGATGTAATTTGAGAATGTAGTGCAACTCAATTTCAATGAATTGGATCCAAGTTACCAGTACCGGGGGACAACAATACTGATCCATTTAAACTCTTGGAACAGTTGTAGAAAAATAATGGAGAAGCTATATTAAAAAAAAAAAGGTCCAAAGTAAAAGTTTTACGGGTCCATCTGTTGGGGTATGGCTTAATTATAAGGGCACTTATTCCAATGATGATCTAGGTTCAAAAATTGTTGTGTTTATGTAGTTTGTGAATGTAGTGCAAGTCACTTTCAATGAATCCTCGATCTCAAGAGCAGTAAGACACAGTAGCTGCTGTCTCCACTAATATGTAACAACAATGAGAGGGCATTCCACTCCCAAACAATTAAGTGGGTAATATTATCATTTTTCTACATCTTGATGATGCGATCACAAAAATGATTGGAAATGTCGATTTGCTAACAAAGTTTACACAGTTTCTTCCCAGAGTCGTCTCACTCTTAACATAAATACATTTCAATGAGTATTCATAGCACCAGCTATATCCAAAACAGCACATAATTCTTGCATCTCAAAGATCAAATCCCAATGAATTCTTCCATTCTTCCATCTTACCACTGCATAGGGGGCATAGAGTTACACCTTGAGGTTCCAGCTATCAGCCAGCCAATATAGGCAACCGATTGCTTTGGAAACAATTTCACAGTATCAGGTGAATGCATATATTAATATAGATTCAATAAATCCTTTTAGTCTGTTTGAGCCAGCATATCTGTTAAAATAAAATGAATCCGGCAATCTCTTACATATTTACATTAAAAAAAGAAGACATGTAAACAATTCTGAAAGCCAAGTTCTGATCACCACGAACTCAAAACACAAAAACCAAGTGATGAATTAAAAATTAGGGTTATAAAAAAGTACCGTCATGAGGAGGGTCGTGCAGGTCCCTGTAACGCTCTAGATCAAGCTCCGCTTCGGCTACGTCAGAGGAAGAAGAAGAAGAAGAAGAAGAACGCCTTTTCCTGAGGGCAGAGAGATCTTGAAGCAGATGCCTGACATCATAGCGATCCAATACAAGACTTTGGTCGCCGTTCCATGGCATTAGCGCCTCCTTTGAATTGATAAAGGTAGCCGTAGAATCGTCGTCAAAGAGAAGGGCGTGCCGTCCCACTACTTCCAAAGCCAACTGCCCTCTTTCCTTCTCCACCACATCCACAAACCCCCTCTTCTTACCTCTGATACCGCTCAACTCCTCCATTTCCTAATCTCTACTTACCTATGCCTCTGATTTCTTATCTTTGTTCGCAACAGCTTTCTGATCTACACCTGATACATACAACGCCTGGATTTACCTCACATACTGCGCCGTCCCAGCGATTTCACCTCAACCACAACATTTACCCAATCCACACAAGCCACGGACCAAATGTTGGGTCTCCCGCGGGAAGCCCTTATCGAAGTTTATAGCATCCGTCAGAATTCTAGTCTTTTCTGGCTTCTCTTTATGTAAAGATACCTAATCAATAATTTTTTTCCTTAGATATGTTCAACTATTATCGAGCTTAACAATAATTATCAAATTTTGTAAAATAAATTCAACAATTGTGTGCACTATTTAAATATGCTTATATTATTTACATAAATAGATACGCATGTCAATTAATAATTATTAGAGTTTTTTAAAGCTTTGTGATATGTAATTAGATAATTAGATATAGAGGAATAAACAACTTTAAATCACGTCTCATTGTATGCCCTTACGATGTGTCTTATTATTTCCTTTTATTGCATATTTGTTGTGACTTTTTTAAATTCCCATATATTGCATCTTGTCAAATAAGCATGGACCAAGAACATTGTCATATATCGATATGTCTTTCATTTTATATTCTACTTTTCATAATTCTATTATTACTACTCATCTATTTTGATAGTTTTAAAAAGTCTCAATTACCAAGTACACACAAGTGGCGGAGCATGTAATGATTTCTTTTTTCTCCACTACTAGGTAGATGTAAGGATGGTATTTAAGAGTCAATTGATTATATGTGATAGGCTCTAAAACTGTGGTCCACAATCCTAAAGCTTGGTTTTATCTTCAAGGCCAAGGGGTATCATTAAGAAGGTTAAATAAGGGCTCATCAATAAACCGGGGAAGGTTTAAGGCTAATTAATGAGAGTGAGTAAACTTTCTTTCACTTTGAGCTCAACTTAAACGCAAGAGGGTATTTTTAGAGGTATCCTTAATATATTTTTTAATCAACCATAATATAACATGATTGCAATAATCAACTATACATAGATGTACACTTGACCTTATATTTGTCTCTAGGTCAAGATTAGCTAGCTGCATATGACCTATTATATAGTTGTAGACACTTAAATAATTGTTCTTTCATCTATCATTATATTATTATTTTATTCATTAATAATATTCATTATTATCATGTTATTATTTATTATCATCTATTATCCTTTATAATCATTTAAGTAAATAATTTGTATTATTTAATTAATGTGAGCTAACATTATACACTAAATCAATTAATAAAATGTATTCATTTATCAACCTATTATTCACAAATTATTGAATTAAATAAATATTATTTTTCACCCAATATACACATTAAAACCTCAAAATCCACTTCATTTATTTAACTACCTAATATATTTAACTCACTCAATGATGTTCTCAATCTAATCACCAGTCTATTCACTTCACTCATCTATGTAATTAGTCAACTCACCCATGCACCCAGTTAACTATTTCATGTGAATTGTTAACTCATTAATCAACCTTGTTAACTCCCCAATCAATCTTGTTGACCAATAAAACTATTTTAATTAAAATTACAATAATATCAATCTCCCTCATGTCTGCCGCCTCTCCTCATTAACTCCACCAATCTTGGATCAAACTTGAGACCCAATATTCAATCTCAACCATTCATTATTTTTCTTGAAATTATGTAAATTAAGCATTACATTTATCGTTTATCTTAAAAATCTACAAATTAAACATTTCATTCATCATTTGAATATCACTTTTTAATGCAACAATATTCTTTTAATTTTATCATCCAATGAATGATGTCATTATTCTAACAAAATAAGTACTCACGTCCATCACAAGCTTATCTCCATATGGCACCCAATATAAGGTTTGCACGGATAGAATGGGAGTTTTAAATTATGGTTTTCAATGCTTATTTGCTTTAGATATTTCCATGCTTACATTTTAGTGAACCTTACATGAAACATACTTATCATACATCTGATCTTGTTGCTTGTGAGTTTGTGGTAATTTAATCTTGTAGGTGTGTGGTTCTTTGAGGTGGTCTTCATAGCCAAGTTTTATAAAGAACCTCCTAGGGAAAAATAGACATCACAATAACATCTAGAGAGATCAAGAGATAAATTTTGACATATAATTTGCTATATTTTGGTTGAAAAAAATCAGAAACACATCATGTAGGCATGTATAAATGAATTTATGTCCATCTGCACACAAGCGTATATACATAAGTCTAAGGTGATATTCACTCTATCGAAACATATACTAATAGATTTCATAGATATATAGCACTTACAAAATATACACAAATATGTGTTCATATAGACACACAATATAGATTGATCATGGGTAGATGTATAAACAATCCACATGGGGATATTTATAGTGGGATATACACAGTTTGCATGGGGTATTCATAGTGTAGACATATACATGTAAGGAGTATACACAATCTACACTCATGGATCTATACACAATGCACCACAAAGGATGATCAACACACACACATATATATATGAAGTATATATTAATAAGGGTGGGCAATGTATATACACAAAGAGTATATATTTATAGAGGCACAACCTAATATATTTTAGTTTTTTTAAGAGTTTAGCTCCTAGTCATATTAAAGACTAGGAGCTCCACTCCCTTTTAGCCTTTGGTCTTATCCAATCTCAGCAGGTTTATGTGTAGTGCCTAGCCCCTTTTATAGCATACACCCAACCCCCAATCATATGCGCAACCAAGAGCTAGTCTATAGAGGGCTAAACCTTGCCCACCTCTTCAGTTTTTTAAAAAAGCACCTTGTACTTAAATGCTCATAAATTTTGTGTTACTAATCAAATTTTTAGTTTTTTGTAGGCATTAGAAAGCTAGTTTGAAGCTATATGCAATACATCAAATCATTTTTCTAGATTGTGCACCAAGAATCAAGTATAATCATTTGAAACTTGTACTTCATTTTAAAACTTCAAATACTTATAACTTGTGCATACGACATCCTTTCTCATTGATTTTTTTAAGCTTATCAAAAAATCACAAGCAACCTTGTTGTGCTATATATTTTAACTTTGGGCTAGTTTATTTTATGTTTTATGGCTAATCATTTGAATGCAAAGCCCCTCATTCATCAAAGAACAAATCTTGCAACTACTAGTTTGTGGTTTTGCAAGACAATTTGTAGAAGACATTGATTATAGACATTTTTTATTTTTGTATGTTTTATCTTCTTTGCTTATTTTCTCACCTTGAACATTGGGGTTGAAAATTACTACACACTTCATTTTGGATCTTAAAATTTACAAGTGTCATTTAATCTCAAATATACATTTGCATATGTTCTCCTCGTATGTTTTAAGGTGATTTAGGGTCATAAACAATTGTTATCTTTTTTTTCTTTTTAAGGGGTCCATCTAGGGATCATCATCATGTTTAGCATAGCCTTGGGGGCTATGTTCATCAAGACACAAGGTGAAGTGGCATTTGTTTATGCTTATGTTACATGCTTGTACATAGGTTCCAGTTCATGGATTGAAGCCTCACACACTTTCAAGTATGTTTTGGATTCCCTTAGAGAACTTATATATCTTATTTTAAGACCTTTTCACCATGCTTGGTTGTAATGCATCGGTAAGCAATTAGCCCTAGAAATTCACTCACATGTATCCCTAAAAACAAATGTGTATTTTGTGTGTGCTCTCCCCTTGTGACATTATGATGATCTTGGGTGATCAAAAGTAGTTAGTTCCCCAACATAGGACTTATACATCATGTGTAGAAAAAATATATTAGTGGGTTTACAGTCAAGTGCACTCCTTGTATTGAATAATTGAGGATAGTGAATGTGTCTTCTTTATTGAGTGTTGTGAATACCAAGTGCATTTTTATAGTTGTAAACCAAAATTTAATAAATATAAAACACAATAATCTTTATCTTTTTTATTTACTTAGTTTAGGCTTTTCCTCTTGCTAAGGTTTAGAAATTAACCATCTACCACAAGCCAATATTGACATCCACCAAATCCACCTACCCCATTCACCCCATCAATCCCATCTTCATAAACATTAGAAACCTTTTGACCATCAACCAACCATCCACATTTGACCACACCCCAAATCCACACAGTTCAATTTTCCAATTTCCACCACATACCTTTAACCAAAATCCTAATATGCAATTTCACAACTCAATCCACAAACCACATCCTAATGTTCATCCCCATCTAATCCTATTTCATAATCCAATCCTAACTCTTCACGCACAAACCTAGATAATTAAATGACAATTAAACCACATCTAAAATCACAAGTAGCCCACATCATTTTTCATCCAACTATTCTAATCTAAGTCTTATCCACAAATCAATCATTCCCTAGTCCAATACAACCATCCTTTACATTCTTACCCAAACATCCTAATCCCTAATCATTTGTCCTAATCAACATTTCAACATCACAAACCAAATCCTAAGTATGACACCATCATCTAGTTTCTCATCCTAACATCATCCTAATTCATATCCCATTTTTTTCCACATTGACATCCAACCATTCAAACCAAATCCTAACCATTCTCACCAACACCTCATCCAAACCACATCATCTTTCATCTAATCTAATTTAAATCAAATCCACATTTGCAATCAAACTATCATCATATTCATTTTCATCTTCATTTCTTGTCTATTTAAAAAAATTGTGTATCTTAAGTAGCAAGTTAATTTAAATCCAAATCATCCTATCAACCTTTGACAAATTTATTGCAAAGAAAATTTCAAAATAAATGAACCGAGAAGAAGCTTTTGAAGCTTTTTGTTCAATTGTTGTAAGTGTATCCTCAAAGGCTCTAGCTTTTATCCACAACAGCTTCTCCTCTTCTAGCCTTGGGTTACTTTTCTCAATGGAAAGGAAAGATTGTGATTGGTGAGAAAGATAACATTAGCCTCCTAGAAACAAAATTTGAAATTGGGCTTGGTAGTGAGGCTTGCAAACCCCTAAGGTGATCCAAAGCATGGGGAAGATATGTATAACATTTCATGAAGAATTACACAGACAATTTATCAATCTTCCTATCTTGGGGAGAAAAACCTCTTGGAAATAGCTCAAAGCTTGTGTATGCAAAATTATCCTCCCTTGCAAATGAGAGAATTAGGGTTTAAATAGGAAAATAGGAGAGGGAAGATTAAGCCAAAGAGGGAAAGAAAGCACAAAATAAAGCATGCCATATCCCACTAAAAAAGTTGAGTTTTGGGAAGACAAATGGTGAAAAACAAGAAAATTTGAAGGGATTATAGTCATATGCCAATGAATGATAGGCTTGTCTAGGTGAGGGTATGATTCACCACTATAACTAGTGTTGGTTTCTTGGGTGACCTTACAACATAACACGGGTCATTTGGGCAACCCTAAGGTCTCTCGAGTACCCCTATAGCTTAAGACAAACATTAGGACTTTTGAATGGTGAAAAGGTCTAGCAAGATAAACAAATGAAAAAGGAGGGGAAGAACACTCAAAAAAAGATATGAGAGCACTAGGATGGCTTCCATCAAGGCATAAAAGGTTATGAGGAGAAATGAGCATGCCACGTAGGTCATGTGCTAGATTGTCAAATCATCATCACACGTGTATATTGACCCATATGAATTTGGGAGTTACAATTTGACATTGTACACAAATACTCTACTTATGAAAAGGAATTCTAAACGATTGTTGAAGTGGTTAAGCAATGACACCATTACATAATTGACAATGAAACTATCATTCATTTCAATCATTAGCCACTCTAATTCCTACACACACACAAATCAAGTTGGAGAACATGCAACATACGAAGTGGAAGACTTACCTTCAATTGTTCCACCCAATGATCAAACATAAGAAGGAGCGTGATAACAAGGCCACATATTTCCTTAGTTAGCCACCCATCCATATGTTCATCACCATGATGGACTTGTGTGACCATAGCTTGACTAATTGGGTGCTACTTTACTTAGCAAACATGGATTTTGCACAACCCTACACTATACTTACACAAGGGACACATGCAAACAACTTCAATTTGTCCAGTGGGCTTCTTTACAAGCTTGATCATCTATGCACTACCATAGACACATAACAACAATTCTTGATTTGGAAAGCACACTACTCCAATCAGGTGAGTCATTTTGGCATCACCAAATCAATTGTTGTGCTTCACGAAATATTTTACTAGAGCCTCACATTTGCACCAACATTGTGTGTCACATCATGTCTTACATATCCTATTGCATCACCAAGCCTATTGATAAGACATTGTGGTTGTACACTCCTTTAGTCTTGATTAATATGAATTTCCTTGACAACCTTCAAATTAGTAAGTGTCACAACAATTGTGTTTGTTGTGGTTGAAATTTTTTCTGCAATGAACATCATGGTTGCTTGCAAGAAGATTATCATTGTACTCAACATTGTATGCATCTTCTTCAACCATGTGTAGAATCACTTTGGTTTCTTGATGTGACCCAAGATTTGTTAGTGCACTTTTTGTCAAACTTTGTAAATCATGTTACACACAATTGAACCTCTCTACAATGTTCCATCCTTAGACTATTAGTCAAATAAAGGTGGTCAACCCTCTCTACAACGTTCCATCCTTAGACTATTAATCAAATAGAGGTGGTCAACCACAAGTTGGTACACTTCTTGCACATTCATAGTATCAAGCATATGGGATGATAATTTGACATAGGTCTAGCATACCTATAACATAGCTATTCACAATTCTACTTGGCATTGTCCTTTCCAAACATGTCTAAGATTTCAACCAAAAATACCCCTCGACATCTCCTATTGCCCATCAACATCAAAGATGCACACTTAAGAATGGGATGAGGATAAAATGTGATGCTTTGTGGAACTACTCAAAACATACTTTCCTCCACTTCTAGAGCTAGTGCAACTTAAACATCTTATACATTTGGATCGTACTCATGTCAATCCAACTTCGATATATGATATCATCCACACCACAAGACTCATTCTCACATTGGAAAACATTGACTATTTTGCATATTTAGGACCATGTGGTATGTGAATCAAGCCAAGTGATTTAAACAACTTCTTGTGTAGTTTCCTTAGCTAAGTACTAACACAATAGGGACCATTGCTTTTCAAGAAGAGGCAAATATTCAAGCACAACCTTGTACAATCTCCATCTCTTCTGTTGTGCAACCTTAGTCTCTTTCATTCCCTTCAACAATGCCACCTACACACTCATCTTCAATCATGTGCACTACATAATACTAATGCACTTATATGCAACACATCGTCATCATGTATCTCTACACAATCCTCACACACCATCATGCAACACTACTTACACATGTATTACAACTTTGCACATGACTACACATGTCAACATTCCACAAGACCATATGAATGCATCACACGAGGCGTGCATATCCACATGAAATGTTGCCATACACACTTGGCATATGGCCACAACCACACCACATGTTCATGTCAAAAAACTAGCACCATACGAGTTCAACACCTTTCATCACACTATCCATATGATAGAGTGCACCACATGCAATGAAGGCCTTGTTGGTGACCAATTTGTTTAAATACCTACACTATACAAAGTACAAGTAAAGAATACCAACCAACATCTTTGTTGAATATATGTAATTGTATGTGTATATATTTCCCTTTTAAAGACATTTGTGTCTTTTGAATGTGCTTCATGTTTCTAAGGGGCTGCTTTGTAGGATTGCCCACCAATTGATGTGATAATCAAATCAACTCATGCATCTTGGACACTATCATGTGTAGTAGTGTCCCTAGACAGTATTATGTGTCGTATTGTCCATGACATTTGAAAGCTTGATTTTTTTATTTTACAAATCTTACTTTATTGTCATTCATTCTTATGGTTCCCCTTTGTACACCTAAATGATCATGAACCATCAAATATTTAAATTATTTTAATCATAATGCATGTGAATTCATGACAATTAATAGGAACAACATTAAACACAACAATAACAATAGGAACAAGAACAACACAACATAGTATAAGTCATTATTACACCTCCATCCTTGCACCTACCCCTACACAACTAGATACTACATTAGTCATTGAGGCATCTTGCATACCTCTAAGGAACTCTAATTTTTTGAATATTTTTATGAGGCTTGAATATTAACAAGGAAGCTTTGAATTTCCCCCTCCTCATAACACACCCCTAAAGATGCCTACGACACAACCAAATCCAACTATTATACATACCACCAAACTTTGTGAAATATAGATTATAGAGAAGACCATTAGACAAGATATTATCCAGATTTGAATATAATATCAACAAATTATAGTATCACTAAATATTGTAACCTTTTTCCTTCATTCCTACAAACAATTCCAACTACAATTAATTTAAAATCTAAGACATTTAGATGATTTATTATTTAGATGAGAGTCTAAATTGAAGAATAAAACCTAAGACATTTGGATGATTTATTATTTAGATAAGATTCTAAATTAAAGAAAGGTGTAAGTTTATGCATTACAATTCCTTAGTACTCCCTCTCCACCAGCCAACATGTACAAATGGCACCCAAAGATTGTGAAAATTGAAAATCTTGTTAAACTACTGCTATTGTTATCAATGGATATGCACTGCGGATCCCCTGCAACTAAGTAGGGAATCACCACATACGTGCCTGCCTTAATACTGTTTGTAACCCTATCCGTCAAGATTTGAATCTCTATATCCCTTAAACACAAGCCCGATCAGGCTCAAACAAAAACTATTGTTCCCTGCTATATTCTGTTTTGTCAGAAAACCGTTTGTCAAAACAATTTTAAGCTGTTAAGTCTAATAGCCTTTTAATTCTAATTGGCATATCCTAACTGAAAAAAAAAAAGTATGTTACGCCAAAAATCCAAACATAAAAAGGTAGAGATCGATACATGATAAGGATCTGCAGGGAGATATTATTAAATCAATGGAGAAATTAAAAATGATAATGAAATAAAGCATTGCATTACAAAGATGTGCCCTCAAATGCTGTGGATGAAGAAATTGCCACAAAACCTAGGCTTAGGGCTTTGAGCTCGTTAGGGATTTGAGAAAGGCATCCCTCTGTTTGTTGTATTCCTGTAATTCATCATAATACATGTCCCATACGCAGGTTTCGCATCCGCTTCCACAACAATCGCCAGGGAGAGGTTTCTCTGGGGGCTCCCCTATCTCCTTTGCTAACTTTTTTTCTATCTCCTCTGCTAACTTTTTTTCTCTCTCCTCCTTCGCCTTTTCTGCATCTACCTTGTCGATAGCATCTTTCTCTGCAACTGTTGTATTTTCCATGTTGTCAGCCTCTCTAGTTGAGAACGCCAATGGGAAATGAAAATTAGCACGACAAACCCTAGCGCGCGAGAAAAGGGGGAGAGATGAAGTGAACAAGGAATTTTGCAGTATTGGCATTCCTTGTCGTGCGGCAATTGATATCCTCTCAATTACTTATAGTCTAAGGCAGGCTACGTTATTTGACTTGGTAAAAGAAGCTCATAAATCTCCTAGGCATTTAGCATTGAATGAATGAATGAATGCTTTTAATTACGTCTATGAGACCAGCTGGCCTATGGGACCCAAGATACAGAGCAGAAACTGCCTTTTGCAACAAACAGAATAGCCGCTGGCCCCACCAACTACTCCATGTTTCCCTCTAACTCTTTGCTGATTTTATTTCTTCTACTGTGTATTTCGATCAGGTAACTTGTTGTTTCAGCAATCTTCTCCTCTTCAAACAAGGCCTCTAACCATTTGATTTTAAGCAGATCCGAGTAATTGCACCTGATGTCCTCATAAGCCTTACACTGCATGACGTAGTGCCACTCTGTTTCCACTAAAGCCGACGAGCAAAAATGGCAAATCCTATCTGCCCATGCCTCCTTGGGTATTTTCCATCTTCCCATTTCACACCTCAAACGGTGAGAGCTAGTTCTCAACTAGGCTATCAGCATTTTAGCCTTCCACTTTATATCTGCCCCCACGTAATACTTTTGCTCGTGATCACAAGTGTGGTTAAAATGTAAAACATAGTAATCTCTTTTTCGACCAAGTTGTTATGACCACATGATATGTTTGACTTTATCTTTGACATACCTTTTAATTTCCACATTTATGTTTGGACACTCTTGCATGTTTATCCCCCATTTTCCCATCCACTTGACATTTTGCCTCATCCACGTGCTCTTCCTTCTAGTTAAATTTTCTTCCACCACAATTTTGGGCCATCGATGCTCCTCCATATTCTCAATTCTCTTCAAATAACCTAATAAACGAATTAATGCTGCCATTTCCATTGGGAAAGCCCCCGCCTCAGCTAGAACAATCTCATATGGAACTATACTTTTTATTTTGAAGCTGCTTGTGATTAGATGCTTTTGTAATCTTTCTATTTGCCTCCATTTTAATGCTGATGTGTTGCAGCCCCAAACCTCACAACCATATAAGACTACAGGTATAACAAGCAGCCCAAATAATGCACATGGGGAAATGCATCCTTCCCTCTTTTTATGTGAAGAATAGAGACAAAAAAACATTCATTACTAAATTAGTATTGCATTTTAACATTAAGTATCATTGCATGACTTCTTGAAGTGCCTTTAATCTTGTTCCAACGCTATTGAAGCAATATAATAGTGCTTGATTGTAATTGAGAAAAGATGTGGATTCCCCCACTTAGTAGTAGGTCCTAACAATGAATATTGGCACCATATTTTCCAAACATCAAGGTGAATATACTTTTGAAGGTTATTGGAACATAGATTAGGATTACACATAGACAAATAAGGGTTTTATCTACAATCATAACTTGAATATTCAACTATTAGTTTATGAGTATTGGAGCAAGGTTACACTCAACGATCAAGTCCATGGTTTTATAGATTAAGGTCATATATGCAACTGTCATCCAAATAGTTATTACAATTGATCAAGTCACATTCATCATAGTTACAAATCTAGCATATAATACTTGATTTAGATTTAGAGATCCTAGCAATTTTGTTATATAGTCATATGCTAAAAATGTGTATGTGGAAGGAGGGGTGGGAGAGGCGGGAGTGGCCAAGGATGGATTATATTATCCCTCCTTTGTCATTTTTTATATTAGCTACGGTACTTAGTTGGCCCACTTAGGAATGCACATGGGGAAATGCATCCTTCCCTCTTTTTCTTTTTCTTTTTTTTTTGGTTTATTTTGGTTCCAATATTTGATTTTGGCTTTATTTATGTGTATATAGGAGGGAGGACCTCAGGACCCAGTATCTGAGCATGTTCTAATAGTTGTTATAACATTTGTTGGTTTTATGTCTAGTATTTTTAACAATATTTGATTAATAATTGTGACTTTAAAGTTGTTAGTGTTGATGATCACTACTCATAATTGAATGAAATGTATTCCTTATATCTAAAAAGCAACAAATCACGTGATGCCACATCAGCACACCAATAAAACATGATTTAGTGCACAAGTTTCGATCTCACTTTTTTTTTGGCCTTTTTGGACACCTCGATAAGAAGCATGTTGATGTGGCATCATAGTTGATGATGTGGCCCTGAAACCTTAGTTATAATTAGGGAACTTGCAAAGTAAGCCGATGTAAAAAAATTGGGAGTGATTTGAAGGATTTTGAGAAGCATCAAGTTATGGTGCTCAACTACCGAGTCCTCTCCCCTAGTTGATTTTCTTAGATATAAAATTTAGATTAATTTATATCATTTGAAGTTTTATTTGAGCATTTAAGGTTATGTTTATTAAGGAGAATTTTAGATTATTTTAAAAGGATGTAAAGTAAAAAAGAAATCAAATTATCAAGAAAGTAATAGTTAAAAGTATAGAGACAAAAAACATTCATTACTAAATTAGTATTGCATTTTAACATTAAGTATCATTGCATGACTCCTTGAAGTGCCTTCAATCTTGTTCCAACACTATTGAAGCAATATAATAGTGCTTGATTGTAATTGAGAAAAGATGTGGATTCCCCCACTTAGTAGTAGGTCCTAACAATGAATATTGGCACCATATTTTCCAAACATCAAGGTGAATATACTTTTGAAGGTTATTGGAACATAGATTAGGATTACACATAGACAAATAAGGGTTTTATCTACAATCACAACTTGAATATTCAACTATTAGTTTATGAGTATTGGAGCAAGGTTACACTCAATGATCAAGTCCATGGTTTTATAGATTAAGGTCATATATGCAACTGTCATCCAAATAGTTATTACAATTGATCAAGTCACATTCATCATAGTTACAAATCTAGCATATAATACTTGATTTAGATTTAGAGATCCTAGCAATTTTGTTATATAGTCATATGCTAAAAATGTGTATGTGGAAGGAGGGGTGGGAGAGGCGTGGGTGGCCAAGGATGGATTATATTATCCCTCCTTTGTCATTTTTTATATTAAATGTTTAATTAATAAATTATTAGGCTAGGGTCAAACTTGAGTTGGAATGTTTAATATTGCTCATCACCAAATCAATTAACATACCCTAGATCAAAGTATAGGAAGCATTTTAATTCTTCACATAAATTGGTAAACGTGTAAGTTACATGCTTATCATTTTAAGGTGATACTTTTGATGTGTTTACATCCTTTTATTTCATGATAGATCATATATACTATTTAGTGATGATTCTTCTTTGTATCATGATGATTTGGATGAGAATGGGTGTATTTCAACACTTCTTATTTTCTTACTTTGTTCCATCTAATATTTTGTGGGATATACATGTGTTATGTCCTTTGATGTGCATATTCTTGTTATATGATTATGTATGGCTTAGAGTGTTGACTTGTACTTCATCTCCTTCCTCTAATAGCCATTCCTTACGTGGCCATAAGGAGTCATCCATGTTCTTGATTGTAATAAACCTAATGGTTATTTTAAGAAAATAAGTTTAGGGTTTAATTTTTTTAATCAAATATGGCTAAACCTATAATTTTTCTCTATGATAATTCATACAAAAACATTGATTACCTATATTACAAATTAGGCCCACAAATGTGGATCAACTATAGAGATTTTAATTGTATTGAAAAAGATTGAAATATAATCCAATACATTGCTACAATAGTATCCCTACTCTAAAAATGCAATGCTTACACTTTATAGTAAATGAGCTAAGATTGCACTATATTATATTACAACAACAATAAAAATAGTAGCATAAACTACTATGCTCAAATCCATTAAACAACAATTTATATAAACTTGATCCACCTAACATCCACGACTATGAAGCTCACTCACAACCTCCAAGTGAGATCATCCTACCAAGCCAAAGGGGTTTAATCCTATAACTCATGAAACCAAAGGGTTTTTGTCCACTAATTTCCTACAAATCTATGGGTTTTCATCCTCAAATATGACAACTTGAACACAAGTTCTTAGAGAAATACTTTGCAAGGGTTTTAGTGTAGACAATCAATGATTCTTGAATGAATGCATCAAAAACATTTATATCTTTGAAAGCAATGACAGATATGAGATCTTACCCAAAATAACAGTTGACATCTATGTGAGGATAAGGGATGCTATGGTTGTAACCACTGCATTAATGAAGCACCGCCATCCCACCACCAACAATGCAAATACATGTGATTTCATGCCCATGCAAGTTGAAATTTATTTTTAGGTGGGTAAAATCCCTTGTAGAGTATTTGATACTTCAAAATTTTCCATTAATGGCACTATATATTGTGTCAAAAGGTAGGTGGGATGAACATAGAAAAAAAGGAAAGAATGTTAGAGTTTAGGGGTCATGAATACCACATAATTGGTACCTGAGGATGAGGAAAACTAGAACTTTGACTCCAAAAATATAGTGCAAGGGGTTAGGGATTCAAGGTGTCAAAGATTAGGGGGATTATAAAAGGATACTCGGGTAAGGGAATATCCAAAATATTGACAAGGATAAGAGAGATCAAAGAATGGGGTTTGAAAGCTTGAGGGTGATAGGGGAATTATACATAGGGAAGTGAAAGATCAAAACTCTTTCGAAGAAAGGAACCTAAGGAAATTGGTTAATGTTTGCAAGGAAAAGGAATGCTAGGAGGAAAAACTTCAAAATTTTGAAAACTTGCATACATGTAGGTCTTAAACACAAAACTCTTCATAGTTAGAATATTTGAGGCATTGAGGCTTTCCCTATCAAGCTTAACCCACCAAAAAGTAGGAAATGGCTATAGGGACTATACACATGAATTCATTGAAAAAGGGACATTACAAGTTAGCCCTTCCAAAAATTCCATGTGGAAAGCAATACAAATTAGAATTCTCCAAGATCTTTGGTCCTTCCCAAGTAAAATTCTCGACAAGTAGGTTCTTCCAACAAACCAAGGATTATGTGATACTTCTTCCATTCAATTTTTTTGCCTTAGTATCTATCACTTCTCTAGGCATAAAAATTAACTTACCCTCATCATCCAAATGTGGTAGGTCTATTGAAGGTACATATACTATCCAAGAGATCTTTTCAACTAAGATACAAGAAAATATTATGAATCTAATTATTCTCTTGAAGCTCTAATGTATAGGCCAATTCACCTATCCTCTTCACAATCATGTAAGGTCCATAGAACCTTGTGTAGAGGAGGGGGACCAACTGCTCTGAGACCCCAAGTCACAGGAAGGTCCAAAACAACAAGTTGCCCTAATCTACCTCAAGCTTAGCTAAATGATTGGAAAGTTTTAAGGTTTAAGGGCCGAAAAGGAAGAGCAATCAAGTTGTTGTTGTCCTTCTAACCTGAATGATTTAGGATGTCAAACAAGTCGATTCCTAGAGTTCAATCTGTGACTCAGACAACTCACTACCTACGGATGGCAGCGCAGGACACAGACTCCAACGTAGCGTGTTGGCGTCTTAGTGGGAGATGTTAGCATCCGTATAGAGAGCAAGTGTGAGAAATAGGTAAAAACACTAGAAAGGAGGCTAACAAAATGACCAAGAGAGTTTTAAGCTATGACAGAGTAGTGACAAAGTACATAAACAAAATGCAACAAGAAGAATACTTTTATAATGCTAAGCTAGGATTGACGAAAGAAGGGAAATAAGATAGTACCGAACTTCGTGCAACTTGATTCTTTGAATAGCTCCAACCGAGAGGTACCTACATAAAGAACGGGAAAATGTCAGGGCTATGTTTAGAGAGCTACCTCAATCAGTCCCCCTCTTTGGTGTTTCCACCTCCATGGACAACCATATAGCAATGATTGTATAGAAAGATGATAAAGAGAGTATAGATGATCCAGGAGGATCCAAAAACCTCAGAAATTTCATAGTCTCATAATCAGACGAAATTGGTCTCAAATTGAAGGGCTCGCCGACATGGTCTCGATGCAACTTGAATCACATCAAAAGGAGACCATATGCAAGAGATATGCTCAGTCAAATTTGGTCAACACGTGGTCAAAGCTGGTCAAACAAAAAAAATGATGATCATGGAACATTTATCTACCAATTCCATCACGTAGAGCTCGACGAGAGCTTTTCGACGCATTTTGAATGGACCAAATCTGAGTCTATATGTGAAGGTTATGACTAGTTAAAGTTTTGGTCAAACTTAGTCAAAATGATGACGTGGCATCACCAAAGCTTGACACTTGGCAGGACAGTGGCATATGACGTGGCAGGAGTAGTGAGTTGGCATAAATATGGATTAAACCATAATTATTAAAGGAAAAAAAATGTATGGTTTAAAAAAATAAAATAAGGAGGATTTAGTGGGATTTGATCCCTTAACCGATGCCTTAAAATTGTCTTGCCTTACCATTTTTCATGATAAAAGGAAAATCCCTCTGTATACATAAATCTTTAAATAAGATTTAATTCCCCTAAATATAATGCCAACCTTAAAATATAAACTATACCCCTAAAAATGAATAATGCCAAAAAATAAATAAACCAAATGTAAGTTGTAAAGCCCCGGGAATATGAAAATAGAGGGCTAAGACAAAATTGAAGGTTATTTTTTAAAGGGAGGTTATAAACAAATTGTAAAAGAGGGTATTTTGTTAAAAGGGAGTTATTTTGTTTAAAAGGATTATTGTTTTATTTGTTCATGGGGAATTATTTATTAAATATAGAGGTTATGCCCCATATAGCATATATTTATGTATAAAAAGGGGGTGTATGTTCTTAATTTTTCAACCAAGTGATGTGAAAACTTTAGAGGGATTTTTGGAGGTGATTTCTCGACAAGAAATTCTCTTGAAGAGAATTAGTCATATAGGAGGATTATACAAGCACAAAGACAGATTGTTTTTGTAATACTTTTCTATGTAATTGGGTTAAGAGGCAATTGAAGCCGAACCTGAGAAAGGAAGAGTACACCAGTGTCTTCAAGTGTAAAAGTAGAGACTATGAGAGATTTTATTGTAGGAATAAAGCTTGGGTGATGTACACAATCCATAATTGCTTGGCATCATTAATAAAGTGGTTCCTCATTGAGAAGCATACCCGAAGACGTAGCTCAAATTGAGTGAACTCCATTATCAAGCGTGATCTCTCTATTCTTCTCTTTTGTTTATCATTCTCGTTAGTATTTTGATTCATTGAGAAGATTCATAACCACGCAATTATGTTGGATCGGGAAAAATCTGTAATTAGGAGTTAAGTGCAAATTATTTTCTAAACTTCTAACGTCAGATCAAATGGTATCAAAGCAGTTTAACAGGAAAATTGCAAGTGGTGAATGTTAACCAAGTTGAAATTGAAGCAAGGATAAGGTACACTTGAATAATTTAATCTAGAGATCGGATCAAGGCGAGTCACTCGAAGATCAACCATGGCACAACCAGAAGAAGGAAAACCTCCTAGTTCTAAAATCTTTGAGAATAAAGAAGTATTTCGCAAAATGTTCCTAGACATGAAGATGATGATCAAAGAGTTGTACAAAGACCAACAAAGGAAAAATGAAAGGAAGGCTAGGAAGAAGGAAGAAGTTGAATCCTCGTTGAAGGAAGACAAAGGTAAAGGAGTAGGAGGTGGTGATGACCCTCCTGAACCTCCATCCCCGTCCTCTTCATCTTCTTCATCCTCTTCTTCTTCTTTGTCTAACTCTTCTAAGAAGAAACAACCTATATAGTTTGGATCTAATACGCCTTTGTTGAAACTTGATGTTAAATTTGATTTGCCAATCTATAATGGAGAATTGGATGCAGAGAAACTCAAAAATTGGATCAAACAAGTTGAAGTTTATTGCAGGGTACAAAACTCCACTGATGATGCTTCAAAGATCCAGTTAGCCACTCTTCACCTAGGAGGCACAGCGCTAATCTAGTGGTAGAGTAAGACTCGGGAAGATATTAGCCAATACGATAAAATCATTTCTTCTTGGTTTGAGTTTACAGTTGCACTTAAAAAATAATTTTATCCATTAGGGCACATGCAAAAATCAATGATCAATTAGCAATCATTAAGGCGAGAGAAAGGACAAAGCGTGCAAGAATATACATAGGAGTTTAGGAAAAGAGCTTTAATTTTGGGCATTCCATTGTACACACAAGAAACTTTGTTAAAGTACATAGGTGGATTACATGAGAGTTTGAGACATACAATACTTATGTTTAATCCAACTAACATTGATGAAGTTAGTGTGCAAGCTATCCATTTGGAAATAAGCTCAAGGATTAGTCATGATAATCTGTTGATGGAATCCAGTAAGCAGAAAAGAAGCAAGAAAGGGAAAGAGAAATCACAGTGAACAACTACTGCAAAGAAAGAGGATGAAAAACCTTATTGCTCACACTACAAAAAGGAAGGGCACGAAGATGCGAAGTGTTGAAAATTGTATCCTGATTAGAAGCCGAAATGGTTCAAGAATCAAAAGGGTAAGCAAAAGACCACAGCTATCGTGCAAGACCTTGGTTCAGAATCTGGTGACGAATTGAAGATAGCAATTGTGGGTATTAAAGGTAATGTTATTGTTGATAGTACTAGTTCCCATGCTTCTTTTATGGAGTGTAATGAAGTCCCTATTGAAAGGAAAAGGAATGAGTTGTTTCACATAAGGACTATTGCAAAACAGAGGAAAATTGATACACTCATAGATAGTGGATCACAAGTAAATTTAATCTCTGAACAAGTTGTTAGACAACTGGGATTAAAGAAAATACCTCATCCTAAGCCATATCCATTGGGTTGGGTGAATGTTAATGCTCGGTTACATGTGTCAAAGCAATGTAAACTCCGATTTGCAATCACATCCAAGTTTGTAGATGAGGTAGAGTTAGATGTAATTCCGCTTGACATTTGTGGGATGGTTTTAGGAAGTCCTTATTTGTATGACAGGAAGGCATTTTCTACAAGGAACATAATAGGTATCATTTGTTTAAGGATGGAATTGAATACGTGGTCAAAGCTCATCGCATGAAGAATGATAGATATGTTGTAAACACAGGGCATTTGAAGATGATTGTAAATGCAAGCCATACGTTAACCCTTATGTCTGTAACAACTAGTGATACTAAGCATGGTGATTCTAATCATGATAAGGTGTCATAGACAGCACAGTGTGAGGATCAGTTGCAAGTAGAGTCAAGCCTTCAGCCACAGGTGGTAAAAGAGGGTCTGAATGTTTTGTTTTCTAATGATGATCTTGTTCAGGAGATCCAACACGTTGATACTTTTTCTTCTGCATCATTTTATTCAATCTTGTTGTTTTCTATTCTGCTAGTTAGATCTATGTGAATGGCGGATAAGACAATGAATATTGGTGAATATACAGTTGATTGTGTCAGCAATGCTATCTCATTTTTCATCTTGTTTGTGATGAGTCAGATGTTTAAAATTCTAGCAGGGTGGATAGATGATACTAGGCAAGTGAGGCAACAATGCCCTCACTTAAATGTTGTATAAAATCAAACTTTTGGTGGTCCAAAAGCTTCTCAATTGGGAGGAATGATCAAGGAGGATCCATAAACCTCAGAAATTTCATAGTCTCGTAATTAGATAGAAGTGGTCTCAGATTGAAGAGATCACCGACACGATCCTGACGCAACTTGAATCACATCAAAAGGAGACTGTATGCGAGAGATATGCTCGGTCAAATTTGGTCAACACATGGTCAAAGCTAGTCAAATAGAAAATTTGATGATCATGGAACATTTCTCTACCAGTTCCATCACGTAGAGCTCAACAAGAGATTTTTGATGCATTTTTAAAGGACCAAAACTGAGTCCATATGTGAAAGTTATGACCAGTTAAAGTTTTGGTCAAACTTAGTCAAAATAATGGCGTGGCATCACCAAAGCTCGACACTTGGCAGGATAGTGGCATATGACATGGCAGGAGTAGTGAGTTGGCATAAATATGGATTAAACCATAATTATTAAAGGAAAATAAATGTATGGTTTAAAAAAAAAATGAGGATTTAGTGGGATTTGGTCCCTTAACCCATGCTTTAAAATTGTCTTGCCTTACCATTTTTCATGATAAAAGGAAAATCCCTTTGTATACATAAATCTTTAAATAAGATTTAATTCCCCTAAATATAATGTCAACCTTAAAATATAAACTATACCCTTAAAAATGAATAATGCCAAAAAACAAATAAACCAAATGTAAGTTGTAAAGCCCCGGGAATATGAAAATAGAGGGCTAAGACAAAATTTTAGGCTATTTTTTAAAGGGAGGTTATAAACAAATTGTAAAAGAGGGAATTTTGTTAAAAGGGAGTTATTTTGTTTAAGAGGGTTACTGTTTTATTTGTTCATGGGGACTTATTTATTAAATATGGAGGCTACACCCCATATAGCATATGTTTATGTATAAAAAGGGGGTGTAGGTTCTTAATTTTTCAACCAAGTGATGTGAAAACTTTAGAGGGATTTTTGGAGGTGATTTCTCGACAAGAAATTCTCTTGAAGAGAATTAGTCATATAGGAGGATTATACAAGCACGAAGACAGATTGTTTTTGTAATAATTTTCTATGTAATTGGGTTAAGAGGCAATTGAAGCCGAACCTGAGAAAGGAAGAGTACGCCAGTGTCTTCAGGTGCAAAAGTAGAGACTATGAGAGATTTTATTGTAGGAATAAAGCTTGGGTGATGTACATAATCCATAATTACTTGGCATCATTAATAAAGCGGTTCCTTGTTGAGAAGCGAACCCGGAGATGTAGCTCAAATTGAATGAACTCCATTATCAAGCGTGATCTCTCTATTCTTCTCTTTTGTTTATCATTCTCGTCAGTATTTTAATTCATTGAGTTTTTCTAATTATGAAATTTAAGTGATTATTTTATGTTTCATTGATTTGGATAAAGAACAAGTGAACGCTAGTTTCCGTAATTTCAACAATTAAGATTTGTAACCACACAATTCTATTGGATCGGGAAAAATCTATAATTAGGAGTTAAGTGCAAATTATTTTGTAAACTTCTAACATCATATCAATAGAAATGGAAATAGCAAGCAATACTCAAACAACAATATGTTGCAATACAAATATGATAATGTAAAGGTAAATGAAAATGGTGGATATCACCTTCTCAACCACGTGCTCTCAAGGAAAATGGAGGAAGATGTGAGCTTGCAAGCTCTCCAAAGCCAACGCTGCCGCAACAATGAAGAGGAGGAGCCAACATAGGAGCAACTTACAACTACAATAAAGGTGGCGAAATGTGAAGGAGTTGAAAGTGAGTGTTGAGCAAATGTGTTGAGTGAATTTTGATCAAGAAGTTGAAGAAGGAAGAGTGAATCAAGAAGATAGCCATTTTAAAAGAAGAATGGAGGAAAAAGGATTGTTTGAAGTCAGTCAGAGAGGTAGGAAGCGTTACACTTCGTGTCCAATGGAGGAGTGTAATTCCTCTGTAGATTCCAAAGGTGAGAATCCTATCAGGATGGCAATGCGGCATGTGGACATCCACACGGTACATGCGCATACCTTTCAAAATTCCTCCACCGAAACTCAAAACAACCACCGGGTGGATGGGAAATGGAATCAAATGTAGAAAATACATCACCGGGATCACATTTTTGAAAGTAAGGGGTGTGTAAATGGGGAATTTGCAAGGGGTGCAAATTCACGCCATTACATTTTGCCCCCACTTTAGTGCGCATAAGTGTCAGCGAATGCACAATAAAGTAGAGGGAAGGAAGTTGAAGAGAACATACCTGAACTGTCAAGGAAGCAGACTGCAATCTAACATGCTTGGACATGCAAGAGAGAGAGAGAGATATGGCTCCACAGGTACTCAATCATATGGAAATTTGAACAAAATCTCTGCAAGTGCTCAGTCCCACAGAAAGTGAACAAAGGTTCTACAGGTGCTTGGTCCTACAAAATGAAAGCGGTTCGCAAGTGCTCAGTCCTACAAAGGAGGTGCCACAGGTGCTCGGTCCTGGGGGGAAAATGGAAAGATCTATAAAGTTTGATGGGCCCTTATAGGTGCTCGATCCTGCAAGGCAAGGTCAACGAGATGCTCGGTCCTCTAGGCTTGATTGTAAAAGCAGCTTCATAGGTGCTCAGTCCTACAAAGCAACATGTTAATCCATAGACAAAAAATGTTAGGCAAGAAAAATTCATCCAGACAGACAGAGAGTCATATCATGGAACAGGAAATTGAAGGAGAAGTTTTCATAGGGCTCCCTTGGGAACCCTTCAATATTGCAAGGGGTCCACACAAAGGGATGCTCTGTTTGAAAAGAAATGATATTTTTTGCAAACGATCCTATCATCAAGGAATCCTTTTGAAAGATTCTCTTTCATCAAGGAATCTAAGAAAGGAAGAATGGCCTCCTCGAAGGTGAATTCTCAAAAAAAATTTGCTACGAATTTGATTTCAAAAGAAAATCTTGCTAAGGTGATCTTTAGTGAAGGATGCAATTTTGGAGAAATGCAAAGATCTTCAACAAGGGATTCATTGGCCACTAAATACACCTTATTGAAAATCAAAGAAGTAGGAGCCCCTGCTTAGGATGGTGCATAGGAATTGAAGGAGAATGTGACATCCTAAGGAAAGGAAGAACATGCAGAGATATTCTGGCTCATGATACATGACGAGATGTAGATGTGCAAATGTTATCGTACATGCAAGGGACAACACATAGGCACCACAACATCAAGAAGCAAGCAAAGAAGGGAGAAAGATAAAAATAAAGATAAGCAAAGATGAAGAAAACAAGAGACAAGGGGATCTTGGAATTTGAGGTCAAATTAGCTCATCAAAATAGGTAACACGTAATATAGAAGCAAAATACCATCAATACAAAGAATTCCAAGATTTGAAGAATGCAACATGAAGACAAAATAAAAATTAAAAAATGAGTCAACATGGAAGGGAGGCCTAAATTCCCCCAACAATTTGCATCATCCCCAAATGTTGACAATCAAGATATAACATATAGAAGAATGATGCAACAAATAGAGGAAGTTTATGACATAATTTCACTCTTGTATCCAAGCACCTACAAGGGTGACAAGGTTCCTCCAGGAACACATAAAAATAAGGATGAGGGAAACACAACACACACACACAAATCTAATCTACAGATAAAGAAGAGGTACTCTCCTAGTCCTCATCAACCAAGAGGTTGTCGTTCTCCCAATCTAGATCATCATAAGGGGAGGGAAGATGATCCTGCAAGGGTGGGATAGCAAGGGGAGCACCCTCTGACTCTCCTACGACAAGAGCTAAGGAAGAGGGCCCCTTAAGTTCTTCTTCACTCAAATACTATAAGGTAAACATCATCCATCTTGCAAAGATCACCGACAGAGTCGGGACATCATCTATCGAGTTAAATATGCACCTAACATGAGTTCCATGTGTTAATTGAGTGGGAGATGAAGGAGGCGCCCGAGATCCACCATCAATCTCATCAAAAGAGATAGTGACAAACTCATGAGATGCGAGGGTTTCCTCCATCACAAGGATGACACAAGCCAAAGCAAAACCATCTCTCGAAGAAGGTGATCTCTTCTTCCAACCTTCATTGGAAGTGAGGTCATCCACCAACTTACGCTTCATCGGAGAATGCAAAATCCCCATACAGGAAGCAAAAGGCGAGGAGGAAGAGGACAAGGCCACAACAGACATCGCCATGGTGTTTGGCATGTCCACGGTCCAACACGTGCACCCTTTTGGGGTGAGGGTCATCAACATTCATGGGAGGAGCCAGAAGCAAGATCAAGGCGATGAGAACTGAAACAAAAGAAGCAGAAGAGGGAGGCACAACGAGAGATGTCAAAATAGGAGTTGCAAGCCCCTCTTCTGTCTTTTGTGATGCAGCTTGCTCAGTGGCTAGAGCCTTCCTCTGATGCTTACGCTCATGCGCAAGCTAGTTTCATTAGCTCTAGGAGCTAGAACTCGATGCTTGAGAAGGAACAAGAGGCTCCTATTTCACCATAGGCGTGTCCTCCAAAACCATTATCGATGGAAGGGCAGCCTCATGGATAGGAGCAGGAGTAGGAAGCACAGGAGCAGAGACTGAAACAGATGGAGAAGCAGAATCAAGCACCTTGGTGGAAGACCTATTCCCATTTACCGCCTGAGGGGAAAGATCAATGGGAAGCCATAGAGGCCGAGATGTAAGGGAAACTCCATGAGGGCCCTTCCCCTTACCATAGACAACAAGACTCAACACCATGGGTAAGACAGGAAACTGGAATACTTGACGCTTGGCCTTCTGCTAAGCGGGCACCATCAGACTCCCCATGTGAGGCATGGGAGTAGGAGCCAAAGGTGCCACAACAAGGTGAGAGGTAGAAGTGAATGAGACAATAGAAGAAGAGGAATGCTTCTAGGTGTGAGCAAACTTCCCCTTCCCCTTTTGAGAGGAGGAGGAGGAGGTAGCTCATTGTTGCCCGATCATAGAGCCTTTAACTGAAATGGTGTAGGGGGAGATATGGTAGGTCACCTTCGGTGCTATGCCCCCATTTTTTTATTTAACATAGGTGTGATACAACATTTCCATCCTTGGAGGGAGCGGACAAATAGGGGCAATCCAGAAGTGATCTAACAAGTAGCCCCCATGTGACACTAGAGGTTTATATCTAGTGTTGTGCACAATGTGCACAGAGCCCTCATGAGAAAACTTCATACACTTATAAACTACTGAAGCAACTACATTCATGGAAACTAGCCATGGGATGCCTAGCTTCACTCTAAACAAGTCTGACTCCAAGATGGTATCGAAAGGAACATTTACAATAATGGGTCCCACTAGCATTGAGAGAGTGATGGAACCAATTGGAGGGACCGAGAGTCTGTCATGTGTACTTATTGTGCTCTTCGATTCATCATACCCATCCTTATGTAGGAAATTCATCAACATAATCTCCATTGTTATAACATTCAGATGGCACATAGGATCAACTAGAACACCAATCATGATTTCATGTTGATGCAAGTGGGAATGTACAAAGGAGAAAGCTCTTTATTTGTGTTCACAGGAAAATCCTACAATGTAAAGGTTATATCGGGTGATCCATTTGTAGGTTATGCAAAAGGAATGGGGAGATGCATAAAACATTCCATGTTTACATACTCTGAAAGGAATTCCTTAGGATACCCTAAAGGTTCAACAATAAGACAGTGACCTATCTAGATTTTGCTTCACAATGCCTAGAGATCCTTCTAACTACGCCTACTAGGGGATGTAGGTTGGGTTGCAAGGATATGGGCCTTGCAACACACACACTTATAACACACCTAGAACACGAGAGAAGATTCCTTCAACACAACAAACAAAACCAGAATAGTTCACGTCAAGTTCACCAAAATGTAGAGGGGGACCAGCTGCTCCAAGACCTCGGGTCATGGGAGGGTCCAGAGCAACAAGCTTGATTTACCTCAAGCTTAGCTAAATGATTGGAAATTTTAAAGGTTTAAGGGCCGAAAAGGAGGAGCAATCAGGTTGCTTTTTCCCTTCTGCTAACTCAAATATTTCAAGAGGTCAAACGAGTCAATTCCTAGAGTTCAGTCTATGACTCAAACAACTCACTGCCTGAGGATGGCACCACAGGACACGGACTCCAATGCTGTACGCTAACATCTCAATGGGGCATTGGAATCCATACGAACAAAAAGTGTGGGAGACAAGTAAAAAGACTAGAAAGGAGGCTAACGGACTGATCAGTAGAGTTTTAAGCTATGGCAAAGTAGTGAAAAAGTACAGAAACATAATGCAACAAGAAGAATACTTTAATAACACTAAGGTAGGATTGTCGAAAGAAGGGTGATAAGATAGTACCGAACTTTGTGCAACTTGATTCTTCGAATAGCTCCAAATGAGAGGTACTTGTAACACAAAGAAGAACAGGAAAATGTTGGGGTTGTGTTTAGAGGATTGCCTCAGTCACTCTCTCACTTTGGTGTTTCCACATCCACAAACAACCAGCTAGCAACGATTGTATAAAAAGATGATAAAGAGAGTATAAAAATGGAAATTCCAACCAATACTCAAACCACAATATGTTGCAATACAAATACAATAATGTAAAGGTAAATGAAAATGGTGGATATCACCTTCTCAACCATGTGCTCTCAAGGAAAATGGAGGAAGATGTGAGCTCACAAGCTCTCCAAATCCAACGCTTCTGCAACAACAAAGAGGAGGAGCCAACAAAGCATAAACTTGCAGCTATAATGAAGGTGGTGAAACGTGAAGGAGCCAAAAGTGAGTGTTAAGCAAGTGTGCAGAGTGAATTTCAATCAAGAAGTCTAAGAAGGAAGAGTGAATCAAGAAGATGGCCATTTTAAAATAAGAATGGATGCAAAAGGGTTGTTTGAAGTTGGTTGGAGGGGAAAGAAGCATTACACTTCGCGTCCAATGGAGGAGTGTAATTCCTTTATAGATTCCAAAGGCAGGAATTTTGTCAGGATGGTAGTGCAGTGTGCAAACTTCTGCGCGGTGCACACACTCCCCCTAACAAAATTCCTCCATTGACACGCAAAACAGTCGCCAAGTGAATGGGAAATGGAAGCGAATGTGGAAAATACATCATCGGGATTGTGTTTTCTGAGGTAATGGGTGTGTAAATGGGGAATTTGCAAGGGGTGCAAATTCACGCCATTACACCTTGGCTTGAGTTTTCTAGATCCACTTATTTTGAGGGAAGATTATCTATAAGGCGGGTAAATGCAAGAAGATGAGTCCACGAAACGTGGAAGTTTTTTCCTTAGGCAAAAACTTGAAATCAGCTTGAAGAAAACGAGATCCCGCTTTTTAATAAATGGAATCCCATTTAGGTTCGAGATCCTGAGCCAAAAATATAAATAGGATCTCATTTTTTTAATGGTGTCCCAAACGGGCCTTTGGGAAATGAGATCTTGCTTTTTACAAAACGAGATCTCATTTGTAGTGGAATTTTTTTTTTTTTAAATCAAAGCAAGAGTCATTTTCACTGTGTGCATAGGATCCCAATTGAGGAAGACAAACAATGACCTCCAAGTACATGCCTCACCCCAATCTTTTGCATTTTTTTGTTTGAAATTTTTAATACAAAGTTAGAATTTAGTATGTATTCTTTTAATTTCTTTGGAGTTTTATGCATTTTTATTTACCTATAATAAAAGAAATGGTGATTTGTAGAAGAAGAATAAAACATGAAATGAAACCCTCAAATATTGAATAGAAACGAAAAAATCAACCTTAAATCATAACCTAAGAAAAAATTTACCTTTTGAAACCCTAAATTGTTCAATAAAACAAAAAAAAATCAATTGAAAACCCTAAATTGAAAGGAAACAAAAAAATATGCATTTGAAAACCCTAAATTGAAATGAAACAAAAAATATATATTTGAAAACTTGACTGCTTTTTGAAACCTTAAATTGAAATCAAACAAAAAAAATTGCATTTGAAAACCCTAAATTGCAATCAAATAAGAAAAATTGCATTGAAAACCCTAATTGCTTCTTGAAACCCTAAATTGAATTCAAAAAAAAAATTGCATTTGAAAACCATAAATTGAAATCAAACAAAAAAAATTGCATTTGAAAACCCTAATTTCAAGCTTGAATATTTGATAATGGAAAAAATTCATTTGCATTGCTTGAAATGTTTTAAATTTCATCTGCAGTGTATGGAGACAAGTATGTAGGCATGCCTATGGAATAAATTATTATTCGATAGATTTAGGTTGATACATAGTAAATTAGGGTCCTTGATATTGACAATGAAATAGGATTTGATAAATATTATATATTTAAATGTGTATTCATTAAGTTAGAGACATGTTAAGACACAATCAATTAAACGTTATGAACATAGATATAATTAGATTACAAAACAATATGTTAAACCTTACTTGTGGGACTAGTGGATCGTTAGAATTGATATAAATTATGTGTTTCTATTATGGATTATGCTCAATTAGTTTATGTATTTATTACCACATGATAAATTAATAGATCTAAATGTATGCATAATTTATGATGCTTCATTATGTTCTATTGAGATGTTAAATTATTATTTTTACCTTACAATGAAAAATATATTTAACATGTACTTTGGTGTTTTATATTATTTTCTAATGGCCAATTAAAGGGTAATTGTATGTGGTACCTTAATTGAGTTAATAATATGGGCCTTATGCATCTATTATGATTCATACTATCTTACAACATGATACTATGTCATAATATGTTACAATTTAAACCATAATTGTTAAAAAACTGAGTAGATAGTTAAATTTTCTCACTAGAAGAGTAGAGACCTCAACATAATTTTATGATCACTTATATACTTATATGGTAGTGATCTATATTCTATTTTTATGGTTCTTCAATGAGTAAACATATGTGTGAAGCCTAGGCTCAAACCCATGTTTGCAAGGTATCTAGCTAGAACATTATAAAACTTGGTCCATGAGTTAAAGATCATTACTCAATAATTATATGGGAAAATAATCTTAAAATAACTCTACATTGACTCACCTCTTAATGGTTTTGTTGACCTTGTTCCCAAGAATAATGTAGCTAGTTTAGGATCAATGAATCTTTTTTCCCTACGCTTGAATGCTTAACAATCCTCAAATTTACTATGGATGATTACCTTGATCTAGATAGAAAATCAATCCAACTTTGGTCATAGGTTATATTTCCACACCTTTTATTCATAGACTTCGTAGACAATTAGGGAAGGAATAGAAATTACCAATACTAATCAAGGATTCAATAACCCAATTTCAATATCTAGCTCCAACAACTTGTCAAGACACATTTTGATTTTCTCTAAATATACATATTTCTATAAATTCAAGGGTAGACCATAGAGACTATCCTAAATTGTCAAAAGTGGGCTAATTTATAGTTGTGTGCTTAATTCCTCGATCATAGAAATAATCTAAGGAAATAATCAGTCTATTCATAAAATCAAAAATATTCATAAACTAATGTTCTTGCATATGTGATGAATCAAAAATATTCATAAACTAATGTTCTTGCATATGTGATGAATCAAAAATATTAACCCCCTTACTTGCCATCCTATTACCCTAAACCCTAAACTGATGTCTTAAGGGGTCCTAATATGGCATTTCTTAAGGGGATCAAAGAAGTTCTCAAAATTTTGTGAAGTTTCCCAAGGCAACCAAATTTAACAATAATAAGATCGTGCAAGATTATAATATGAATGAGATTTCATGAGAGGTTGGTCAGTCAAAACAAGAGCTATCTCAATCAACAGTTCCACAAGAAAATGTTGTTCACTAACTTGCAAGTCCATTATTCCAAGGGCCACCCAAAATTCAACATTTTCAGGTTCTATCAAGTCCATTGTTTGGAAGGAACTCATGTTGGAAGCCTTTTATGTTTCAAAATGTAACTAACATTGTAGTTATATCATGAGTAGCTCGACCAATACAATTTTTATAGAACATTGCAAGGTATTTTGAAGACCCTTTAAAATATTAACTTTTAGTAAACACGTAGAGTTGAGAAAGATAGTGCTTCATTATTTACGGTTTATTTGTAGTTTGACATTGATGTAAAAAAAAATAGTTAAAGCTAGAAGCACTATCTTGAACTTCACCAAATTTTATCCCCTTAAGCCATCAAATGTTTTGTCCTAGGACCTTACTTCATAGATTCCCTTAAGCCATCCTTTTACCATAAACCTTAAACCCTATAACCTATACCCTATACCCTAAATCCATCAGTTTGTCCTAGGACCTTAATTCATGGATCTCATTAAGCCATCCTATTACCATAAACCCTAAACCTTAAACCCTAAAGCCATCACTTTGTCCTAGGACCTTAATGAAATTTGGTTGCCTTGGGAAACTTCACCAAATTTCATTCCCTTAAGCCATGTCATTTTGTCCTAGGACCTTACTACATAGATCCCCTTAAGCCATCCTATTACCCTAAACCCTAAACTCTAAACTCTAAACCCTAAACCCTAAACCCTAAAGCCATCATTTTGTCTTAGGACCTTAATGAAATTTGGTTGCCTTGGGCAACTTCACCAAATTTTATTCCCTTAAGCCATGTCATTTTGTCCTAAGATCTTACTACATAGATCCCCTTAAGCCATCCTATTACCCTAAACCCTAAACTCTAAACTCTAAACCCTAAACCCTAAAGCCATCATTTTGTCCTAGGACCTTAATGAAATTTGGTTTCCTTGGGGAACTTCACCAAATTTTATTCCCTTAAGCCATTTCATTTTGTCCTAGGACCTTACTACGTAGATCCCCTTAAGCCATCCTATCATCCTAAACCCTAAATCCATCATTTGGTCCTAGGACCTTAATTCATAGATCCCCTTAAGCCATCCTATTACCCTAAACCCTAAACCCTAAACTCTAAACCCTAAACCCTAAAGCATTCATTTTGTCCTAGGACCTTAAAATGAAATTTGGTTTCCTTGGGAAACTTCACCAAATTTTATTCCCTTAAGCCATGTCATTTTTTCCTAGGACCTTAATACATAGATCCCCTTAAGCCATCCTATTACACTAAACCCTAAAGCATTCATTTTGTCCTAGGACCTTAAAATGAAATTTGGTTGCCTTGGGCAACTTCACCAAATTTTATTCCCTTAAGCCATGTCATTTTGTCCTAGGACCTTAATTCATAATTTCCCTTAAGCCATCCTACGAGGACCCCTTTAAAAGACAACATAATTTCTCCTACTTTAATGTAAATTTTAATGAGATTTCACTTCACATTAATAGTTAAATTTTTTTTCATTCAAGTAACATGCCTTAGACATAAATGAGGCTTACACATTTTATCATTTGTATTCAATTAGGCCATTTATATTGAATGGTTTAAGGGGATTTTAAGCATGTATCTTACATTTTGAAATTACAAATATAATGCAGGTTCACTTATATCTTAGACATCATGGATCAATTCAATAATAACGATATTCATAATCCACCTCCACCACCTTCACCTCCACCTCCACCCACTCCACCTCATAACCCCCCACCTCCACCACTTCAATCTGAAGGTGCTCACTTGTAAGAACGAATCGATGTGAATGTTAGATCCATTCAGGATCAAATCAACGTTATTTAGAATGAAGAATGTATTGCACCACGTTTAAGGTGTTTTTGAATCTACGATGCAAAATGTTGTTGATGATGTTAGGTCCATGGATGTGGTCTTAGATGAGCATCAACAATGGCTAGGGGAGAGGAGAAAGTTCGATTCTGAAAAGGAAAACACAAAGAAATGAAGAGATACAGTAGAGAGCTGCAACACTTTATAAATTAAGACATTGATCTTATATTTATGAATTTATGAATTTGGTTGGATGGATATTTTTTGTGATGAATTTGTGAATTTGGTTGGATGGATACTTTAAGTGATGAATTTATGAATTTGGTTGGATGGATATTTTTAGTGATGAATTTATGAATATAATAGTATAATGATTAATTTATAGTAGTATATTTTATGACTACTATCATAATTTATCCTGTTGAAAAAATGTAATTTACATGCATTAGACATAAATGAGCTTTTTGTGAATGTTTTAAGTTTACTTTTTAGTATGTACATGTATTAAAATTACATAGTTCTAGATCTTAATTTTTGAAATTTGTATGTACACATAGTTTAGTTGAATGATGTATGCATGCATTATACATCCTATTTTTTATTTTAAATGTATGTACATCTTAAATTTTGAAATTTGTATGTACATTCTCAAGTTGAATCAATGTATGTATGTGTATGTATATGTATGCACATCCTATTTAAACAAATTTGCATGTACATTTAAAATTTAACTATTTCTTGTAATTTTATAATTTTGTATGTTAATTTTATATAATTTAATGTAGGTGAACACTTATATATATATATATATATATATATATATACACACACACACACACACAGCAACATCCACCTCACCCCCTCCACCTCATATCCCACCTCCATCACCTGTTGGATCCGATGAGGCTCGCTTGCAAGCACAAATCAATGAAAATGTTGCATCCATTCAAAATCAAATCAATGCTATGCAAAATGAAGCATTAATTCCACCACATGTGAGACAATTTGCATTTGTGATGTAAAAAATTGTTGATGCCATTAGGTCTATTGATTATGACTTAGATAGGCATCAACAAGATAGGGAGGAGATGAGATGATTTTATTCAGATGGTCTCTCATATAAACAAATTTTAGACCTAAAAATAACAAAATCCCATCTAGTGTATTTTTTATCGACCCTAACACTCACCAGCACATTCTTGCAACTAAATCTAGAATATCCATGAGGTGGTGTATACATCCACAAATGACTGCGCATTTTTGGGAGCGATGATCAATGGTATTTGACAGTCCACCACACACTAATTTGGAGGTCCCATTATAATTTTTGAGGAAACTATATGCAGAGTTTGTTTTGGGGCAAAAACCTAATTATTTTGATTTTAAATCATTTTAGTGTGTTGGTGGCGGCATGCCACAACACAGGTTAGGGGAAAGGGTTGATCCCCAACGCCCCGTGCATGCACAACCCCTTGTTGCTCTGCAAGACAAAAGTTGATATAAAATAAGGAATATGTTGTTGTCGGACGTACAGAGCAATTTGTAGACCCGAAATGCACTTGTTTGACAGTAAAATTTAAAAAAAATGGTAATAACAACTCGGGATCCCGTATAGTAAATGGGATCTTGATCCCTTTTCAACGAATAAATGGGAAACAGGATCCCATTTACTAAATGAGATCCTATTTTTTGAAATTTCAAATGTAGGTCGGGTTTTTGCTTTTTTAATAGGTTCGAGAAAAGGTTTGGGGACCTAAACCTAGGCCCTGCACCTGGTTAGACATGCAAGTTGAAGGTCCTAGCAATGTCACAAGAAAATAGTGACTTTGGGCAAATGTCTGAAGAGTTTTTTTGCATAATTTTTTGACGAAATTAAAACCCATTATAGATGAGATAGTGTAGATTCCAACTATGTAAATATTTTTACAATTGGATTAATTTTTTTATTTTTCAATTAATTTCTGATGAAACAGGTCCATAAACTTGAATTATCAAGGTTTTTAGTATTTTAATAACTTTTTATTGACATAAAGTTTTGAAAAAAATTGTACAAAAGCGTACTTCAAACAATTCTTTTCAATTTTAAAAAAAATCAAAAAATGATAAGTTTAGGTCATCTTATGCGTGACGTACACAACGATTTTTCAAAACACCAAAATGGCCAATAAAAAATTAACAAAAAATCAATAAAAAATTACAAAAAAAAAAAGGCTTCAATGAGTGAGTTCTTTTCCCAAAAGGATTTAGAAAAATATGATTATTTAGGTCAAAATATGGATGACGTACACGTGCATGGTATAGTAAAAAAAATGACTTTTAAATAGTGGTTTTTAGAAATGCCTATTGAAAAGCAATTTGTATCATCTAGGTATTGAAATAAATTACATATTTGGAAACTAGACTCTGAGTACTACATTTTATGATCAGTGACTTTTTTCAAGATTTCATCTCTAAGTGCTTCAAATTTTAAGGTCAAATGTGTCGAATTCTGAAAATCAAGGAAAACACCCACTAAATGGCCAAAAAGTGGACTCAACTTCTTGTCAAGACCCAGACTCCAATCTTAATTAACTCATGTCTCCCACCTTTAAAAATCTCTTCATATGATTCTAGTTTGCATAAGATATTTTTATGTTGAACATTTTGTAGATCTTTGAGTGACCTTAAGATTTCTTGGATATGGTTAACCAAGTGGCCAAATACTAGTACTCTACTAGATATGAATATAAGATCAAAAAATATAGAGCATAATATCCATATAAGGCTTTGAAAGGGGACATACCAATGGTAAGACATATTATAGCAATACTCTCCCTGATGCAATAACTTAACCCATGCTAATTGTTGGTTTGAAATATAGTTCCTCATATACCCATTTCTATTTTACCATCTATTTGACAGTGATAACTTGTGCTATGGGTGGGATATGTACCTTCCAAGTTAAATAATTATTACCAAAAGGCACTCAAAATCTATTACCCTTGTCACTAAGTTATATACTTAGGCAATCCATGCAATATAAACACTTCTTTGAAAATTAAATCTACCACTTGAGGAGCTTTAGAATATGATGGGATGCCAAAGAAGTGTGCATATTTAGTTAATTGGTCTATAAAAACATAAATGCAACCTCTACCATGTACCTTATGGAGGCCAATGATAAATTCCATAGATATGATGCCCAATTTTTGATTTGGAATCAGTAGGGAATGAAGCAATCCTATTGGAAAAAAATATTTTCTTTTGTTTGGTTAACATTTAGTGCATACCCTTATATGCTTGATAACATCTTCATTGAGGCCCTTCCATGAGAATCTTTCCCTGATTTTCCTACATGTCTTGAAGTATTTGGAGTGCCCTACCAATGGAGTATCAAGAATTGTTCTTTGTATTTTTTCATTCATCTTAGACTTAGGGACTAAGAAGACTTTTTTCTTATACAAAATAAGTCCATTTTCCAAGATGTATCTATCATCTTCGACCACTTCATCAAGAATATTAGTAGAAAACATTTTTTTAGCATATTTTTCTAAAATAGAAACCTTGTAATCAACTAAAACTATGGAGAGGGAACATATAGTAGGTTTTCTAGAAAGAGCATCAATAATAATATTTTTCTTTCCTTTCATATACTCTATATCAAAATCATAAGATTATATCTTACTTACCCACTTTTATTGGCAATCATTCAAATCATGTTGCCTCAAGAAGAATTTAAAACTATTATGGTTAGTTTTTACCATAAATGTTCCACAAACTAAATTTTGTCTTAACTACTCCAAAGTATGCATAATAACCAATGTTTCCTTATCATGGATGGAGTAATTCATTTTTAGCTCACTCAATTTTCTAGTTTTTAAAGGATATAGGGTGCCTACTCAAAGTTAGAAAAACTCTTATTCCTTCTCCCAAGGCATCACATTTTACAATAAATGAAAGAGAAAAATTAGGTATAACAATTATAGGACATGAGCTCATTACCTTTTTATATAAGTTTTTAAAATTTTCTTGAGTAGCTTTATTCCATGCAAATGATCCTTTCTTTTTCATATATGTTAAGGGTGTAGGAAGTTGAGAAAATCTCTTAACAAATGTCCTATATTAACTACATAGTCTAAAGAACCCTCTCAATTGTGTTAATGTGATAGGAGGTGACCAATCTAAAATATCTTGGTTCTTTCGTAGATCCACTTGTACACCATTAGAACTTATGATGTTCCCCAAATACAACATATATGTTAATCTAAACTCACATTTTGACTCTTTTGCAAATACTGTAATGTGCCCATTGCTCTACCCATTATTTTTACTATGTTTTACTCACAAGTTACGTTTAAGCTACTACGTTATGAGCCATAAAAAAAATCATTTTCTCATAAATAAATAGATGCCCATCTGAAACATAACTATTCCAAACTTTCCATTGCATAACATAGAATCATTTCAATAATTCAAGCAATGATTTCACATCACATAAATCCATGATAATATTTCTCATTTACAAATCCACAAAAAGAGTAGAGATACATGTATACATACATAGCTTTTATGAGCTCAATGATAAAGATACATAAATAGAGTACAATAGTCTAGATGTCCCCAATGGTGGTGCATACCTCCTAGATGTTCCCATCACTTGGCGCATACATTCTAGGTGTCTCCAAACTGGCGCTACATCCTCAAAAATTGGTCTCCAACTCTATGAGGGAGAGCATCACTCAAGCACTTTTCCGTTGACCATGGACTTACTGTGGTTCCCTGCACATCTACCAAACTTTGTAAGATGGCCCTACCCTTCGACAAAGAGATTGGTTTGATAACCCCATAATCATGACCTTCTTGAGCATAGTGTTATGTTCTACAAATCTAGAGCTACCATACCTTGGTTTCCCTACCTAGTTTGTTTATATGGACTACAGTGAATTGACAGTGTAAGCAGTGGCTACTTACACTACTTTGGCCAAAGAATTCAACATCTTGTACTTCAAGTGAGAGCCATTTTTCCACCCACTTCAAAAGCTTGATTTGGTATTAACCATAAACATAACACACATTTACCCTAAGGTGATAACATAATTAAATATTCAACAAGGTAATTACCTTAACCATGGATTACCCTAACCCCAAGAATACCCAAGTCTATAATAAACTGATTATCTAGGTTACACCCTTTCCCATGGATTTCCACTAACCCTAGGTATAACCACACTAACCATATATATATTGACATAATCATAAAATTACTATAAGATAACAACATATTCCATCTCATGCATTATATAAATAGACTTAACGAACTAGTATAGTTCTAATAGCATATAAGCCACATATATTCAACAATATACAAACGTAATCCCCATGATAGGGTTCACTATTTGAGACTCAATTAAGAATCAAACATGCACATTCCATTCTAGGAATTAACCAAGTATACCATACCATGCATTCATAGATTATTCCTTACTAGGATTTAACTAGATCATATGAACAAGCATATCATGCATTCAAACAATCTTTCCAAACAAAGGCATTATAACCAAATAACCTTTCAAACATAAGCAAAGGCATAATAGAAATCAGCATGCCTGGATATAAGTTCCAATTGATAATGTTTCCTTCCAACCTTAACCTTTGCCTTCACGAACGCTACTTCTCCAAAGAATAATTAGCCTCCAAACACTAGCCTCTCACAAATTCTCTCAATAAAAAAATTACAAAATAATAAAGCAACTCACTATCTCTCAAGCTCACTAACTCACTTGCATAGAAAATACAATAGAATAACGATGGGAAAATCAGAATGAGAAGAGTAACAAATGATAGGAAGAGCACCTCTATATATACTCATAAATTTACAACACATAACAGTCCATTATCTTCTAATGGTTGAGTCGACCTCTTCACGAGAGACAACAAGACTCTTTTACTGAGTCAAGGGACAACGATTCATAACACCAAGTTTCCTTCTTGGTTTACAAGTCGAATTCCTTCTTATATTTCTGCCAAGTTTACATGGGTTGAGTCTCTTGGTTATGATATTGATTTTTCCATACTTAAGAACAACAAAAAGACTTATTTTTTCATTTCAACTACTTCGGCATTGGCGCCACATATTCATATGTTACCACCGTTTAGAATAGCACGGCTAAGACTTATTCCTATTTGCTAAAACTTGCATTTAATCTCTGCAATGTATAACTCTCTTCCTTTATGTGTGGTAACTAAGTCTATGTTTGACTTGGTTTTGCTTTATGCGTAGCTACAATAATAAAACACTTCCAACACTATCATTATATGTGCTTTACTTCACTATTCATTTTTTAATGTGTTAACAATAATGTTAACTAATGTGTATTATATAATACATATGCAACACTTTACATTATGCGCTAATAACATATAACTCAATCATTATATATAATATTTATACTATATATATCCTCACATAATAAATATATCATCATATATACTTGATTGAAAAAATATATCTATTGCCAATAGATATAAGCATATATTTAATAATATGTATATATATACATATATTATTATATATGTATATGTGTTTCTTCAAACATACTATATACATGCATATTAATACATATTTTATATATATATATATATATATATATATATATATATATATCATTATTTCAATTATCGAATTCAAACACATATATGCACGTACTCATCGAATGATGTGTATACATGAAGTGTGTGTGTATATATATACATGTCGCTTTTATCCAATAGATACTCCTATAAATATGGGTTACCCATTCATGAGCATGCATAGGTACGTGATGCAGAGCATGGTGGGCTTCACAAGTTTGTAAGGACACAAAGCTTTGATTTTGAAAGATCACTCAAACAACTCACAAACTCTCTTCAATGAAACATGGTTTTACCAGGCTAAAAGTCACCAAAATTGGAACTAAGACCCAAATCACTCATTGAACCCTTAATACACCTTAGACATCATAATATTGATTGCATTAAACCAACCAAACTCCCTTAGAACACTGGTTTCACCATTTCCCAAACACTCATACCTAAGAGGCTTATTTGCTTGTAGGAATCCAAAAGGCAAAATCAGGTGTAACTTTTAAACCAATTTCGATCTCCCAAAAATAAACCTAGTTTCAAGTACCCTTTTGGATTTCCTTAAAAATATCCAACAGGTGACTAGGGTTGTTTTGAAAAGTAACCTCAGAAAATTGATTGTCATGTTGTCCTAAAGGCTTAATTCAACTAGTTTGCATGAGGGTTTATTGGATCCCGATACTTCTAACCTAAAAAATATTTACCAAGGGACAAGACACATAAAATATGGTCTTTACATGCTTATAAAACCATTTTCCATCATCCACCATTGATCTTTCTTCAAACTCTAACCTTTAGGTATCACTTTTGCACAAAACAATGAGTTTTCTCACCTAGGGCATCGCCATATTAACTAAAAACTTTATTCCTGACTCCTTCCACTTAGGGAACATGAAGAGCATGTCTATACAGACCTTGACACTGATTTCTATGACTTTTCACTGGTAAAAATTAAAGTTATGCATTTTTCTTAGCCATTGTTAAGCCTACTCATGGTTCAGACCTGCTTACAGTAAAATGGGCGTAACTTATTCAAAACTTATTAAAAATTGATGATACTTGAAGAAAATGAAATTATACTCTAAGGGATTTCATCTCCAATCAGTCTCAAGCCAAGATCAGGTCGTACAGGCCCATACCATGCAAAGAAACAGAGAAAAACGTTCAAAAAATGTAGGGAAAATGAAGATGTTTTATTGCTTTTTGTCTCAAACTTCAACAACAACCATTACAACGATGCACAAGGCCTTTTTATGAATTTTAAAATATTCTCCAATTATTTCTAACCAACTTATCAACTTCTACATGCCCTTGACCCTTCACATTCCATTTCTTGCATTTTTGCAATTTGACAATATGACAACTTTTGCACTTTTTAGACAACTTTTACAAAATTTTCAAAATGGACTCAAACTAACCTCCTAAGACTTAAAACCAACTTATAAAAGTTTAAAATGGTTTATATGACCTTATTTCATGATCAAATCACTAAGCTTAAACTAGGAAACCAAAATTGCCTCATGGAGGCTTAAACCTTACAAGGTGCTCCTGCACCAGTACGTCTACCTATGTATACTCATGCCCGCATATACCCACATGTATGAGTTATCATGGAAATGCACATATATACATATATACATTCTATGTATATACCTCATCAACCAATATATACCAAAAGAACACATAAGAAGAAATCTCTTCTGATGTAAAGACTCAATCATATAATCTTAGTCAAAATACTCACAAAACAAGATCATAAACCAATAAGAAAACATTGGCAACCAAGACAGAAGGTTACTTACTAATCTCCCAAACTAACTTGACTCAACTTAGAACCACTAAGGTGCTAGTTTGTGTATGTTCAACTAGGTTCATCAGGTTTACCAGACCAAGTTCTTCTCTCAAGGGATACTCCCCCTCTCTTCCGGAGGTTCAAGCTTGTTCCTACATCCAACTTAGTACACCATAACAGTAGTTAGCCGATAACAATACAATTATATGCATTATATATATCATTGTCAGAATCATTATAAATATCAACTTGAATTAAGCATTCATTCATTAAATTCCATCCAGATTCATATGCATCACATAATCATAAATATATAAATATATTAAAGCATTTTTAACCCATCAAGGTAAAAGCAAATAGGTAATAACACAACGGGGTGTAACAAATACATATTTTTATTCTAAACTGACCAACGTAGTGTCCAAGTGATTCAAATGTTCTTTCCATATTTTATTATAAATCAATATATCATTAAAGAGAACTAACACAAATTTTCTCTAATTATTGTTAAATATGAGTCATAGTTAATTGGAAATTAGTTGGATAATTTGTTAGACCAAGGGACATACCAAAAATTCAAAGTGCCTAAAGTGACATCTTTTCTTTTCACAAAGGGATTAGGAGATTCCTTTGTTCTTTTTCTTCTTTTAAATTTAGAAAAGTTTTCATTGCTTGTAGGAATCAAAGATTCTCTTGGAGTAGCCTCATTGTTTTGGAGTGGGTCAACATGGGGGAGGTGTCTCCTTTCAGATCCACCATCCACTAGCACCTTTCCAGTTGTTTCAATAGATTTTTTAGGTATACTTTGTTTTTTATCAACTCTTTTAAGAAAGACATCCTTGTGAATTTTTAGGGGCTGAATTTAAACTTAAGTTCAAGTCTCTAGGAGCCTACAGAGAGTTATAACTCAGGTTTGGGTCCACAAATCCATTTGGTTGTTCAAAATTTTTTATGCCACCCTCAATTGATAAGCCAAGCTCTTGCTTTTTTCCCTCCTCAAAGCAAGGAGATGCCTCAAGTTTAACACTCTGAAGGTTCTTAGAGATTTGGCTCAGCTTTTCCATTTCCTTAACAATGTTCCTTACCATGGAGTCACTATTTCCATTGTCAACATTAGCTTCAGTTATTAAGTTAGTACAATCAATCTCAAAAATATCAATGTTTCCATTGTTGAAATTGAGTAGAATATTGTTTTCTAATTTATTTCTTTTATTCTTATTGTTTTCTTCAATATTCTTTCAATTTTTTTCCAAGACAAGTTGTTGGGAATTTTTCCTTGCCACCTTACAACTAACAAAAGTATTTCTAGGGATTAGAGAGCTCGAGATTTCCCCAAAAGGAGAGTTTGCATCGATTAAGATTGGAGAATCCAACTAGGGAGTAGCCAGATTGAGGCTACTAGGAGTAGGTCAACACCCCTCGGCGGGAGTTCTTGCGGATGGAGGACTCTCCAAACTATTATTATCATTTTGGGTGGGGCAAAAAACCTTCATGGCATTGGGGGAGCCAAGTTTAGGATGCTCAATAGAAATAGAAAAACTCTTGGGAAAGGGGGAATTACCCTCATTTATAGGTAAACCCAAAATCAAGCCACCCATTTTAGATGTTGAGGAAACAATATTCTCCAAGCAATCCTCTAACGGAGGGTTGCTACCAAGGTCCTCCCCAGCCGAATGTAAGTTAGGGTTGGAGGAGGTGGGCTTCTTATTTACTCTATTAAGAATAATCGGGAAATTCCTTCTAAGATGGCCGATTTTTTTTAACAAAGACAACACATGTTTACACCACCTAACATATCAGTTACACATAAATATGGGGAGCCTTGGAAAGAGACATGGTGAAGTCTGGAATATCCATTCCAAGCTTAAGAGAAATTAGCACTCTCGAATCCATATACAGAAGGGTGACTTTAGAGTCCTCAACCCTAATTACCTTCCCAAAGGTAGAAATCATTTGCAAGATAACCTCCCAAAATAGAGTAGGGATATTTCTAATGCACAACCATCTCGGGTTGGAAAGAGCCAACACTTGTTCATAGATGGCATCATAAGACCACTTCAAGGCCTAGAGTGTGCACTTCCCCACATTCCATAATTGATTTTCTATAATTGTTTCTTGTATTTTTGAGTTTTGAAACAAAATAAAATATAAACCTCTTTGCACCATCCTATAGAAAGAAACCCTAACACCAAATTTATTTCCCCAAATATTGACAAGCCATTGGTCCAAGAATCTCCTAGCAGGAATCTTATTTAAATCAACAACCACAAAGAAAATTGCAATGCTACTTAATCTATACTTTTCATTGTTAATAATTTCAATCATCTTTGGATTAGGAGAGACAGAAAGAGCTTTAGAGTTCTTTAGAGAGTGCATACCTTGTCGTCCATCAATTTTTCTATCGAGGGATTCCACTTTGAAACTAACTTGAGTGAATCCAACAAGGTCTGGCACCACTAAAGGGTTTCTCAACAAGAACATCACAAAATTATTTGAATCCATGAGGTTTGGGTATATCCCCCTCAGGGCCAGCAGATGGCAGATCACCATCCATAAAATCACATTAAATGATAGGGAACTAACCCTAGATACACCATGGGACCGAAGCTACTAGAAGCACACCCAAATTGAATAGTAGAGGAGAATTCAAACCACAAAGCAAACAAAACATTAAAACCACACGTGCAAAGCAACGAGGAAAATCCAGGAAAGAGAAATGCTTACGAATGCAAGGTACAAATCTTTATGGAGGAGGGAAGAATCCTCCCCCATGGCCTCAGGAAAACCCACCACACAGCCTCCCTTGTTATGGTCTCCTTGGAGTGCGAACCAAATTGTAGACTGATTGAAAATATATTTTTTTACTTCAATGGAGTTTCTGGATGATTATCTTTGAAATATTTGACATTAAAATAATATAAGTCCATGCATCCTAGTACAACCTACAACAAGCCATGATCAGAATATTTCATGAATTTATTCATAACATCCTTGAACATTATGTCAATTAAATTTTGGCCAAATCACTTTGTGTCAAGATCACATACACAATCTTCATCTTATCTACACACGTCTTCATCTATACAAGATATGTCTAAATCCTCATAAGCATTTTTTTAGTGTAGATAGTGGAAAAATTCTTGGATTTATCATCTCTCATCATGGTATCAAGGTTGACACAAAAAATATTGATGCCATTGTCTATATTCCACTGCCTAAAAGTATTTCTCAACTTTGTAGTCCTCAAGGAAAAATATACACTATTCACAAGTTTATTTCAAAAATGATAGGTTGTATTTTCCCCTTTACTCATCTCCTTAAAAATGATGTTTATTTTTCTTAGAATGAAGATTTCCAAAAGTCTTTTGATGATCTAAAAACCTACTTTTTAAATCCTCCCATCTTAATGCCTACTATTCCAAATCATCGTCTCATTCTCAACATTTTTTCTTAATCTCATGTCATGGTCACAATTTTGGCCCAAAATGATAAAGAAGGTAGGGAATGTGTTGTCTACATTACCAATTGTAATTTTCTTGAGTATGAAACTCGTTACACTACCCTTGAGAAGCAATATCTTCCCTTGAGTTTGCTACAAAAAAGTTATGATAGTACCTTGTCCATGTAGAAATACATCATCATAAAATTTGAACCTCTAAAGCATCTCGTTTATCAAACAAATTTATTAGGAAATTTGGCTAAAGGGATCATGCTCTTAACTAAATTTAACTTGAAATTTGTTTCTCAAAAATCTATCAAGGGATAAGTCATAGTTGATCATTCAACTAATGCTTCCTCCTCCTTTTCTTTTTGTAATCTTGATGATTTTCCCAACGACCATATCCTTTCTATGGATATTGATCGTCCTTGAGAATTATTGTTTGATGGATCAAGGTTCCAAACTATCTCTAAGAGTAATGTAAACTATAACCTTAGTCCCCCTTTAGGAGATTCAAATGCACTTTCTTACTGTAGTGTAGGAAAATGCATACCCTTGCATTTTCACACTTGTTTGGGCCCTCCTTGCTTTATTTATCCTTATTTATGTCTTAATTGGTCCTATTTTGCATCCACAAGCCTAATAAATTATATCTTTTTATGGCTAATCCTGACAAACATCAAAGGATAAATGATAATTTAATGACTTTGGTTGTGTGTGCTTGATCTTTGAATTGGTACTAAAATGCCACCTAGGGCGTCTTTGTCCTCCAAAGGTCTTGGGACCCTAATTTTAAAGGCACCTTAAAAAGGCCCCTTTTTGGAGTCTGTGCCTCGAGTTTCAAGCCTTGGGACTAAGACGCCACCTAGGGCGTCTTAGCCCCCCTCAAGTTATTTTCAGGATTTAATTTCAAATCTTGGCAGGATTTAGCCTGGACTTTAATTAATGAATTCATTTGTTGGCTTGGTGTGGTGTAATTTCGGGATATTAAGCATGGATAAGTATAAATACAAGGTTATTTCATTCATTTTCATCCTAGCAACTTAAGTATTCATACATTATAGCAAGTTTGTGATCAAGAAAGCATTCAAGAGCAATTCATCAAGCATTTGGAGCCATCATCAAGATTCAAGCATCATGTCAAAGATATTCTTGCATCATGTGTGTTTCTGAGCTAACATTTGTGATGTAGGATTTTGATTCAAGCAAGCAATTCAAGTCAAGATCTATCAAGCATTCATTCAATTCAAGATCTACATTCAAGCTAGCCACCTCACATAAGTTTGAAGATTTCATAACAAGGGTTTGGTGAGTCGCAACATGGCACTTTGTTAATTCATCATTTCCCTTCATTATTCCATTTCATTCCAAGGTTTAATTACCAACAAGGGGTTTGACCAAGGAAAACCCCCATTTACTAACAATCAACAAGCTTTTCCTTCCTTGTGTGTTTGTGTTTGCAGATTTAGGTTGAAGATCATTTGAAGTGCAAAGTTGCATTGCAAAGTTGTCATCTTCAGGAGAGTCACCTACAAGCCAGATTTGGAAGTTTCAGGACTTGAGATCTAAGAAGAAGGAAGTGTAGTCCTTGGACCTCAGGATCACATTCTGAAATTGCAGAAATTCAAATTGGGACTAAGAAGATAGTAAGGGCGTCTTAGTCCTCTTGGAGGTATTTTTCAGAGATTCCTTTAGATCTGATTTTCACATTCGAAGATTCTATGTTTTCCTCAAAAAATAGCAGTAGGACTAAGAAGACAGTAAGGGCATCTTATTCCTCCCTAGCATATTTTGACAACGATTTTACTTTCCCAGAATCCTTATCACATTTCCAGACTTCCCAGGTACATACATCCTAACTTGTTGTTACTTAATTTTGTCATTTGCACTCATCATTTGGTTTGCATTACTAGGTTTTGTGAGTTGAATGTTAAGTTGTCTTTTCCAAGCCTTTTCTTGGTGGTGAACCATTCAAAAGCCTAAGGAATCTTCCTAGGTCTCCCTTGTTGTGAATTGACTCACCTTTGTGTCGATAGTCAATCCAATTTGGGATCCTAGGTCTCCTTGAATGAACCATCCCCCTATAAAGGAAAATTTTGGATTAGGGATTCCTTTCTTGTATTGTGAGTCCCTTTTCCCAATCATCATCTTCCCACAGTTCACTTACTATCTTAAATTCCAATGCACTAATAACATCATTGAGTACAAATACCTTATTATTAGCTTACATGTAGCGATATATCTTAACTTATAGTGATTCTCAATTGTTCATAAAATAAATCACTAGTTCTTATTAGGACATGCATAAGATAAAATTTCCCAATATTGTGACCTTGCCTTATCACTTCATCATTTTTCCTCTTTTTTTATAGATTGTTTCATGAAAAGATAATCATCATGTGGGTGCAATGGATAGTTTTGATTCTCTTGTTCCCCTAGACAATTTGATAAGATATTATCATTTTATAATTCACGCATTGTGATGCTAGCTATTGTGGACATCTCTTCTAAGAGTTTCCTTTGTTTTAGTATTGATCTTGAGAAGTGATACTCCCACATATTCAACTATTTGTGTTATGGTACATTCCCAAACAATTATTCTAAAAGTAATCACACTAGAATTCTTAAAATTGTAGCACATTATATCACACTTTCTAATTTATTTTATCAATAAGGTTACGACAACCTCCTTCTTGATTGTCTGGCTTAGTTTGAAATCTCAATTTCCCTTTGGGAGGCTCATTCCAATGCCTATATAGTTCATTTTGATTGAATGTCATTAGTTCAAGAACTTATTTGAATGGTATATTATTCCCAAATGATGGAGCAAGACTCCTTTCTCAATAAATGCCCTCAATGCCAACAACACAATAATTTAATCCACACTCCAACATAGGAACTTCGAGCCCAAACATCTTTGTGGCCATATTATATTTGAGGCCTTGACCTAATTGAAAAAATCTCTCCACCATCTTTTAAAGGACATACCTTCATCATAAAGCCTCTAGATTACTTCACAAAATGGATCAATGTTATCCCGCTTCAATCCATGACTATTAAAATAATCTACAAAGTCTTGATAACATAATTTCTCAATTTGGACTTCATTTCACCTTTCTTTCTACGGTCATGGAACTTTATTTAAGAGCAAGGATGTGAGATATTTCCTTAAAAGAAATCACACTCAACAACGCTTTTCCACACCATATTATCCTCAAACTAATGGTCAAGTTGGGGTCTAACAAAATAATTGAACAATTTTTTGATAAGACTATTAACAAACATGGGAAGGATTGGAATACACAAATTTATTATGCATTATAGGTCTACTAGACAAGTATTCATATGACCATAGCTACAACTCCATAAAATCCCATCTATGGCATTAATGTGATCACATCATTGGAGTTGGAGATTCCATCCTTGTGTGTCACTTCAAGGGGTTATCAATGACACAACACTTATCATGAACATCACTTACAAGAGCTTGAAATATTTGATGAGTATCACATTAATGCTTTAGAGCATCTTCTATCCTATTAAAAGAATCTTAATTGAAAATCCAATTAGTCTGTTGTACCTTTTTCTTTCATAGTTGGTGACCTAGTCCTTTATAAGAATTAAAGTTGTAAATGCCCCAACTGGTACTAAAGGAAAATTCAATCCTAATTGGTGTGACCCTTCATTATCACTTATGTTTACAATCTAGGCATGTGGTCATTCTACCATTTATGGCAAATCCCTTAAGCAACTTGTAAATGCTTCTCCTCTTAATCTCATTTATTCATTTTCTATTTATTTATATGTGATATTTGCGCAACATGGATCTACTTGTAGATTTTTCATTGTTGATTAGTGTCATATCATGGGAACCATTTCTTAGTGCTATGATTTTTTGTTTATTTCACATTCTAAACAAATGTAAGATTCTTAATAAAATGCAACACATCAATTTCTTAGGTATTTCTTACCCCTCACATCCATTTGGACACTTGTGGTTTCTCCTTAACACAACTCCACATCTTGGGTTCTTTGTTGTAATTTTCATAAACTTTAGAATTTTTTATTATGGTTTATTCCTATTACTTGTAGTGAATTAATTATTTTTCTATGTCATAATTAATTAATCAATTAATTAAATTTTGTTTTTATTGATCATGAGTGGATATGCGTACTAGCTTGTGTTTGTAGGCCCCTCACCATACCACTCGACTTAGGCACCTCTCTTGTGAGTTGTAACTCACTCTTATAGCTTCTCTATGGAAGATTGTAGACTCTCTATCTTACTCATGAGAGCTTATATACTTAGGTGATCTAAGGCTCTTTGTAAACCAACCTTAATCTATTCAACTATCTCTATAAGCTATCATGTACAACCTCTACACTCTTAGCTCTCATTATTGCCTAGCCTCACTCTAATGTGAGCACCCTAGCTTGTGTTGATACTTGGTCCTGCTCCATAGTGAGGGAGAAGACTTACACAATAGCATGATCACCTCTAATACTCATCTCCTCAAAGGTTGATTGCAACTGTGCAATGGGAACAAATATATCCATGTGTCACCCTATAGTTTTTTGGAGTTTTTAACTTGCCTGCATAGTGCTCCAATTGCATAGTCAAGACCATTTTAGTTATCACTTGATTGATGTAGTCAAGTCACTGTTGTGTGTGCACTATAAACATAAAAAAATATTTCTAGTCAATATTGGATCACCATAATAATCAAGACAATAAATACAACATCTAATATTCTATGATAATCAAAATGCTATTACAATAAAACAAAATGATCACACCTTGGTCCCTAATCTACCAATCACAACCTAATGGGGCTCATGGAGTTGTCACTATTGTTGTCATGCTTTATGTTATCTCTATGCTTTGGAAAGCCTTGAAAAAGTTTTCATTTGACTTCGCTTAACTCTAGGCCTTTATGATAATTCCAATAGTCTCTACGACTTGGGGTCATGTCTTAGATCTCTCTCACATGCCACTCTGACCCTCCTCCAACTATTAACTTCACCCTACTAGCTATGCCTCAACAAACGCCTCTCTGTCTCCCTCATCCTCCTCTAATCTCTCCTTTGAGCTTTGTATCCTTGTAAGTGGCCCCACATCTCTTATAAAGCATCCATGGAATAAATAACTCCCAATCATAATGTCAATAACGGGTATATACGCGTATTATTACTTTATTTCATGATTATGTTATTAGGGATGGAATTTGAGTTTACCTAAATAGAGCACCTTATTCCATTTTTAATGCCTTTGCTTGAACAAGTAAATAAAAAACATTACAATGGCCTTTGAATATTGTTTTCTTAGATGATTGTCAAAAATCTTCATTTGAAGAATTTCGACATTGCATGTGACATTATAGGTGAACAAATAGGAAAATAGAAGATCCATTTGCATGAATCAAGAGAATATAGATGATACACTTTCATCAATTGCATGGTAAATTTTGAATGTAAAGGTAATTACTAGCACTGAACCAATTGCATGAATCAAGATAATATAGATGGGACACTTTCATCAAGTGCATGGTAAATTTTGAATGTAAAGGTGATTGTTAGTATTGAACCAATTGCATGAATCAAGAGAATATAGATGACACTTTCATCAAGTACATTGTAAATTTTCAATGTAAAGGTGATTGCTAGCACTTACTCTTTTCTAATGCCAAGCATATATGGTTTCAAATTTTCAATTTACTTTGAAATGGCAGTAAATTTGAAATAATCACATATCTTTCTTTTTCGCATGCATAAATTATGTTATGTCACATTATTATCACCACATAGGTAGCTTTACTCCAAGGTAATTCGAATTATGTATTTATGTTTATTAAGTTCACCAATTTTACTCTTTGAAGACCTTTACAAAGTGGAAGATATTATTTTTTCTATGCACACAAAGTTGATGAACTCCTAAGCTATCATCAAATAAAGATGGACTTATTCTTCAAGTAGCAAACCAAATTTCTACTTTTTGCATTGAGAAGAATTTTAGCAATGCACCTAACATTCCAAGTGAATAAATGGAAGAACATAAGATTCAATTTCAATGGCACTTAAGTTAGCTTTCTCACATATAGAGACTAAAAGTTTAGAAAATTATTCTTGTTCTATAGATTGATTATGCATGTGAATATATAGAAGAATAGAAGATGCAATTTTTATGATACTTAGTCAACTTTCTCACATCTAGAGACTAAAAGTTTAAAAAAATCATAATTGTTTTATAGATTAATTAAGCAATAAAAAACCCTAGGTCGGTGATGTGGCACTAGTTTACCACGAAATTATAGTTTTGTCATGAATACTAAATCTTTCAATTTGAATTTTTTATTTTCCCTTTTCACTTCTTGAACAAGACATGTAACAAAGATCACTTTTAATCCTCCAACCTTTCACATGCTCTAATCCATATGCATGAATTAGTGCTCAATGCCTCACAATAATAATAAAAAGGTTTCACTATACTTTGCCTAAGATAGATTAATTACATAATAAATAAACCCCAATGATGATGTTGTAGCACTAGCTTCCCATGAAATGGTTTTTTAACAACTATTGGGTACAATTAATTTTTGTATGACATTTCACATTGTGAAGTAGAGAATATCACAAGGCAAAGATGGTTTTGCCATGATTATTGGATGACCCTAATTGTGAAGGTCATGAAGTAGAAGAAGAGGATGAAGGCAACTAAATATGTTTCTTTTGTAGAAGATGCTTCAATTTCAATTTTGTGGGATGACTACTTGCCAAACATTGCAAAGTTATTAGTTGAGTCTCACATTGCAAACATTGGAGACCCACTTGAAGATATTCACTTCCTCTTTGATGATAGCTACGGCCCACCTATCATCCCATCAACATTGCCTTTAGAGGTTGTTCTACAATTATCTTCACATTTTTTTGGATTTGATTTAGACATGAAGACCCTTGAGCATTCTTCTATGGAATCCATCATGAGACCTCTTCTCCTGAGAGAATTTCTTCTACATTCGCCATTGGATGTGTTTCTTCCTAAGGGGAGGAACAATGTTTGTCATTTTTGGATCTTTTTCAATATTCTACTTTGAGCATTCACTTTTGGCAAAGGAGCTTCTTCCTTCTAAGGGGGATTCATTGTCTATCTTTTCTCTTATGAGGGGGGGTAGGCGAGATCTTGATTGTAATCATGTGATCAAAGCAACACATGGAGGGACATGTTGAGTCCTACATTCTTTTGTCACATATATGATTTTATTTATTTTATCTTCCTTTTAGAGAGGAGTTTTTTTCCATGAGACTTTCTCATTTTCTCTAATTATGAGACATTTCAATTGCTTGTTCATGGGTACTTCATCAAGCTTTATAGCCAAAACCCATTCTACATTCATCATTGCTTCCTTTGTCAATTGTTTAGTTTCTCCCTAAGTTGATCTTAAGGGGGGGTGTTGGAATAAATAGGTCATCACCTAATAATTAAATAATTATTAGACACCTTTTACTTTAATTAATTAAACTAAACTCATGAGTTTTTTGTTATATTAAATTGAACTATATTTAACACATGTTGTCTCATTGCATTATATGGTGACACTTGTTTCAATCTAATCAAAACCCTCATCTAATGTTTGTTTTTTTGCTTTTATAAACATTCATTTTTCATTGTAATCATTCATTCAAGTTATTACATCAATACTTTTTTTCAAATTATTGAACACATCATTTTGCTTAGATCTCTCTTTTGTGATAAGATAATTGCTTGCAAGTGATTTCTAAGAGCTGCGAGATTCAATCAACTCCAACAATTATTAAGTAGGTTTACCTTTTGTATGATGATTTGTCCTACATAGGAGAGAATATTACAACTTTAAAAGCATATCTAAGAATTTATGTAAAGCAAATTAATTGGTATTAATATTGCAAGAAAAATACTTCAAAAGTTGGGAAGGACATATATAAGAACCAATGACATCTAAATAAAAAATTATTTGATTTTAGATTAAATTTGTCAAGAAAATAGTTGAAACTCTTAATGTGAATGATTAGTATATATGTATAGATATTATATTCATCTTATTGTTATAACATTGTAAAAAAAAAAGTTGAAACTCTTAATGTGAATGATTAGTATATATGCATAGATATTATATTCATCATTTTATTATAACATTGTAAAAATACATTAAGCTTTTTAAACCAGTGACAATCTTGTTACACATAAATAAAATATTTTTAAGATTATATTTTTTTATCAATAATTTTACACGAAATATACTAATTTTTATAGACATACGATGATGTTATCGAAGATTTTGAACAGCAAAACATTATAATCGTGAAATGAGTAGAACTCATAAAATTGATCGGATCCATTCAAATGACAAGAAAAATAGTTACTTATAATATTGGATCTTTATCCTATCGACATATCCATTCAGCCAATATAATGTAACAGCGAGGTGTTGATAGCTGGCCACCGATTACACACCTTGTTAGTCTCATTGAAGTACAAAAGCATGATACACCTTGTTAGTCTCATTGAAGTACAAAAGCATGATGTAAGCCCGTGACGGTTGGCAACACACCCTACACATACTACAGTTATATTTTACGCCGAAGCCATATCCTATTTGAAGAAGACAAAGCTAATTTTGCCCGATCAATGGTTGGTATCAATTTGTTGACCATTAAACAAATCTCAACCGTTCATCAATTTAAAATTTGAAAGTTTAAAGTTTAAAAGTTTTTTTTAAAAAGCTAAAAGTTTAAAAGTTTTTTTTAAAAGTTAAAAGTTTTAAAAAATTAAAAAGTTTAAAGAAAAAAAATTATATTGATTTTATTTATCATTAATAATTTTTTAAATTAACTTTTATTTTTTATATTGATTTTATTTATATCATTAATAATTTTTTAAATTGATTTTTTATATTATATGAAATGTGGATTATATTTTAATTATAAATAATTTAATTATACCTATTATTATATATTATATTTTAAAATAAAACTATTAATTATATAAAATGATTAAAATAATTTTATATATTACAAAAATAGATCAAAATTTATCTTAATTGACTTTCCACACTTCTTCGGCGTACCCATTGCACACTAAGATGCAATTGCTAGTTTATGATTGATCCGACCTTACCAATTTACCCACACATAAAGCCATAATCAATATCTAGAATAAGCATTCAAAAATTTTGACATTCCACCCAAACTTTCAACAAAATTGATTGCAGTTTACAGTTAAAGAAGATGTGAGGGTTGAGTGGAGCAACAGGTGGTGGTTTTTTCTCAATTTCTTGGTTGGGACGTGCTGATTAGGCCCCCACTTCAAGAAGTCTGGGATGGTTTGAGGCATATAATATAGGCTCACTTTCTATGAATTAGATGAGACTTAAACCTAAAACTTATTATACTTTTAGAGACTTTTAAATTTCTATAATAAGGAGCTAAAGGCTGCAGAAGCCTTAAACCAATTGTATATAGTCCTTATGTCTGGTTTTTTCCTTTGTTCTGTTTGAAATCTTACTTGAGTCTGGTTTTTTTCTTTGTTTTGTTTGCAATCTCACTTGAATTTTTAATTTAATGTGTGTTTTTTTTTTTTGGGCTTATAGACAACATTCTTTTGCTAATATTATGTTATAACAAAAAAATTTAGAATCCTTGTAAAACCAATACCCTTTAATCAAAAACTTAACTTCGATCCTTTAAAACCAAAACTGTTTGATACACTCCTTATAAAGGATATGGTTCGATAAGCGCATTTAACAGAAGGCCCTTTTACCAAGTAAAACTTTGGTTTCACTCGAGTAAAGCACAGCACACACACTAAATGTCAGATCTTTAGTGTTAGCCTCTAAGAAAATAAGGAAAGCGAAATATGTCAGGAAAAAGCTTCAAATGAGGACAACGCGCACAAGAGAAACGGCTTATTGCCATCGAAAGATTCCTCTGATATTCATCTGATAGGAGCGTCTACTTTGTAGAAAGGAATTTTCAGCTAAAAGCGAAGAGTAAAGGTACATATCATTGGTACCGTTTAAGAAGGTATTTTGGACACTACCTTCCTGACGACGAATATTTCAATGAGGATTGAGATGTTGGAAAATACAATTTACATCAGATCTGTGTATGGGATATGTACTCTGACAATCTCTTACGAAAAACTCTGTTAGCCTAAATTAGCATAAATAAAATTTACTACAAATATAGTAATATCTGCACTTTCGGATCTGCATACCTAGGTGTGTTTCCCTATTAACAACATCACCAAGTGATAAACCATTTGAGAAGGAAGAAGGCGAAATCCTGAATAAGCAAGCAAATAATAAATTCAAGATTCAAGCAGCCTGCAATCTCATATGCCAAATGAAAACGACTAATACAATAAGATCAGTAAAAAGAATATATAATTGATATAATGCCCAATCTGTGTAGACTATGGTAATGAGAGACCAAAGCCAAGAAGCAGATTGATGCATCTTGTGTTTATAGCACAATAGGAGATGTCAAGCTTGAAATCATCAAATATTTTGCAAGATTGACTGTGACATGTTGTGCATCTCATGATTTTCAGCTTCCATTACCAGTATAAACACAAGTGGAAGGATTTCCATACCCTCCGCCTCATTCTACAGTCTTGTTCTAGGGTTTCCTGCATCGCTGAAATCTAGGGCAGTAATTTATAGGCAAGGGTGCTGTTTAGTGGGATTAGTTTCCGGATTTAGGTCGACCCTAAAAACTCAAATGTAATGCGTCTCTCAAGTCCTAAAAACAGCCGGGTCTGCATTTCACTTTTTAAATTTAAAAAGTTTTCTAGTCGTTTGGCATCCCATCTTTCCTTTTCCTAATTGAATGAGTCCTCCCATAATTTAAAAAGTAATACCTATTTCTTTTTGGATTACATTGGGAATATAAATAAACTCTACATAAATATCTAGATGATAATTTAAGTGCAATGTGTAATAATAATTAAAAATTTGAAGGTATTTTCAAAGTGTGTCAAATTGTGATATTGCTATCAGGATTTAACTACTCATGAAATATGGGTCAATGAGTTTGACTCGTAAAACTACACAGATGAATCGTGACAGCAATATCACAATAATTAAAAAAGTTTAGATGAAGTTTCGATAGTAGAGTTTAAATCGAAAAAAATCATTGAAATATGTTTATAAATAAGTATATAAATTAATGAAGAGAATTTGGATATTTTGTTTTAAGGTTAGATGTAAAATATTATGTAAAGAATGATTTTTTCGTGTTTTGTCTAAAATTTATTTGTGTCAAATGACTTTGGATAGACTATAAAATTATTATTTTTGTTTTGGTTTGATTGTGCATCTATGGATTTTATCCTTGCAATTGGGCTTTGAATCTTTTTTTTTAAGTGACCTACTATGAATGTGAACCAAGTGTCAAATACTCTCAAAATTTGGTTTGCCTTGAGTATCCAAATATGATGGTGTTAATAGACATTGGTAAAGTTTGGTGTGGGAGGCACCTCACTCCTTATGTCTTGCCTTTGTCAAACCCTTGGATTGATTCAACGTTTTTGACATAATTGAAGACACTTCAAGCAACTATGCAAATGTCTAGTGTGTTTGTATCACTATTAATGTTGATGTTGATATTGATGATATGCTCATGTACCAATAATGCAATGCATAATTGAGTTCTTGCTATATGAGTACTAAATGTGTGCTAGATTATTCAAATGAATTAGAGATTGTTTTTTCATACAACACACTAGTGCATAAATTTAAATATTTTGCACTCAAGTCAACAAATATTAGCTAGCTGAAAAAAAATTAACTTGAGCTAATTATTAAATTTGATTCTACAAGTTTGAGAGTCAAAACCAAAGTTGTGGTTTTGAAACAAGTTCAAATCCAAACTTGTGGAATTAATACAAGATAGGGAAGGATAAAACGAAAAATCGAGTATGGACCCTTAAGATGTAGGGCGCTAAGCTTAGAAGGATCATGCTATTTTCCAACTTTCACCACATAAATACACCATTTATACATAGTCATTGTCTATGAGACAAATATTTTTGCCAACTTTCACCGCATAAATACACTCTTATAAAATATATATAGATGAAAAATCCACTTGTGCTCCTTGTAATGAATGTGCTCAATATCAATACCTATAAGTGCAAAATTCTATGAGTGGCATTTGTTCAAGGTATTCTTCGCCACCTATAAATCTGTAAGAGTGACGGTATGTTTATTCTTGACATTATTTACTTCATTTGATTTGTGTGCCTTCTTTGAAAGCTTAGAGTGACATCTTCAATGATCATTTTTGTGCTATGGCATTCAGTTAGGACTTGCACCTCCTTCTCTTATGTTACAAATATTAATTTCAATGTCCCACTTTGGCCAAAAAGTGGGACACAGTACTACGCACTAACTCAATTCCCAAGCATCAAGGTTTTAATTATCAACTAACTCCCTAGCACAATGAAGTATGCTATTTGATAATGATCCCAGGAACATGTTGTTGAATACCATACTATGTTGATTTGAAGGTATTTGAGTTCTAAAATAAATACTATGGTTTTTACCATATACTGAGTTAGTAAGTAGGCCCCCCACCATCACACTTCTTACTATCTATGCATAATATTTATTTCAAACTCAAACTTAAGCTCCATAATTAGACGAATCTATAGAGACTTGCTAATGGTAATAGTTATGTGTTTGCCTTTCTAGCCACATGGAATGATGAGTAAATTGAAATCATCAAAATATTCAACCTATGTGTGCTTCACAATACATTTAAATTAGATTCATTTGTGTATGACACTTGTGCCCCACAATATCATGGTTGAGAAAACCTATAGCTGAGAAAAAGGATTCGCTTTCCTTTCCATTTTGTACCCTTCATCTATTCATCACTGTTATAATACTTCTCATAGTTAAAATATTTTTGAGATGATATAATCTAAAGTTGTGATAATTTTTTGTCACAACTATCCTTTCGATAAAGAAGATCATCAATTACTTTATCATCAACATACATTATTAATTGCTCATTAAATTCATCAAAAATAAAACTTTCCTGATGTGAAAGCTCAACATAAATCATTGGGATTGATTTTTTACCTTCAACAACCAATGTGGATTTCTTTTGTTTCTTTTCAAATTCTTGCAACCTTGAATTTGCTTCTTCAAGCAGATTATGCTTAGGTGCATCCATCACCAATTCAGGTTCTATCCTTAATTTCCCTTTCTAACTTTTTATCAAATTTCCTTGGCTTCTCTTCTTCATGCTCAATCATCGTAATTTATTATTCATATAAATAATTTGTATATTCTTTATAGAGGGGGTGTCCCTTACAATTTATGCTTCTTAGGTACAAGTTATTGTATCCTCCTACAAGGATCTATGTCTTCCTAGCTAATAATATTGACTCTGATTTCTTACAAGTCACAATTCTCCTTTCCATACTCCTCCATGGTTTGTTTTTTCTCTCTTCCTTATAACTTTGACTCAATTCTAATCACTTTTTCTAATTCCATGATATACCTTTCTAGTTCTTCAACAAATACTTGACCTTTTTCATGCACACTTTCCTTAGGTTCATCTAAGCTCGAGTCTTTATCCAACATTACCTCAGTGAAGTGCACTTGTTCCTCACCAAGGCACCCATGACCTTAAGTCCATTGTTCCTTGCAAAAAAAAAAAAGCATTTTTCTTTGAGCTTATTTCTAGTGTGTTCACTTATCTACTATCTAACCATTGGTGGTGTGATCCTCCAAGGGGATGTATGATACCCCTTCTTGCATGAGTTTTCCTTTGAGTCTCTTCCACATGATATATTTAAAAATGATTTATATTTTGGTGCTATTTGTGGCTCTAACCCTAAATGCTCTACCTTTTGTAAGAACTTTTCTCTTTCCCATGTTTAGTGATCTATTCCTTAGCAACCTTTTTTAGTCTTAATTTAGCTTGGTACTCCTCATCGATTCTAGAAATATCCTATTCATATGATGTCTCAATTGGAATGAGGCTTTTCTTGCCATTTTATGGTTACAAATCTTGTTCATTTGTTGCACTGTAACTTTGTTTCCCTTCATTTTCATAAAAATATGAAAAATTCTTTGCCTTTTGGATCTCTGTTGGATGACTTTTAGATTATGCATAATCGATAATGATATCTTCCTTAACTGAAGTTTGACTCTTTAATATGAGAACATACTTTCTAATTGTGGGAAGGTGGGTTGAAGAGGTCTATCAATAGATCTAACCATTGTTCTATACTTTTTTTTAGCATCACCTACAATCATGTTACTATTGGTTCTTTAAGATCTCATTCCACCATGCATTAGAGATTTTAGGAATCCCATGATTTCACAAGATAGCAAGAAAATTAGCTTTGATACCACCATAATGTTTTTGTCCAAAATAATTATGCAAATTTGACTTTAATTTAATTTTAAACCTTTTTCAAATGTTGAGTATTTGGGATAAATAATATCTTGTTTTAATATTTAACTCAAATATTCTCATCTTAGATTTAATCATTGTTTACATCACATTATTACCATTACATTCTTAACAATAACCCAACAAATAACATATGTAACTTTTAATCCTTTCCTTATTGCAATAAAATTTGAAAATACATGTGTTGAGGGTGATTTTAGTCACACACAATGTGCTAGGCAATAAGGGTTTATTACCTCTCTTGAAAAGTAGTGAGAACTAATCCAATGTTCCTTTCTATCAGGTCATGAATACGTGGGTAGCACGGTTGTAAGATCAATGTAGTTTCACAAGGGGATCTAGAATCTAGATAACTAGAAAATTATATGCAATCATGAAAGATAATCTTATTAATTCAAAACAACAAATTGTATTTCAAAATATAGCAGATTCAAAATCAATTTATTGCTCTTTCAATTCAATGTATAAACCATAATTTATAAAATAAAGTGAAAAAAGAAGTAGGGTAACGAGGAACAATGTAAATATTTTCTAATCGAACAATAGCATAAAGCATCCAATCAATCACGTTTGCATGTTTAAACAAGATCTTATGAAACAACCATTAACAAAAATAGCCTTCACACATTTACTATTAATGGAGTGCAATCTTCAAAGGAAACAAAAAACACATAAGATTTTTGAATTTCATTGAACTAGAATATCATCAATCACACTCAAATCTGGGACAAAATCCTACTTAATTTCATAGATTAAACTCAGATCTCACTAATTTAGCAATTGTGATTAAAATATAATGATCATACCATCACCATGGTGCTAAATCCAAATGCATGCAACATAGGCATAATCCTTAGATAAATAAATCAAAACTTTGCACCAAATTTAACAAGCAAAAACTCCTCACCGAGATTGTATTGTTTGTAGTTGCAAAAATTACACCAGAATTTAGACCCTTAGAATGATCCAGAATCAAACATAAATAGAAAATAAGGTTCCCATAATTGTGGATCTAATTAAAAAGTTTTTGGAATCAAACTCCAAAACTTTGAGTCTTTAACTGAAACAAAACTAGAAATTAAAAAATAAAACTAAACTGGGTGCCCCAATTGCAGTTGAGTCTTTTGCTAAAGTTTAGGGAAAGCATAAAATAACTAAAATAAATTTGAAACGTGATTGAAATCAACTAGGAGTTCCACCATTCCCACATCGTTATGTTCTGGCATATGGTATATGCATCAACCTTCACACACATCTTTAACCTCCTTGATCTGGGAAAAACATGTCATCCTCAGCAACATCAAAGAATTTCCAAAACATTTGGTCTAGCAAGAGCAAAAACCTCCACCTTGTCTTAAGTTATCTAGCAAAATTCTCAGTCCATGTTAGCACTACTTCGTTCATCTTCTTCATGGATGGCCCCCAGTGAAACTGAATTTTAAACTTTTAATCAAAGGTGGTCTTCTCCATTTGTTGTTGTATATTAGCAAAGGATTCCAACTCTTCTTGAAAGGATGGGAATTTCACTTTCTTGCTAACCATGTTGTCTATGCGTTCCTGGGTGACCTATTCATACATCAAATTTTGTAATTCTTCAATCATTTTCTCACATTCCCTTACCAACACAAGGGTATCCAAGAATGTGTTCCCTAGGTATTTTATTGCTTTTTGGATGTCATTCCTTACTTATTTCTATTTTATTCTTGTCATTATTCAATTTAATTTTACATTTATTCAAAATTTTGGCTTGGAATTTTGTTGCCCTTATCCAAACAGGAATTGACTCTTGTTCTCCATCTTGAATTACTACAACCTTAAGTAGTTCTTCTTTAGTCTCATTCATTTTTTGGAGGATTGGGATATACTTCTCCAATACCAAAAATTCCTCGTTAATGCTTAAAGCAATTTGTTGGGCATGGTTAGCTTCATCATTGATTACATGGTATGTTTTCACTGATTACTTAAAAATCATTTATGCCAACTACAAAAAGTTGTCCTTCCACTAGTGCATGGCTGGAATCCATATGTTAGGATCAGAGGGCCTAATTTTCATCTTTCAAGGCAAGTTGAAGTGCAAACTTGGGATCCTTGTCACCAAAAGGGTCGATGAGATTACTAATGCAAGTAGTCAATTATTTAACTTGATCTTTAAGCTCCTCTTTTTTGTTCTCATCTTTTTGCATTATCCTCAAAACAATAGATACAAACATCTGCAAGCAGTGTTACTCACCATCCCTCATTTGCACACCCAAATCCACCTGACACATTTGGTAATCATCAATTGTCATTTTGGGCTCCATCTTGTCCATCACAACGACTACAATCTCAACTATTGTGATAGTAGAAATCATTTGAGCCTTCTTCCTTCTTCTTCCATGAAACTAGAAGGCCTTTGATAGCATAGTTAATCTTGGCTTTGGAGTTTATACATATGTCCTTTATCTCTTCTCAATGGTCGGGTTTAACCATATTGGTATTGCAACAGATGTCTCTCTTGGAGGAGTAGAGACTATCCTTGTATCTTGAGAAGTGCCAATGTTTACCTTTGGCTCCTCTCGAGTTTTCTTTTCTTCCTCTTGAGCCTTTTATTGGTGCAATTCTTCACTTTGAGGCCTCTCCTCAACAACTTTCTCTTCTCGGTTGGCTTCTTGCTCAACCTCTTGTTCTTTCAATGCCTCATCTTGAGCAATATGCTCATCAGTATGAGGTCCTTCTTTATTCCCTTCTTCTGGAAATACTTCTTCTACATTTACATTCAAAGGAACATTATCAAACATATTTCTAGCCTCCTTTTGTGCTTTCTCTTCCTTGGGAGGCTCCTTCTCCTCTTCTCCTTCTTCAACATCTTCAGCAAGAACACCTTCTCCAAAGGAAGTTGAACTGTCAAGAGTGGAGTAGTTGGTGGTAGAGCTAAGATGGTTGAATAGGTGTCTCACCCTTTGGAGGTGATGGAGGGGGAGTTGGCAATGGTGACCTGTGAGGAGGAGTTGAGGAGTATGCTTCTTTAGTTTCTTGTTTAGTCATTGTTTCTCTGGTTGATGTCCTTGTTCTCCTTTTCTAATATAATCTTTCGTCTGCCTCTGGTTCTGTCTTATCTTCTTCTTTAGAAGCAATGTTGATTGGCACTGTTTCTTTTCTTTTATGCCCTGCTTCTTTAGCAAGTTCGCCCTTATCTTTCTTCTTGGTTGTAGGGCATTAGAGGAAGGTTTATCATGCTCTTTCTTCACAATCACTTTAGTTGAAGTTCCTCCTTCCTTCTTCTCAACCTTTTTTGGCTTCTCTAGTATTTTGGCATGGCGAAAGTTGTACTCAACTAGCATTGAGAGAGTGGGACCACTTGTTGAGTTATATCTTTAATGTTATCATTCTTCTTGACTGAGCAATCCACATTGAAAATTGGAATATCATATATCTTCTAGGCAACATATGTTAGATCCAAAACCTTTCCATCTTCTATTTGTTCTTTGAGAATCCTAGCCTTTAAGCAACGTCTCATCAAAAATATTATCAATTGGCAATAATCTTTCAATCTTACTTCAAACACTTCTTCACAATTCACCCAATGATCTTCAAGTTTTATAAGGGAAATCGGGTCATCTCAGATAGAAACATCTAAGAACAACAATTCCTTCGATGATTTTAATTCCTTCAAATTGCCTCAAAGACACAACTATGCCATAAAGCGAAAATAGGCATAGTTTATTTCCCACATTAACCCTTATGAGAAAAGCACATGTAGAATTAACCAAATTAAACACTATGCACATATTCAAATTTGTAGAATCAACCAGCATGAAAGATAAACATAAATGGATACACAGATTTACGCGGGGAAAACCCTTACGGGTAAAAAACCCCACACTCCAAAAGATATAGCCATTGTATTATTTAGCAACAAAAGAGTTACAATACAATTCAGGCTTACAACCTTTACAGGAGTTTACACATCTTGTCCATTTGGAGAATACAAATAACAATCGTAATTGTTCAAAATCCTCGCACAACATATAGTGCAAATCCATCTCCTCTAACCAGTCCACTCTCTCCTAGCCAGCCTCTTAGCCAACCCAGCCCTTCGGCTTCTTAGGTTCACATTCTTCGTATCCTTCACAACAACATTCTCATTCTGCCCTTATAACGTTCCAGAATTGTCACAACCAACAAGTCATCCAAACACTGTTTTCCACCTCAGCATCCATCGGGTCCCACTGATATATTCTATACAAGTCACTAAGTCAACCATCGTCGCATTGGGGAGACCACCTTCGAAGTCCTATCGATGAAGCACTGTCCCAGCAATAAGTGAGTTCACCACTACATCGTTCCATCATTTTGTCAGTGAGAAAAGCTTCAGTGTCTCATCGAACACATAAATTCTCACCGATGAGGATCCAATGCTACACATCGGGCTATTTTGTGACATCTTATAGACTCCCACAGACAAGTCTTTACCACCATGCAAGTCACTGCTCCATCGAACTCACCAAGACTTTAGTTACTGGGTGTTAAAGAGACATCAGACAATCTCACACCAAACTCACATCATCACATCGATAAGCATCTAGTTCACCAACCATTCAGTCATTAGAGTGTCAAAGAGACACTTGACCATTTCTCCTCAAGCACCAGATGTTACATCGACAAGGTCTTGTAGCTCACCGTACTGCTGGTCCATTGAAGAGACATGCAAGTTAAAGAAACTTTCACCAAAGTCTCAGCAACACCCTAAAGTCACACCGACACCAAGTCCCTAACTTCCACCTGCATTTCGAAGAGACTTTTCACCAACTCACAACAACATCCCAAAGTCTCATCGATAGGAACAAACAAATCTTCAACCAGCATGTCTAAGAGACATCTCACAATGTCTCAATGATCGCACAAGGTCACAACGACAAGGTTCCACTAGACTTAACCTGCATGTTGAAGAGACATGATCCAACATCCCAATGACAATGTTAAGTCACTTTGAAAAGGTCCTCTCAGCCTTCTACCGGAATGTCAAGGAAACATCTTCTGAAGTCATGTTGATCTTGCCATGTCTCGTTGACACTCTTTCGTCAGAATGTCTAAGAGACATTCAAAAACCTCACCTCAATGCAAGCATCTCTCACTGACATTGTTTAGATAGCTTATCATGGCGTCAAGGAGACTTTAGGACAAATCCCTTCGATACCAACCTATCTCGCCGATAAGAGACTTCCGCAGATAGAACAAAGTTGTAAGCACCAAATCGTGAAGGTTTTTGGAGTATCAAGGGAACAAAGAACCAAGTCTCATCGATAAGAGGAATTCAGGCTAACAAGAGAACTTTAAAGGAATATGACAAGCCAATAATTTGATATATAAATCCCAACAAGTTTGGGATCATGGATGAAGTATGCTCCCATCACTCTGTTAATCTTTCCAGTGAGGTTGAATCTCCCCCAAGCATCATTGTACAAGTCAAAACTATTCCTAGACATTTCAAGCTCTACATTTTTAGTATTTTGTGCATTCACACAAGAATACACTCCTATTTATATCAGAAAACCATACCCATGCTTCTGTTTTCCTACAATGAGTTGTTACACTTCAATAATCTGCCTACAAACCTCTAGTAAAAGTAACTTGTCTAATGGATACCTAGGAAGCTTGTATGGCATCTTGTGGAAACCTGCACTCTAATGTAGGTGACTGTTTTGTACTAAATGAAACTGTAGACGTCTAAATTTGGACACTTAATTTATCCAAATTTATCCCCTTTAATTAACATCCTTAAGTTCTTTTAATCCCTAAGGTATTTAATCAATAATACCTTATCTCTTTAATCCTCCTTCCATCAATTAAATTAAATAAATATTCCATTTATTTAATTCCCTTCATGTCACATCCTCCATCATTTTTATCTTAACTCTAATCCATCTTCTAATCCTTTACTTCATTAAGGTGTGTACATGCCTAATCCTTGATTAGGACGTGTCACATCCTCCAACTTTTGCAAGTTGGCCTCTAATCTCTTTTAGCCACCTAACCTTCCTCTAACCCCTCATCAACTAGCCTAATCAACCTCTCAAGGAATTTTTAATTCCTTTTATCCTTCCAAGGAATATTAAATTCCTTTTCTCTTCCCATGTCCTTTATGACATGTGTCCTGACAAATCTTTATTAAAGGCTTTCCTTTGGACAAGGTGACCCTTCCTATGTGGAATTTTAATCACCTTTAATCCCCCTACAGGCACCCTAAAAAGGAATTTTTAATTCCTTCACTTCTCCCTAGTGCTATATCCTTCACTTATTCTTATTTTTTCCTATCTCCTGAGTATTTGAGGAATTTTAATTCCCATGTCTCACATGGGGACAAGTACCTCCTTTATGAGGAGATCTTGTCCAATCCCAAGGTACTTTGTACCTCTCTCCATGTCATGTCCTTCTCCTTCCACCTCATGTCCACTTCACCTTTTAGGGCTATCTCACATGCCACATGTCAAGATGTGAGGGCTTGTGAGTTTTCAAATCACCTTAGCCCTACATCTTGATATTTGGTGGCTCAATCTTGACCCTCCATTTCCCCTAGGAATTCTCAAAAATCCTATAAATACCCCCTCTTTTCTCTCATTTGAGGGGGATCATTTTGTGGTAACCAAACTCTTGCAGTTTTGTTTCTCAACCAACACTTAGCCATTTTCATGATTCCAAGCATCATTTCCATCTTCACATCCTCTACTTGCCATCAAA